>OX579665.1:0-600000 GCA_951230895.1 Carpatolechia fugitivella
CTACCGATATGTCTTTTTTCATTGTACCGAAAATTTGTAATCTACCTTCTTACACAGCTAATTTACCTACCTTTAACATTCCCCGGCGTTATCAGTTAGCTGATGAGTCGTTCCTCGAAGGTGGTGACATTGACCTCATTCTTGGGGCGGAACAGTTTTATTCTTTGTTGTGTGTGGGGCAACATAGGCTGGGCGAGGGTCTGCCTATCCTACATAGGACACGTTTGGGATGGGTGGTATCCGGTGCTATAAATATCCCATTTTTTCCAAACCAAGTTCGATGCAATTTTGTAATGAATAGTTATTCACAGTCTATATGGAACACCAGTGATGATGATGAGTCACTAGTACTACCAGATGACGATTTAACTCAGTGTGAAAAGGTATTTGCTACTCACAAAAGATCGTCTGATGGTAGCTTTGTGGTGACGATACCTTTGAAAGAATCGTCGTCAGCTCTCGGGCTATCGAGACCAGCAGTTTTCAAACGTTTTAAAACGTTAGAATCCAAATTTGAACGAGATAACGAATATAAACAAGGTTATGTTAACTTTATGCGAGAGTTTAAAAATGCAGGACACATGATTGAAATCGAACCTACCAAGTCCTGTAATTATCTTCCCCACCACGCTGTTCTTACACCGCACAAGACCACCACCCCGTTAAGAGTCGTAATCGATGCGTCATATAAAACAAGTACAGGCAAATCGTTGAACGATATCCAATTCAAGGGTACAATGAAACAAGATAATCTTATCGATATTTTACTAAGATTCAGAAAAAATCGATTTTTGATTTGCGCTGATATAAAAAACTTTTATCGAATGATATTTATTGAACCTAACCAACGACATTTGCAGTGCATCCTGTGGCGGGAAAATCCTACAGAACCCTTGGTTACTTATGCCCTTACTACACTTAGCTTCGGCCTAAAGTGTGCACCGTATGTAGCGACGCGGTGTCTATTGCAATTAGCAAATGAATATCGTGAGGAGTTTCCGTCAGCAGCTGCAGCGATAACTAGAGATTTTTGTATGGACGATTTTCTTCATGGAGGGGATGATGAGCAGCAGGTAGCTGAGACAGCTGTTCGTGTCGACCAAATTCTCCGCGGTGCTAACTTCAACTTACGTAAGTGGGAATCGAACTCACCTACGATCTTAAAAGCGGTAAGTGAAGATACTCATAACAACACACAATCGAACACTGTACCCACCGCACTAGGTCCTGAACCGCTACGCAAGGTACTCGGCCTCGCGTGGTGTAGTCGTAGCGATAATTTATTGTACTCACGCAAAGAGGAACCAATGCCAAAACAATTGACTAAACGAAAAGTTTTATCCATTTCATCCGCTATTTTCGATCCTTTAGGACTATTAGGTCCGGTCATAATCGTTGCTAAATTATACATTCAAAGACTGTGGCAAAACAAACTCGACTGGGACGAAAATCTCCCAAGCGAATGGTCTAATGAATGGTCAATGTTCTATAGCAAGCTATACTTACTTAACTCTTTACGCATTCCGAGACCGGTCCTTATCAATGATTACGTAATAATAGAACTGCATGGGTTTTGCGATAGTTCATTGAGCGCGTATGGAGCTGCTATCTATATGCGTTCTATAAATAGATGTGGTAGTATATTGGTGCGCCTATTATGCTCCAAGTCACGAGTGGCTCGTAAGGAAACTATACCCAGGCTAGAGTTGCGATCGGCTGTCTTACTAACTACATTATACAATAAAGTAAACAGCGCGCTTAAATGCAATTTTTCGAGTAAAAGTTTTTGGTCAGATTCAAATGTCGCGTTGTCATGGATCAAATCACAAAATCCAGAAAAATTGGATACCTTTGTAAAAAACCGAATTAATGAAATAAGAAAATACACCAATTACAATGAATGGCATTGGATTCCCTCTGCTGACAACCCAGCCGACTTTTTAACGAGAGGTCTGCAGGCGGACAAGTTGGTTAGTTGTAGTCATTGGTGGGAGGGGCCCGCCTGGTTATCAAGGTCAAATGACGATTGGCCTTCTCACGCATCGGGCTCTTCACAGGTTGATAACAATTCTGCCAACCCTACCCCTATTGATGTATCAATAAAAAAAACGTTACGCGAGCAGGACGCAACATATTGTAATGTTTCTGTAAAAATACAACCGAACGAATTTATTTCTTATTTATTTAAAAAATATTCAAGTTTTTCCAAGTTACAACGTTGCTTTGCCTATATTTTACGTTTTATACACAATTCAAAGAATCCAAACAAAAAATTAACCTCTTCACTTTCAGTTCATGAATTAAACAATTCTCAAAATAATTTAATTAAATTTTCGCAATTAGAATCGCACCCAATCGAATATAATTTGTTGAAAAATAATAAACCGATTCCACAGACGTCGAATATACTGAGTCTGAATCCATTTATGGAAAACGGTCTTATTCGAGTAGGAGGTCGACTAACACACTCACCTTACTAACATGACAAAAAACACCCTATCATTCTTCCACACGGTCATATTCTGTCTAAGCTGATAGCACGCGACGAGCATGTGAGACTGTTTCACGCCGGACCGCAGCTATTGTTGTCATCGATGAGGGACCGTTTCTGGCCGTTGCATGGTAAGAGCTTAGCTAACCAAATAGTACACAAATGTGTGTCGTGCTTCAAGGCCAAACCAACGACAACCACTCCTATCATGGGCCAGTTTCCTTCAGCAAGGGTAACGCCTGCAGCACCCTTTTTATCGACGGGGGTTGATTACGCTGGACCGTTTACTGTTAGAGACAGGAGAGGCCGTGGATTTAAATCATACAAATGTTACATTGCAATTTTCGTTTGTCTAAGTACCAAGGCTATCCACACTGAGTTAGTAACAGGGTTGGAAAGTACTGCATTTTTATCTGCTCTTCGTCGATTCACTGCTCGACGGGGAAAACCGAAAGAATTGCTGAGTGATAATGGCACGACTTTTCATGGGGCCAATAACGAGTTAAGGGAGCTATTTACATTTCTAAAAGATTTCTCTAATGATTTAATTTCTTCCAGTGCCGTCAAAGGGATAGAATGGAAATTTTTACCCGCGTACACCCCACATATGGGAGGTTTACACGAAGCCGCAGTGAAGTCATGTAAATTTCACCTTAAGCGAGTCCTAGGACAAGCCCTATTGACCTACGAGGAATTTAGCACTATATTAATTCAAATTGAGGGAATTTTAAATTCCCGCCCTTTGTGCCCTATACCAAGTTCAAACAATGACGAGGTTTTTTGTTTAACTCCAGCCCACTTCCTTATTGGTAGGACGCCTATTTCTATACCTGACTATGACTATATTACTGTACCTACGAACCGCCTAACACATTACCAACAATTACAACAATTGCAACAAGATTTTTGGCGTAGGTGGTCGAGAGATTATATAAGTCTGCTTCAGGAGCGTTCGAAGTGGAGGAGCTGCAAGGGTCAAAGTCTTAGCGTCGGCACGGTCGTGCTGGTGAAGGAGGCTCGACTTCCGCCTTGCTTCTGGAGGATGGGGCGCATCGTCGGCTGCTGCCAGGGACGCGACGGGGTCACGAGGGTCGCCCAAATCCAAACCGCGCGAGGGATCATCACACGAAGCTTTAACGTCATTTGCCCACTACCCATCGATAAATAATTTAGTAATTTAGGTTTCCTTAGGTACCCCTACTTAGCCCTACTTAACCCTAGTCTTTAAAATTCGTTTAAAACACTTACTTATTTCTTTATTAACCAAACATGTTTATTTAAGTTATGTTTAAATAAATTTTATTTGTTTCTTGTTTCAATATATATAGCCCTAATCAGGTTTCTAATGCCAACTAAGATAAGTTGCTTTATGTTTTTGTAGTAAACATTTATTTATTTATTTTTTCTGTATACTTTGCTTATTTGGCACTAGATAACTTGATAAAGCATATTCCAAGTTAGTCACAGATTGGCAAAGAAGAGTAGAAATTAAATTAGTTAAATTGAAATTTGCCACTTTCCTTGTATTCAGAATTAGTTTGTTTCTAGACTTTTTTGCCTAACTATGACTTTGAGGTGGCAGCATGTCACAGACAGCACCCTTTATTTTGTTCCTGTTAGCGCCATCTGTGCTAAATTTATTGATTTATTGTAAATCTATCGAATCAGGTGTTTGCAATTGTTTTTATTCTAAAATGTTAGATGTCGCTAACCCGGCTATAGTAGAATATAGATAGGTACATATCCTTTGGGAATAAAGACACATATCGAACCCAAAACCTTGCTGTTGATTTTTGCTCCCGAAATCCAGAGCCATCGTAATCCAGGATACATAAAGACATTGTTATCGTTTGGCTTAGTTGAAAACTCTTTATTGTCTGCACCGTCCTCTGACTTAACTGTATCTTTTATTACATTTTCTTTTTTATCGAAGGGTAGTATAGGTATTTGTAATGGTTTTCGATTTTCTCCAATAAAATGTAGATATCTTTGTAATGTTTGAAAGTAAAGAGCCCATTTTTCTGTGTCCTCTTTTTTTGTTTTTAAAACTTTATGCATTTCTTCATCCAAGCGTGATAAATTATTAGAACTTGCATTATTATTATTAGTATCCGCTTTCAGTCTCTCTATAACTTCAGGTTCAATAAGTATCATTTTCTTAGCACTTTCCATTTTTAATTTATAATTGAACCCAAAATTGCGCTAAGAACAAAACCAAGAATAATCGGTAAAAATGCTCCACCTTTTTGTACAAAAATTTGTTTTCTAGTTTTGTGGGGCCCTTTTGAAATTAACTTTCTCAATACACTTTTATGTTTTCTCATTTTACTTTTGTCCTTGCCTTTTAAGGGTACCTTTCCTTTTAAAACATTAAAAATACATTCTGTTATGCAATTTATTTCTTTATCCCCACAATTTTTTAACAATACCTCTCTGTACTTGGGTTTTAATGTTAATAATGCCCTCAGTAAATTTTTGTGAGATGTAACTCTTCCAATCATAATTTTAATACTATCAATACTTTTCCGATGTATTAAATTATATTATCAGCTAATAAGCTATACAGCATCAGTAGAAACAAAACAGTTAAATTTACAAATATTAAAAATAGATTCACTACTCTCTCTAATTTGAATTTTTCCCTGGAAATTTTTTAAGATACACTCACAAATTTGATTTATTTCATTATCATTACAGTTTTCTAACAATGCTTCGCGATAATGATCTTTTAGTATAAGCAATGCTCTTAAATTATGCTTTGACTCAGATGTATCCACTTCAGTCATTATTTGAAACTGACTGAAATAGTTTTTTGTGCTTCATATTTATACCCTTTTTTTGGTACATATACTGTACAGTGACCATCGAATGGAAATACTTTACTTTTAAAACGACATATATCATTTGTGGATTGTTTAAGATCGATAAAAAGATACCCATGAGCTTGGGCACTTGCATCTTTATAAGCTTCTTCTACAAATTTAACATTATCAGGATATACTTGACGAGCCAAATGAAGTATCTGTGTTCTATCTCGAGGATTTTTAAAATAAACTAAATAACTTGAATTTAAAGAAATATCACGTTGTCCTTTTCCTTGATGAAATATGTTTTGTGTAATATAGAATACACTAAGATTTCTATGATGGCTACCTTTTGTAAAAATATCAACTATTCGACCATCTGACTCTCTCATGAGATCATCTATTATTAGAAGTCTAGGGTATTTCCCATCAAACATACTCAAATCTGGAATGCCTTGACTGTAATTGACATTATTTACATTGTATAATGGTTGCATTTCATCATAACACCATATGATTTCGGAAAAATCCTGATTACATACTTGATTAGAATATTTTAAAAAATTAGTAACAAAATTTGATTTTCCACGTCCACTAGGACCGGCTACTATAGCAGTGAACGGATGAATAAAATGAATCATGGTGACGTGCTAATGTGACTTGGCAGTATAAAAAAATGGGAGTAAACAATAAAATTCTTCGTTATATTACTATAGTTTACCAATTTTATAGGTACAGTCAGCGTCTCGTCAAGATAGCCTGTTTGGACTTTGTACCCGTTGAAGTTGAACAGAAGAAACGCGCGAAAGTGATAGCCTTATGTTTCTCGCTCGCGCCTCAAAGAAATCGTGCTGCAGTGCTCCGGCAGTATACATATGCATACCTATCTAACTATTGTAAAATACAACACTGTTCTTCGTTGATTTTACGATTTGTTTGAATTTTATAGTTTGAGCATTGTGGCGCGGTGCGAAGCCGCGATGCGTATAATGAATGAATGAAGAAGGTATTGTTAGCTACATTTGATATATTTAAATAAAGGGAAATTAATATAAGGATGTGGTGTGCAATACTGCCTGTATTAAAGTTTATTCTTGGATTTACTGAGTAAGAAATCTATTGATGAAATTACTAAAAATAAAATAATTTTAGGTCTACATTTATGTTGGTTTTATTGTGTAACAAAATAACGTGTCAACTTTTTACAGTTGTTCAGCATCAACAATGACCGATCGTTGACCCGAACATGCGCAGCATTCGTCAGCTGCTGAATCACATCGAGACGTCCAAATTCCATATTGTTAATCAGCATATTTACTGTAAGATCTCTCAATGTGTGTGTAAATATTTTCATATAAATACTAGCTGTAATTGTAAATAAAGTACTCTTCCACCTGCAGTTGAGTCTCTCTTATCTCCTGCAAAGCGATGTTCCCGCCCTAGCCGGATGATCCGCTCCTCTCAAGTGGCGAAGACACCTTCATGCCCTTAAATAGTGAGGCTGAGCCTGGCCCGCTAGCTTGAGCTAATCATTTCCTGTGTACATTGCACGCCGTACACATCCTTTTTATCCTTCCCACTTTCCGTCTGTTACCTTAGGTCTCATGGTAACGGACATTCCCGTACTTATCTATTTATGTATATGTACGTCGTAATATGGTTAGGGCTAGGCTATTGTTGAACCGGGTTGTAGGTAATGTAATAGCTTTTCCCTTTTCCAAATCATGTATAGTCGGCTAGCTATGACACTAACAAAACACTACTAAACAGCTACACTAAGTTTTGTTTTAAATTAATATTTTTGATGGACATAAACACGACACTCACACTTTACATAGACACTTTTTATAGCTAGTTGACTCTACATTATGGTCCTTCGAGTTTTTTAAAGACGCGGTCCTCTTTTCCCCCATAGGGATTATTTTGACAAGACAGACAGACGTCCTGGGGTGTAGCAGGCTGGCGTACTCAAACAAGCGTCAGTTTGTTGCATTTTGAGACAGACTTAGTACTATACCAAACCTATAGACATCCCTTGTCGGTAGCGGTTCGGTGGGTTGGCTCTCCACAAGCGGTTTCAACCAGTTCATTGAGAAGTCGCATATACCGTGCCAAGGGTGTAGGGGCGGTTGGTACTGACAAACAGGGTAGCTAATGAGAGTAGGATAGGGACGCATGAAGACAAAAAGAAGACAGAGAGAAGACGAAAGAAGACACAGAGAAGACGAAAGAAAATAGAGAGAAGATTCAAGACATAGACCAGACTCCAGAGGACCCAAGAAGACACCATGGAAGTTTCAGAGATCAACAACCTTATTAAGAAGCAAGAAAATGACAGCATCGAAATCAGAAGGATAAAAGCGGAAATTAAGGACGTTTCGACTATAAGAAAGACGAAACAATACATCGACGACAAACGAGTCACTCTGTATACAATTTACCAGAGGGCTCTACAAGACCACATACTACTAGACGAGCAAGAAATATTATCGACGCATAAATACATGACGCTTAATTATTTTGAGACACAAATCAAGAAACCTTATGAAGAGGCTATTGAGTACTTGAAGAAGTGTGAAGAAAAAGACAAAATTTTAAAAGACATTATAGACATAAAAGACCCTCCAATCGACGAAGAAGACAAGGAAAAAGTCTCTTCACCGAAGCTGTTAATTCAAAAATATAGACTAAAACAGCTTCAGAAAAAGATATCGACTGCATCGACCGCCATCGCTGAAAATAAACCGGCATGGCACCTAAAGACACTTGTGACGAACCTTGAAAAGTATTTTCAAGAAATTGAAGACAATCATATGGAGTTACTTATGGAGGAAAGTACACTCGACGACGAATATTTTAGTAAAAACCAATTTGACTACATTCAAAATGAACTAGACGCAATAATAGAGAAATTACAAGAAAAAATTTATCAGACAGACATGACTTCAAATAAGACATCGGTATCCAAGTTACCCAGGATTACCATCCCAATTTTCACGGGAAATTACGAATCATGGAATTCTTTCTACGATTTATTTAAGAAAATTATTGACGACGACTGTACAATTTCTGCTACAGAAAAAATGCAGTACTTAAAATCACATGTACGAGGCGACGCAGAAAAGATGATTAGACACTTGGCCGTAAACGAGGTCAACTATAAGGCAGCGCTTACACTGTTGACGAACAGATATAAAGACGAAAGGCTAATTGTACAAACATACATAGACAAATTATTGGATTTACCAAAAGTGCAGACACCTAATGCAAAAATGTTACGCAATATGCATGACTGTATTAATGAGATTTTAGAAGCATTGAAAAATCAAAACATTGATATTTCTACATGGAGTCCAATTTTGACAAGAATTTTGAGTCGTAAGTGGGACCAAGACACTAATATGAAATATGAAGACCAATTAGAAGAGCCGAACAAACTACAAGATTTCACCAAAATGATGAAGTTTTTGGAAAAACGTTTCAAGAGTTTAGAATCTTCATGTAAACTCACCTTTATGCCAACAGCCAATAGCTCGACCTATAATAAACCATTAGTAACAACAAGTCAAGAAAAACCCACGTATTGGCAAGATAGGAAGGGACAATGTTGGTACTGCCAGAACGACCACAATATTCACTATTGTCAAGCATTTAAATCACTGAATGTCAATGACCGCATAAAGAAGGTGCAAGAAAAACAAATGTGCTATTTATGCCTAATGCACGACTCTAAAAAAGAATGCGTCAGTCAAAAATACAAGCAATGTGAAATATGCAATAAGGCGCATTCTACACTCTTACATCGCAACATAAATGAGTATTTATCAACAAAACATCAGGCTTCAAGTAGCACAATTAAAAATAACAACAATTACAATCATGTGTCAAGGACAAGCACAATTCCACTAAGACCACAATCAAAAGACAGTAAGCCATCAAAATATACGACAAACGTATCTATGCACCAACATGATACACAGAAAACCATACTTCTAGCCACAGCTTTAGTACAGACAACAACATTCGACGGAACTCCTCAATTACTACGTGTATTATGCGACCAAGGCTCTGAAGCCTCTCTATGCACCGAAGAGGTAGCTCAACTACTGGGATACCCTAGACGAAAGATCAAAGCAGAAATAAAGGGTATTGCCGACGAAACACCAAAAACTTCAAGTTACATGATTGATGTTACTTTAAAGCCGAGATTCCCTAGTGCGTATGAATTACCTACGTCACTCATTGTATTATCAAAGCTGACTGGAGCGCTCCCAAAAGAAAACATAGAACAATTACAAGAACAAAAACTGGCTAATAAAATAATAGCTGACCCAACTTATTACAAGCGAGGCCCGATTGATATTATTTTGGGAGCAGAAGAATACAGTAAGATGTTATTACAAGGCTTCGAAAAACTCGATAATGGCATCATATGTCAAAATACAGAGCTAGGATGGATTTTGTCAGGGTTTTGTCCTACAGAATGCTGTAACGGGATGAAAGTTTTGAGTTTGATTACACGTACCGAAGAAAATCAAATGTCTAAATTTTGGGAATTAGAAGAAGTATCACACGAACATGAATCAAAAGACGATGACCAGTTATGTGAGACCTATTATAAAAAAACGACTCAAAGAAACGATGACGGGACCTATACTGTAAGGCTCCCATTTAAGGATTCTTCCCTAGAATACGGGAATACGCGACAGAAAGCTGCTGCCAGACTATTACAACTAGAAAGGAAATTAGAGAAAAATCATGACCTAAGACAACAATATAATGAGTTCATGAAAGAATATTTAGATATGAATCATATGCGAAAAGTAAACAAAGCAAACTACTATGACGGTAAATATTATATACCTCACCAACCTGTAATACGAGAAGACTCGCTGACTACAAAGTTGCGATGCGTGTTCGACGCAAGCAGTAAGTCGAGCACAAATGTAAGCCTTAACGACAACTTACATAAAGGCCCTCGTTTGCAACAAGACATAGATACTATATTACTACGATGGCGTAAACATAGAATTGCTTTCATGGCGGACATTGAAAAAATGTACCGTTTTATAAAAATCAATGACGATGACCTCTCGTATCAGAGAATATTATGGAGATGGTCACCAAAACAACCCATTCAAGAATATGAATTAACTACAGTAACGTACGGGACAAGTGCAGCACCTTACTTAGCCATAAAAACACTTCAGCAACTCGCCATAGACGAACAACAAAATTACCCTATTGCCAGTAAAGTGACCTTAGAAGATTTTTACGTTGACGATATATTGTCTGGAGCAAATGAGTTAGATAAAACAAAACAATTACAAAAACAACTTATTGACATGCTACGATCTGGAGGTTTCAATTTAAGAAAATGGTCGTCAAACAGCGCTGAATTATTAGAAAGCATTCCTCAACAAAATGTAGATGACAAAATGATAAAATTGACCATGGACGAAAACAGGAAATCACTAGGCGTTGCTTGGTCACCCAGAGAAGACAGTTTTCATTTTGAAATTATAATAACAGCCTGCGAAAGACCGACAAAACGATTCATTTTCTCGGAAGTAGCAAAATTATTTGATCCACATGGCTGGCTACAACCTGTGATAATTACAATGAAACTGTTAGTACAAGAGATATGGATAAGTGGAATAGATTGGAATGAGACTGTATCTGACGAAATAAGAGTAAAATGGACTAACATACAAAACCAACTAAAAAGCCTTGAAACAATTAAAATACCAAGATGGATTCATTACACAGAGAAAAAGATCGAATTACATGGATTTAGTGATGCATCGGAAAAAGCTTACGGTGCAGTCGTTTATTGCCGAATAAAGGAGAATGACTCATATCACGTGACTTTGTTACAAGCAAAAACAAAAGTAGCGCCAAAGAAAAATAAAACAACTTTACCACGACTAGAATTATGCGCTGCTGTTTTATTGACAAAATTAGTGAAGAAAATACAGAGAGCTATTGGTTGCGACGACACGAAAATTTATTGTTGGACTGACTCTATGATTACATTGGGTTGGATAAGAGGAGAAGCAGACAAATGGAAGACCTTTGTTGCAAATAGAGTATCTGAAATACAACAAACTCTTCCACACGCTATCTGGGGACACGTTGTTTCAGCAGACAACCCAGCTGATGTTATATCCAGAGGCATAGAACCAAGTAAATTACAAGGCTACAGTCTTTGGTGGAATGGACCAAACTGGCTACAAACAGACAAACTATTACAGACAAAAATAATCCCAGAGACACATGAAGAAGTAAAACTTTGCCATCAGACAACAATCACAGTGTGCGACAAAAATGAATTGTTGGAGAGATTTTCCAGTTTCAGCAAGATGACAAGAGTATTATCTTATTGTTTAAGATTTATAAGACGACAAAAGGCAACAGGGTCATTGACCTGCGAAGAATTAAACAACACAAGAAAAAACATTATAAGACAAGTACAAATTAACGCTTTTGAACAAGAATACCAGGTCCTAAAAAATGGAGGTACATTACGAAAAGGTAACAAATTGACAAATTTAGACCCATTCATAGACAAGGATGGATTAATCAGGGTAGGCGGCAGGTTACAAAATTCACAACTGCCGTACAATCAAAAACACCCTGTATTATTGCCATATGATCATCACGTCACATCGATAATAATACATGACGCACACATAAAAACACTCCACGGCGGAAATCGACTGACACTATCTTATTTACGACAGTCATACTGGATTATGCGAGGGAAACAAAAAATAAAAGCCTGCATAAATAAATGCGTGAAATGCATTAGATACAAAGCAGAAACAGCTAAACAAAAGATGGGCGCGCTTCCTAAGCCGCGTGTGACGCAATCATACCCATTTAGTTATACAGGGTGTAATTTTGCAGGACCAATCCAAGTACGAGCCATGAAAGGTAGAGGACATAAGTCATACAAAGGATACATTGCTGTATTTATTTGTTTAGCTACGAAAGCTATACATTTGGAGCTAGTTGGAGACTTATCAACAGAGTCTTTCATAGCAGCGCTCCGAAGGTTTATGGCGAGAAGAGGTCACGTGTCTCACATATACAGTGATAATGCGACAAATTTTGTGGGAGCAGCGAACTTTTTATACAAAGAAATTTTAGAAATTACACAATCACCACAATTTCAAGACTCATTGACAAACGTTGGTACACAATGGCATTTTATACCGCCAGCGGCGCCACACTTCGGAGGAATAGGGGAAGCTGGAGTGAAATCAATGAAACATCATTTAAAACGAGTGATAGGAGATAGCACCCTGACCTACGAAGAATTATCAACATTCTTGCATCAGATCGAAGCATGCTTGAATTCACGACCATTATGTGTACAGACAGAAAACATCTATGACAGCATAATATTGACACCAAGCCATTTTTTGATTGGACGCGAAGCAGTGGGCGTACCAGATCCAATATCCAACATTAATACTGACCTCATTAATCGATGGAAGTTAGTCCAAAAAATGAAAAAAGACTTCTGGAACACCTGGTCTAAAGAATATTTACATCAGCTACAACAACGATATAAATGGAAGACAGACCAAGAAAATTTAAAAATCGGCACTGTAGTTCTCATCAAAGATGAAAAATTGAGTCCAAGTAAATGGCCAATTGCAAAAATTAAAGAAATCCATCCAGGAGGAGATGGAGCCACGAGAGTAGTGACTCTTCAGCGGTCACAAGGATCAGACCAAAAGAGAGCAATACACAATTTAATACCATTACCAATAAATGAAAACTTAGAGACAGATGAAGCGACTAAAACGCCTGTAGAAATAAACATGGCAACAGTTAACAGACTACCTAAAAGAAAAAAATATACAAAAACTTCAAGCACGTATAAATACTGTGTTTGTACTACTGACCTTACTACAATTTTTTGCTCCAATGAAAGCTGCTTATTCAACTAAAAACTTAGAACCAGGACTGTATGTGGAACAAATGGGAAATGTAACATTAGACAGAGGGACGTTTAGAATAGAAACATGTTATCGACGCGATGCATTAAACCAAAATTTAAAGAAAACAGAAGACGTGCTAAATCAATTCAAGACTTTATGTGACACAATGATAGCAACTGACAGCAACACGCACTGCACCCAATATTATGAGCATCTGTATGAAGAAGTAGAAAAATTTGAAAGAACATATGAATATTTATCAGAAATTAGCCAAACTAGAAAAAAAAGAGGAATTTTGGGACAAATAATGACGTCGATATTTGGTGTGAATGATGAAGTATATAGAGATATTAATGCACTTCAGAAAAATCAACAGAATTTGATTGACGCAGCAAATCATCAGACTAAGTTCATGATTTCTACTATAACAGCAGTGAATCAAACAGAAGAAAAAATTCAGAAAAAATTAGAGAAATTTCAAAAAAAGTTAAATCAAGCCATATCCTACGTAAATGACAACAATAGATGGTACAGATCAATCAGTTTAAATTATATACGAATACAAGTAATACAGTCATACCAGTTAGCCCATAACTACATAACAGAGATGATTGACTATTATTCAGGATTAATGAATATATACTTGGAAAAAGCTACGATATATAGTATACTTACACCAAAAACAGTTGCTGACGTAATAAGAAATGCAAATAACAGATTACCATCAAACCTGTACATATTACAATCACAATTAATAGATACAAAATTGGCAGAAAATGAAACGCACATAAGAGTGTTGTCATATTTTCCAATAACAGAGAAAGGGAAATATACCTTAATGCATATAACTCCAATACCAGTTAAACTTCAAGATAGAACATTCAAAGGATTAAATATACCACAAACATTTATAGCTATAGACTACAATAATGAAAAATATTTTGAATTAACACACGAAGAATTTAAAACTTGTTTACAAAAATCTAATAATTTTATCTGCTTTCCTGTGGCGGTGAAAAACATGCAATTAAATCAGAATTGCATCGTTAAACTATTGACTAAATCTGGAAATAATACAGACTGTCCTACAAAAACATATAATATTACAAGAGATATAATTTGGAAACAAGTCCATACATGGATTTATTTGACAAGGAAGATGGAGACGGTGTCCATTCTATGCGATGGGCAAAGAGAAGAAGTCTCGATACATGACGTCGGAATTATACAAATATCAGAAAATTGTATAATCAAGACAATCAGTACTACGTTGACTGCAAAGAGAATTATCTCAGTTAGCGTCTTAGCGTCCTTTATTAGAAATTCCCAGTTTAAGTTAGAAAATAATACGTTTTTATTAAGTAGACATAATGACATTTCTAAGGAACAAGTATTAGATAGCTCTAAAGATATTTTTAATAGTTTAATTAACAAAGAAAAGACATTACAGACAACCCTAGACAACACGGTTTGGAATAACGTAATTATTCACTCGTGCATAGTTAGTTTCAGTACAGTTGCAGTATTGTCACTTTTAGCGATTCTCACGTTCTGTTATGGCCCACAGTTGACAAGATGGTTACGGGAGAGACGAGTGAGCAGAGCAGCGGTGAAGCCTGGCCCGGTCTACAGCATCCCGCGCAGACTACGGAAGACTCCCCCGGCCAAACCGCCTCGGCAGCAGACGACGACGACCCATGACTTCGAGCTTTACGACCTGAAGTCCATTTCTTCGGCGGCGGCGCCAGAATGTTCAGCATCAACAATGACCGATCGTTGACCCGAACATGCGCAGCATTCGTCAGCTGCTGAATCACATCGAGACGTCCAAATTCCATATTGTTAATCAGCATATTTACTGTAAGATCTCTCAATGTGTGTGTAAATATTTTCATATAAATACTAGCTGTAATTGTAAATAAAGTACTCTTCCACCTGCAGTTGAGTCTCTCTTATCTCCTGCAAAGCGATGTTCCCGCCCTAGCCGGATGATCCGCTCCTCTCAAGTGGCGAAGACACCTTCATGCCCTTAAATAGTGAGGCTGAGCCTGGCCCGCTAGCTTGAGCTAATCATTTCCTGTGTACATTGCACGCCGTACACATCCTTTTTATCCTTCCCACTTTCCGTCTGTTACCTTAGGTCTCATGGTAACGGACATTCCCGTACTTATCTATTTATGTATATGTACGTCGTAATATGGTTAGGGCTAGGCTATTGTTGAACCGGGTTGTAGGTAATGTAATAGCTTTTCCCTTTTCCAAATCATGTATAGTCGGCTAGCTATGACACTAACAAAACACTACTAAACAGCTACACTAAGTTTTGTTTTAAATTAATATTTTTGATGGACATAAACACGACACTCACACTTTACATAGACACTTTTTATAGCTAGTTGACTCTACAACAGTATTATGAAGGCCATGGAAGATATGTCGATTAAAAAATTAATGCACATGTGCAAATTCAATGTATAAAAATAAAAACACTATACCTACTAAATTCAGGAATCATTTCACAATCATTTAGGGAACTATATTGATACAAATAAAATATCATATACAAAATGCAGCTGTGTCTATAACTTGGATAGCTTCTTCAGAAACGTCGGCACCTCAAAGGCAGAAATATATAACAGTATTCTTTTGTGTAGTCTTTTTTTTTGTGAATTAATTGTGAACATTTACTGCCCACTGAAATATCACAAATAGATTGCAGTAGATAGACAAAATGGCTTTGTTTTATATACCTACACGTGTTGGTTTTGATTTTACAACTTATATAATGTCGCAGGTCAGAAACCGGAAGAAGACGAAATTATTACTTTGTTTATCATTTATCATAAACCAATAAACAAACTAATTTTATCATAGATTTCCATGATATCTCGCAAAAGCTTATTGAAATAAAAAGCAACATGAATTACCTAAATGCCAATTTTACCTATTTCATTTATGAACTAGATAATGATTTAATTAACATTTTTTATAGTATTTATAGCCTGCGAGATAAATGGGTTTGGTCTCTGACCCTAAGTTCTTTGCTCTCGAGTGTATGTAAGCATATTTCAAGCAGGTTTTAAATTTGTCGTTATAGTATACATGTAGTTTTATAATAATCAAAAATAAATCAACAAAAAAGCTGCTGCTAGCAAAAAACTATACGTCTTTAAAATTTCGTTCCTAGAAGAAATTAAACACACGTGCATAATAACAAAGCCTTCGTGAAACTGTCTGTCAAGGTCCGGAGGGCTGGAAATATTCACGATCTTTGTTCCTTATCTATAACAATAGAATACTATAACTTTCATTCTTGCGTTTGAGGTGCCGACATTTCTAAAGAAGCCATCCATGTAGACACAGCTGCGTCAATAAATAACTAGTTCCCAAATTTTTTGTAGAATGGTTTACCAAATAATACTTTGTTATTATTATGTTTCGTTCATTTACATTTTGCTTTTTTTTAATTAACACTAAATTTGCATATTATGTGTAAGTAGGTATTAATTTTGTATTCACTATAGACATAGTGCAGATGCCCGCCCTTTTAATACGGTATTATCTCAGAAATTACTATGTAAGATAAAATATACATTGATTTAAATTGAACAGTAAAATAACTTCTATATTACTTTTTTATTATTAAAAGCAAAAAAACTTATTTATTTATCAGTTTTGCTTACCCTAATGTCTTCTTAGAGATCATGTTCTGCAAAACAGTGTTTGCTTGAAAACAATTATTAAGAAAAAGTGTAATATGTATTTTATTACACTTTTTCTTAATTGTTTTCAAAAATATTTTTTTGTATTATTTGTATTGTATAAAAATTGACGTTTTATATTGAACGACGACCCTTGAATTTTTTAATTTTAGCTAAGCTTAATAATTATGGGATCGTCGGTTCAACGGCAGCAGTTTTCTTGATTTTTTATACCACTTACGACAAAGTTGTCTATTATTAATATTTATGCTTGGAGAGGCCTATGTTCAGCAGTGGACGTTAACAGGCTGAAATGATGATGATGATGATGATGCTTCAGGTATTATTTCATTCATTCATTTATTATATTCTCTTTAACAACTTTGAGTGAAGTTCTGTAAAGGAAGGGTTTGAACACAAAATACATTTAGTCAATTAACAAAGTTTTATTTGAATCAGTCTTCAATTTCAATTATTACAAAATCAGTTGCCATATTACAAAAATAACTTTGATCAAGAATCTACCGAAATAAATAATTTTAATTTGAATATAAATATTTAAAAATTTAAAAATAATCATTAAATTTTTAAGTTTTTAAATATTTATATTATTATTTAACATTTTGAATCAACAGACAGAGTAAAAAAATAAACTGTGTAATTATAGATAGAAAGTAATGAAATCAACAGCAATATTAAATAAACGAATATAATAACAAAATCTTGTTGGGTATTTATAATATCATGTTAAAAAATCGTTAAGTATTTATGTTATCAAATATCATAGTTATCAAATCAACAAACTCTTTTTAATTGTTTATTTCTATTATTATACATTTCTGTTATTAAGTTTAACATTATAAATCAACAGACTTAAAAACAGAATAAAGTTACATATAGATTAAAAAAAATCAACAGTATAATCTACAATGATATAAAATCAACTACATAAAAATTAACAATATAATAATTAACTGACACGAAAAGACTTGTGTCAAATAATAGACGGAGGAAAAAATTGGAAATCTTATGGCGTTAAAGCAACATTATCAGATATAATAGCGCCTTGAATAGCCTGACTAGAGTCCAGATCATAGATTACCATCAGAAGTTTGTAATAAGATGGCATAAGTTGCAGGATTAGGAAAAAAATATATGCTGAAAATGGTCATAGATTATAAGATAAAATAGTAAAAAAAGTAAACTCGAACATTTAAGTGAAGACAATGAGCGATAGCAACAATTAATAGAACACGGCACATAAATACTAAAAAAATATAAGCTGTATATCCTACATCCTAATATTTTGTTGGACCACCATTAGCTTCTAATACCGCATTCAACCTTTCCCTCATTCCAGTAACCATATTCCAACACATTTCTTTCCCCCTCATGTTTTCCCATGTGGAAAACACCAGTTGCCGTAAGTTTTCGTTATTACGAACTTCTGACGGATCCTAGTTAAGAACCATTTGCCCCCAAAGATTCTCAATGGGATTTAAATCGGGACTTTTCGCAGGCTATTGAAAACACACAATATCTGATTGTGTGGCAAGCCATTCAGTAACCACGTGTGCTCGGTGGACAGAGCTGTTGTCTTGAGCCAGGTAGATTGTCCCTTCTGGGTAACAAGCTCTAACTGTTGGTATTAGGCTGTTTTCCAAAATATCTACATACTGCACAGCAGTCATCCGCCCAGAGACTTCCACCAGTTCCCCAGGCCCCATTGAGCTCATCCATCCCCAGAATCCCAGGCTGATTCTTCCACTTGCCCTGTTGGGCAATATGTTTATTTCTTTGTATCGTTCATTGTTGCGTCTCCATAACAACTTTCTGCCATCCTTATCAGACTTAAATGCCTTTTCGTCTACGTATACGACAATATTATTAACAAAATCAAAAGAATAATACTGTAAGCAGAAGCTTATTCGGTCAGCTTTATGGTCTTCAGTTAGCGGCAGTTTTTTTGCGGGCTTTCTATGATGAACATTTGCAGCATGCAGCCTTCGCCTCACCGTTGAAAGTGATATCTAAAAAAAGACAATAATTACTCCCTTACTTATATAAACAATACATAAAACCATGCGATTTTAAAAAAATGCTACGTAAATAAATCAGAAAACTGAATGATTCAATTCTCTTTTTTTTTAAATAACGTTTCCTTTGTTATTTCGCCAATGTCGAGTGTCGTCAACATAAGATTATTATCCTTTTTGGTTGTTTGTTGTAAAGTTTAGTTTTACCGACATTTGGCGTCTAAAATGAGTGAAAGTAATGTAGATTTCATTCACGACTCATTAGTGTGAAAAGTTAAGATCGAATAACAAACAATATCTTTAAAGCTAACAAAACTTATTTATAAACCGCTTTGCTATTTTTAATAACGAATTAATAACGAAAATATTAAATTGCGCGTCGTTTTTCGTTACTCTGAGAAGCTAGCACTTTCTTTCCTGATAGATTAATGAGATATAGCGATAAATACTCTTTGTATTGTTATAGATGGGATTAAAAAAATATTTTTGTTTGATGTCTGTGGTAGGATACGTAGTCAAAACGCGCCGGAGGGAAAACAACTTTTTAAAAACTAATTTTAAAATAAAAAGACGAATATTTCGTACAATGGTCGATGTTAGACTGACGATTTATTTCAGTTAATAATTCTTAGAGCTAAAGCTTATCCGCTACAGACGCTACCTAAGCACTTTTGGATGCAGCTGCATTAATGCTTAGTACACAGTTTCTATACTGGTCAGACGTTGTAACTCCTCCCTCCTTAAGTTCGAAATTACCCGAAGAATCTTTTTTCTGAGGATGATTTCGACCTTTGCAGGGAATGCATACCAAGAGTGAATATTTATATAAAATAAAAGAGAAAAAGCCTATAATTAAAATTATATATAAGACAATGGTTCCAACGCTAATACTTTCCGTATTCACCACACTTTCATTTTCCACTTCACTATTCTTTAACGCATACGATAACACTTTTAGATCAGTCAAGTCGACTCCACTCAGCTTGACTGGGTTCACGTTCCGTTGGACATCAGTCTTTAGGTTTTCAGGAAGCTTTACAAAAGGGAGTTTCGGATATCTAAATTTCTCTCCTTTTAGGGTCCGATCTCGAAGATAGTGTTGTGCAATTTTGTATTCACATTTATCGTCGATTGTGAGCAGATATGTACCCAAAATAGTGTAATGAAGAATTTCATTAGCACACGTTCTTGTGAGGTCAACAGCTGACTTAGTGTACAGTATCCATCGGTTCGTCTGAAGTGGCTCAATCTTTACTTCTTCCAGCTCTATTGGAATTCGCACGCAGGAAACATTATTGGAATATCTCATCAGGTCTAGAATACAGGTATCTTCAATGGGTACTATTGTTTGCGTTTCATCACACAGATAAATTCCATCTTCAATAGGTTTGCACGGCGTGGGCAGCGAGCTAGCGTTCAACCCCTTCACGATAAGGTAAGGATATTTGGGTAAAATAATTAGGGTAAGGTTTGTTTCAGGGTCGGTGACAGGTAAGGGAACAATTTTGTAATAAAAGTAAGTATCTTTCTTAACTAATGGTATTTCCATAACAAACATTATTTCAAAGTTTTTAAAGTAGGATTTTAATGTAATTGACTGTTCAATTTTTACAATATTTTCAGGTGTTGATGGAAATATAAGTTTATCGTGTCTTTCTATCAGCTTTAACAACTTAACAAGTTCATCGGTATTTACAATAGATTGATGTAATATTCCTATTCTACTAAATGCTATAATATTTTCAATCTCATTCAATTTAGCGTAAATAATCTGAAAATTGTGTAAGAACAAATTATAAGCATGTATTATTTGATTAATGTGCGAGATAATTGAAATTTCATTAATATTTTTATTCATTTTATTAACGGCAAGATTTAATTGTATGAGATTGTTTGTTATATTAACAGTAGAGTTTGTGAAAATCTTCACCATTTCGGCTACGAGTGTTGTTTTCTTTTCTACAGAGTGCTGACGTGATTTTACTTCTTTTATCAAATTATCGTACTTAATGGCGTCACTGTGATCCAAATTTCCTGTAATAATTTTAATTAAAGATCCCAGAGGATTGATAAGTCCTCTCTTCTGCCTGCTATTGGGAATCAACTGAGTGTATTTTTCTAAAGTTATATTTAACAGATGATTTACTTGTAGCTGAACGTCATTAAAATATATTAAATGTAATCTACTAATATTGGAGAAAGAACCAACCAATCTATTTAATTCCTTAAATCTATTTATATTTAAATCTAAATCTTCTCTAATAAGCCTAACATCTAATATCTTAATAACTATCCACTTATCATAACTAACGAGAGCGGTTCCTTCTCTAACCGGGAGAACTCCAGGGTTCTTCTCGATCTTATAAAGATGAAGGGCCCGGGTCATTACTGCTTGGGTCAGCAGCAGAGCCAGCAGGACGAACCTGTGGAGGGCGTCGCACATCTTTAATCGGAACTCTAGTGTTTCTAGCGTTTGTCTCTACCGGAACTACATTTCTTTTAACTTTGCCTTTAACCTTGGCCTTTTGGTACTTTCGTTTGTCTTTAGCACGACGTGTGTTAACACCTTTAATAAGAATGTCGTCATTGTCATTAAAGTCAAAGTCAGTCTCTCCTGTTCTATCTTGTTCTTTTTCATCAGATACGTTTATTACTCTCTCAGTACACTCATAGAGCAGTACTGTACCTTTCCTGAACAATGCAATAACCATTTCTGTAAACTGTCGTCTATGTTCAATATTTTCATAATGAATAAAATATTTGATTTTGGGTCTAATATATTCCTTGAGGAATTGTTTAATCAATTCAGGATTATCTAAGGGCAAATAAACCTTCAGAATCTTTTGTTTTGGATGAGGTTCAATTTTTACTGAGAGTTCATTTTTAAACCAGCTGTGTACTAAAATCTTGTGTGGTTTAGTATCCACAGCTTCGTGAAGTATTGGAATGCCGTTTGTGTCCATATCTACAGCGGAATGAACAGTGTCTGTACTAGAGTTTGTTGTTTTTTCAGTTTGTGCTGTTAATGTACTGGATCGGGTTGGGAATGGCTCATCAATACTTAAAGTGGTTTCAGAACGAGGGGCAGCGGAAGCAACAGCAGGTTGTCGTTCGGTATCTATATCATTTTCGTTGTTAGTAGCAGTCTGGGGTTGTAGTTGTTGTTCTAAGTTTGTTAAGTCTTCAGATAGTAATAGTTGTCGTAAGTAGTCATCAAGGTCGTCAGTGTCTCCTACATTAACTGCTGTCGATCTTTGGTCGTTGTCCTTGTCGTTACCCAAAGCATTTAGTCGTATTCGTGAGAGAGCGTTAGCGTTTGTGTTTTGTTTTAAAATTTGTTCGGTCTCTCTGTCGTCTACTAAATTAGTATTATTTATTTCGATCTCTTTGTAGTCTCGGTTTTCATATTTTGTGACGCTAAAAGGTTTACTGAATTTAATTTCAAAGTCACTGTAAATAATGGGTATTTCTGTATCTCGTGTCTTTAGTATTTGGTTCTTCATGTCAATGTTTGCGTCTAGTTGTTTAAGCAAGTCAGAGCCTATTAGTCCTCCGTAACTGCTGTCAACGTCGTACAAGTAAAATTTGTGTGTGTCAGTACTTTGAAAGGTTTTTAGTAAGGGTATATTAATAACTTCATCGTGGGCACTTCGCGCATGTGTACTTATAATTTCGAAAGGTTCATTATATTTGAATTCAGAAAAATACTTGTTAGCGATTTCAGGGCTGATGAACGATCGTGTACTCCCTGTGTCTATCATAAATTTTGAATTAATCTCGGGAATTTCAATGTGAGGTAATTTTAAAGCACCATGATGGTTGAGATGTACTATTTCGGGGGAGTAAATCATAGAGGCCGGTAACTGAAAATTTTCAGTCCTGGGAGCTTCCTGTGAAGCTGGCGTAGGTTCAAAATCGTTACAGTGGTCTACGGGATATTCATCGCTACCTGGCAGCTGATATTCATAGTTATTATTGTCCATCATATAGAAAGTTTCAGGGGGGCATTCAGGCTCATTGGGCTCATTCGAATAAAACAAATTGGATGTTCGTGGGGCTACGTAATTTGGCCTTGGTTGGGGTGCTGTACGCATAGAGACATCGTTATCATATTGGTATGAAGGTCGCTGACCTTGCGGTTGAGGACCTTGGCCTTGTGGTTGTTCATACGATGGTCTCTGACCATGCATCTGTTGGTATGAAAGCGGGATACCAAATTTAAATTGAGGCTGATTGGTCGGTTGGAAATTGTTAGATCTGTACTGGTTATTATTTGAAACAAATGGCCTATAACCTACTTGTTGTGGAATTCCAAACTTAAAATTGGTTTGATTGGGCATAATCGATTTATAACCTTGATTTTGTGGGACTCCGAATTTAAATCCTTGGTTAGGGACGCCGAACTTGAAGCCTTGATTCTGTGCAAATTTGTTGTGTGTATTAAAATTAAAGCCAGAGTTTTGTGGTTGAGGAAATTTATAATTTGGTACAAAATTATTATTTTGTGGGAAAATAGGCTTAAAATTTGGCACCTGAGGGGAGAACTTTTGACGGTTCTTATTTTTAGCATTATACTGATTTAAAAAGTTTACTTCTTCCATCACAACTGTTAGTGCGTCTTCAAGTTTGTTACAACTATGAAGTCGTACCACACGCAACATGTCTTCAGGCAAATTGTAAAGAAAAACATTTAGGGACATGTGATTGTAAATGGTCATTTTAGCGTCTTTTTCATTTTCATCTTCAATTACATTTACTTTGGAAAATAATGTACTTCGCACATTTTGGATACGGTTACAAAAATCTAAATAAGATTCGCCATGTCTTATTTTTAAATTTTCCAACTCTATAGCAATACACTCTTCTGACCTAGGGTCACCGAAATGCTGAGTTAACACTTGTTTCAACTCTACCCAAGTATCAATATCTTGACGCTCGCTTATCAGGTGGGCGGCTTTGCCTACTAAGCGGCCAGTAACAGCGTGAAATATATACAAGTCCTGAGCAACATTTCCTACTTGTCTAAAAGCATTAATTACATATTCACTTTTATTTAAAAATAAGTTTAACAACTTTTCATCACCATCAAATTTCGGTATTATATCCATCATTTCTTTAGGAATCGTACGTAATTGATCCATTTTTAATTATTTAAATGTAACTTTCAAATAAGCAAATTTAAAATTTTCTTAACAATAAAAACTAACTTAATATTATAAGACACTTACTAGGATTTCTGCTATAGATTTTTATAGAGAGCCTATTATAGAGTCTAAACTAAATTACACAGCCAATGGAATAAGAACAGGGATAGACGGGATAGTGAAGAGGTCTACTCACAGTACGCTTTTCCCCATTTCCTCCAATTAAAACTGTAGAAGTTTTCGTATTGTCCTCCAAGCACAAAGACAAATTTATTTGGTTACAAAATACCAGTTAACACGTAAAAACGCGCACGAAACACTTGCACTCGGATCGATTTGAGATCCTCACAGGCGCAGGATTTCGTACCGGTATCCTGTCCGCAGCGCCAGTCAAAACGCGCCGGAGGGAAAACAACTTTTTAAAAACTAATTTTAAAATAAAAAGACGAATATTTCGTACAATGGTCGATGTTAGACTGACGATTTATTTCAGTTAATAATTCTTAGAGCTAAAGCTTATCCGCTACAGACGCTACCTAAGCACTTTTGGATGCAGCTGCATTAATGCTTAGTACACAGTTTCTATACTGGTCAGACGTTGTAACTACGTATTCTTATATTTATTTTTATAATGTCCCTTCCTTCGCTACAAATTAATATTTTAAGTATGTAGAGAAAAAAACACGGCAATAGAACTAGATTCATTTAAAAGTAAAAATCTATTACAGGTTGTGTTGTTCTTGAAACATCGGATATTATAGCTTCAAGTTTGCCAAAAAATAGTTGTTTTTAAATATATAAAAAAAAAACAACGAAATTATGATAAAATTAATAATTTTCAATATGAAATAGAATTTATATTTTAACCAAGAACAACAGAACAGTTCAGGAGTCCATCACGCATTTGCTCGTGAAACTATCGGATTACTTCATTATAATTTTAATGCTAAATAAAAAAATTTAATGCTTACGCTGTATTCTGAAGAGGTTTGTCGAGTTGAGCGAAATGGTTCTTCGGAGTGTGCAGCCACTAATGCAACATCTTGCTCGGCTGTAGTGGCTCGGACAAAATGTGCACGCCTGTGAGCTTCAATTGATCCGTCCT
This sequence comes from Carpatolechia fugitivella, assembly GCA_951230895.1. Classification (NCBI taxonomy): domain Eukaryota; kingdom Metazoa; phylum Arthropoda; class Insecta; order Lepidoptera; family Gelechiidae; genus Carpatolechia; species Carpatolechia fugitivella. The sequence goes on from OX579665.1 coordinate 25,234, forward strand.
CTTCGAATCTTCGTAGCCAAAAATAAACAGTGCGTTTCTGTAGGATAAAAACCATATTAAAAATTAAAAAACATAATGCATATGGTAACAAAGCCATAGGTATAAATAAACACAATCGTGGTGGTAAACCGGAAACCCGCTGTTTGTGATACTTTAAATCGAAAGGATTGTCCAATTTGCCATATATTTGGAGATTTAATATCGTAAAACATAAAAATTTCAACCGAAAGACATCTACTGCTCTCACAAACAAACGCCACTCTCAAGGATCTTAATAAAACAAATACCTACTTATTGTTCAATAGACATATACTAATTATAATTTACGAAAGATCACTTTTAAATATCTTTAAAATCATGAAAATATAATTAAATTGCTTTATGATATTTATCTTTGATAAGAAAAAGAAAATATTGTAAAGTTGTCTCTAACAATTAAAATATAGAAGCATTTAAAAGCTCTTAATAAAATTATAATTAAAAGAATAGAAGTGCAGTTAGTAGATAATAGTAGAATAATAATTAATTATATTATATCGTGATATATTTGTTATTAATAGGTATAATAATACGTGTGGACGTCGGAGCAAGGAAAACAACGTAGCTCAATGAAAACAGGCGTATATTGCGAAAACCACAACAAGGTAGGTACAGAATATAGTTTTTAAACTCTGAACTACAATCTGTGACAGCAGGCGTTTCGACAGAGACTCCGTACTGACAGCAGATTGAAGCTAGCACGACTGGTATTAGAGGGAGTTCAAGAACTTGAAGGCAACCCAGCTAAGTATTGGTCGTGTAACTACAAGAGTACAATTTCGTTAAAGACAGTTTGGGTAGTCATGAAATCCATGTAACAAGTCGATAGCGAGTTTTAAAAAACTCTCAGCGCCATCTGTCGATTTTACCAACAACTAAAAGGGTCGTATATGTAGTTTTCTTTGCGACCACTCGTTACCGAGTTCTAAAAACCCTCCAGCGCCATCTGTCGATATTTTTGAGTACTACACACCCCCGTTTTTACTTCCGAACTGTCCCAGTGAGGTGGTGTTCTTCTTAGGTCTTCCACGGCCACGGGGTTGTTGTTGTTCTGCTGTTATGACTGTAACTGTCTTGCGGGGTCTGCCCCGTTTACGCAAAGGCTGTGCTGGTGAAGGCAGTATTTGGTCATGTCCAGCATAACGTGTCAATGCTGAAGCGTGATATATTCCAAGGGCAACACTGGGATTAGATGGATCAGCAACCTCGTATGAAGTAGGGCCATGCATCTTCTTAATTTGATATGGTCCATCCCGGCGAGGTGCGAATTTAGCACTTATCCCTTTGCTTGCGTGGCTGAGAGGGTGTAGCTGGACCAAGACAAGGTCCCCAACCGCGTAGTCTGGTCTAGATTGTCGTCGTTGATCAGCCAGGTCCTTCCTCTTTTCTTCCGCTAACTCGTGGACTTCTCTTGCTCGTTCGAGGGTAGAGGCCAGCTGTAGCAACTTTGGTGTTATCTCCGGTATGAAATTTTCAGACTGGATGATCTGGCGAAAATCGTGGTAAGTGTCATCCACTGTTCTTAACTCCCGTCCGAACGTTAGGTAAGCGGGGGTATATGATGTGCTTTTACACACTGCCGTGTTCATGGCGAATCGAATGCTTGGTAAGTGTTCTGGCCAATTCCTATGGTTGTTTCCTAGTATGATTGCCAGCTGTGTCTTTAAATCCCTATTTTTCCTTTCTACAGGATTTGCTTCAGGATGGTATACTGGTGTATACCCGTGTTTAATCTTTAAACAATAAACCATCTTTTGCATTATAGCACTCACAAAGTGTGGTCCATTGTCGCTTATTATTCTCCTGGGAAGGCCGTAACGCAAAAAGATCTCGTCAATTAAAACAGTAGCACATCTTTCCGCAGTAGCATCCTCTAAGGCAAACAGCTCAACCCATCTTGAGTTTATATCTTCTATGATGAAGATCCAGGTCTTACCATTGCTCGAAGCAGGCAAAGGGCCGAATAAATCAAAAGAAATGACTTCAAAACGTTGATTCAAGGATTGTGTTTGTAGGAGTCCAGCAGGTTTCTGGTTTGATGGCTTGTATCGTTGGCACTCTATACAATGCTTTATGTAGCTCTCGATATATTTTCTCATGCCAGTCCAATGATAACGTCTGGATATAGCTTGAAGTGTTTTCTCAGAGCCGTAATGCCCTGCCATAGGGTCATCATGGTAAACTGCCAATATGTTGGCCCATTCATGTTCAGGCGCACACAATTGAGCTTCATCTGAGTCAGGACTGTGTCGATACAGAAGTCCACTATTTATCAAGTAACCCTTGCCAGACCAGTACTTGGCACTTTCATTGTCGTCAAAAGTTTCCAGAGCTTTTATTATTTTAGCCAACTTCTCGTCCTTTAACTGTTCTGTCCTTACTTCAGCGGGGCTGCGGGTCGGCAAGTCTACGACAACCATACACAAACCACATTCATCTTGGTTTATCTCTGTGCAAGGTGGTCTAGACAAAGTATCTGCAACGACATTTACCCGTCCGGGAATATACTTTACTGTGATGTCGTATGCTTGTAATTTCAGTGCCCATCTAGCTAGTCTTCCGGATGGCGATCTTAATTTCATAAGCCATTGCAATGACTGGTGATCCGTAACTACTGTAGTGGGTGACCCTTCGATATAACCTGCGAACTTTCCGACTGCCCAGACAACAGCGAGTGCCTCTCTTTCAGTGGTAGAGTAATTTTGCTCAGCCTTTGTTAGCAGCCTGCTCGCATACTCTATAGGGTGTTCGTCACTTTTCTCTCCCTGGACGAGAACCGCACCAAGTGCATAGTTACTTGCGTCAGTTTTAATGATATAGCCTTTCTCGTGGTCTGCTTGTTTTAGTATGGGAGATGAGGTAAGCTGGGTCTTTAATTCCGCATATGCCTTCTCCTGTTCAGGACCCCAAATCCATGTTGAATTCTTTTTAGTGAGACGCGTGAGTGGTTCGGCAATATCCGAGAAATTTTTAATGAAACGTCTGTACCACGAGCAGGTTTGCAGAAATGACAACAAATGTTTCACATTAGATGGAGGGGGCCGATCTGCGATAGCGGCTGTCTTCTCTGGATCCACCTGAAGTCCTTCCGGTGTTATTAAGTGTCCCAGATACTTTACGCTTGTGCAACAAAAACGACACTTTTCTCTGTTGACTACAAAGTTGTACTCTCTCATCTTATTGAAAATGTCTCTCAAATCAGACACATGTTTTTCAAACGTGGTGGAGAATATAATCAAATCGTCTAGATAAGCCAGTAGTTTGATGTGACTAAGTTCGACGCGAAATCTGTCCATTAGTCGTTGGAAAGTAGAAGGAGCATTTCTTAAACCGAATGGCATTCTGAGAAATTTGAAGATGCCGAAGGGTGTTATAAATGCCGTTTTATCCTGGTCAGATTCTCGTACACTTATCTGCCAGTAGCCTGCTTTTAGATCTAGTGCTGTCATGTATGGAGTAGGTTTGGCCTCATGAAGCAAATCGTCGATGCGAGGAATAGGGTAAGTGTCTGGAACCGTGATATCATTCAGCCTTCTGTAATCTATACAGACTCTCACTTTTCCATTAGGCTTCGGAACCATCACTACTGGCGCAGCCCACGTTGAGGTACATGGTACAATTATGCCGTCTCTAACCATGTCATCAATTTCAGCTTTCAGGACTTGTTTGCGCTGAGAAGACATCCTATATGGAGGAACTGCTACTGGTAAGTGGTCACCTGTGTCTATAACATGTTCAACCCCATTCACAGGTTTGCCGTTTGGTTCAAAGACTTCATTGAATTCCTGCAGCAAAGCATCTAGTTGTTGTGACTGTGGGTCGTCTAGTGTAGATATCACATCAATAGCACATAGTTCTATATCATTGACCAGTTCCAACTTTCTCTCCCCTTTGTTCCGAGATGTCCCAGCGAGGGCCTGGTTAGGACTTAGTTTTTCCATTCGATTTTCTCTTTCGTTACGCTTTCGCGTTTTCATCTCATTCAGGCTATGTGTAACACCCTTCCCTTTGGGTCCATTAAATAAAGCATCAGACCGAGGTGATAGCATGATTTCTGCTTCATCTACGCTTTTGATAGCGTCCTGCATCATGTATTCTGTTCGCGGACAATATCCATCAAAAAGAAGTCTTTCAGCTGTGCTGTTCCTTTTAGGAGGTGGCTCAGGGAGGTCTATGGGTATTAGTTTGTACTCCACGTTTGCATTTTCTTGCGGCAAAGTAGCGAATCTAATTTCCTGTTCTCTTGTAACCATAGCTGTTGTTTCTCGTTTAGGCCTTTCTATACGATCCGTGTTGACAGGAGCAACACCAATTTTAGCCAAAGCACTAGTTTGATTCGCACATACGTCAGGTCTATCAAACATTACAAATCTCTCTTGATAGAGCTCAAGTTCCTGTTCTGGATGCTCGATGAAATGCCAGGTGAATTGAGCAATGTTCAGGACTATGCCAGCTTGCTGTAGGAAATTTATTCCCAGAAGGGTCCGGTTATCGGCCGATTCCAGCAGTACAATAAATGGTGACCGAAAAGTGCGACCACAGAGTTCTACCGTGGCTTCAAAAGAGAGCACTCTTTGACTTCTTGATATGCCATCTGCCAAGGTCACTGTCGCTAGTTCTTGTTTGAATGTTTGTCCTCGTGCTCTCAACTTTTTATACAGTTCTCGAGAAGCAACGCTTATTTTTGCGCATGTATCAACGTATGCTTTGCCATCAATATCGTTTACCTTCAGAAATAACATTGGTCTGGAGCGCGACTCTAAGTGTATGTTTACAGCGCAGAAACCCAGTCTACCTTTATTATTTGGTACTTCCTGAGGCTTTTTTGTACAAATTGCACAGTTACTGCGATATACTCCTGGGGTACCACACCCGTAGCATACCAATTCTACTTTAGTGGCATTACCAGTATTGACTTCAGGCTTATCTGGTTTGTTGGCATCCATATAGGTCTTCCTTTTCCGACAGTCTTCTTGCGTATGGCCAAGTTTCCTGCAGAAGTTACATCTAGTTTTCTTATAACGCGGTAGGGCAGTTGAATCTGACAAAACAGGTTGATTAGTTTTCTGTACTGGCTGTTTATCCTCTATACAGGCCTTCTCCTTAAGCAGAGCTTCTACACAGCGTGATTGGTTCAACAGGTCTTCAAAATTACATATTTTCTCCTTTGGAACTTTATCACGGATGCTCAAATTCAGTAAACCGTAAACAATGTTCAGTTGTTGCTTCTCATTGAATTTTCATCTGCGGGTAGTTCTGAAAATAGCATCCTCTTCTTTGCCACAAAGTCGTCTGTTAATTCCCCTGACTGCTGCTTTACTCCACATACTTCGAGATAGATCAAGTAATCAGGCTTTTTTGGCGCGAACGTGTTTCGTAGATTATTTTCAAACTGATCCCATTTCGTGATAGATAATTTGCTCCCCTGCCACCATACTGCCGCCTCGTCGCGTAGGATTAATGGTAAACCTGCCAAAGCATCTGCATCACTAATTTTTTCCAGCTCTTTAAACACGCGAACTGCTGTAAGGAAGGCTTCGACTGTTTCTCTGTCTTTCGTGCCATTGTAAGAAGCGGTACACGTAGTCATGGTGCCTTTTCTACCAGACCCGATATTCGCTAGCAGCTGCTGGAACTGTGCGTCCGTCAAGTTGACACTCATCTTGGAGATTGGTGGTTTCTTCGGCTGCTTCAACGGATACGTCGTTCCTCGTCCCGATCGCGTAACCACGTACTTCGAATCGCTTTGCCTCGCGTTGGACGCCACTACTATAATAATACGTGTGGACGTCGGAGCAAGGAAAACAACGTAGCTCAATGAAAACAGGCGTATATTGCGAAAACCACAACAAGGTAGGTACAGAATATAGTTTTTAAACTCTGAACTACAATCTGTGACAGCAGGCGTTTCGACAGAGACTCCGTACTGACAGCAGATTGAAGCTAGCACGACTGGTATTAGAGGGAGTTCAAGAACTTGAAGGCAACCCAGCTAAGTATTGGTCGTGTAACTACAAGAGTACAATTTCGTTAAAGACAGTTTGGGTAGTCATGAAATCCATGTAACAAGTCGATAGCGAGTTTTAAAAAACTCTCAGCGCCATCTGTCGATTTTTACCAACAACTAAAAGGGTCGTATATGTAGTTTTCTTTGCGACCACTCGTTACCGAGTTCTAAAAACCCTTCAGCGCCATCTGTCGATATTTTTGAGTACTACACAGGTATTTTATACAAAAAGGATCCTTTTATGAAAAATGCTTAGAAATACGGTAATCTTTTTTTTATGAAATAAAGTTTAAAAAATAATTTGTAGAAAACAAATATATTTTTATAGACGTGATAATTAGTATTATATACTTATTCACGAATTTCAAATCATAAAAAATACTCTTATCCACTCAAACAAACTGACAAATATCGATCTTTATTTTTAATTTTTGTTCACTACATATCGAAGGAAAGCCAATATTTTTTTTATAATCATGAAAATAAGCTCTACATAACTTATTACTACAAAGTAAAGTTCCAATTAGTTAATACAAATATTATCAATGTGCTACTAAAAAGAATAAAATAGTTTTATAGTTGCAGTTGCATTAGTTATTTTATTTGATCTGAAAAATTGAAAAGATCAAAATGTTAAATGATAAAAATATCTATAAAGAAGGTAATCGGTTCGATTGTAGAGAAGTATGTTTTTTAAATTGCATGTTTACTTATCAATTTAAACTGTTTTAACGCTGATATTATAGTATTAAACGTCACTCACACGAAAAGTAAAAAATAAATAAATTTCTCAATATTTAAATTTAACACATCTCGGCGCATTTAACAACGACGCTTACTAATATATTGTATGTTAATTGGAACAAAATCAACGTAAGTAACACAAAAAAGTACGGGAAACATTCATCTATTATAATATTTAAAACAATACTCACTGTGATTCCCATTCTTCGGCATATGTCGCATATACAGTAACCGCTTTCTCGTAGGGCGATAATTTGCTCGCGTTGCCAGTGGGCTAATTGTGGTGCCATTTTTTAAAGAGGGCACAGCTAAGCCGCGAAGGGGACACACGAGTTCTAACGCAGCAGGCGTCCGTCACAAATCGCTACTGACGCACTGTAGCTCTACAGCACAAAAATGCAACTAACAAAAAAAAATTACGCGAACAAAGTAATAACAACAATAGTGGGTGGGGCGTTGACCACCGCGCGAGCGCATGTGAGGCGCTATTGGCTACAAACATTGCAGCGCATCGCTCATTAGGTAAAAAAATGTTCTTGAATATTGTCTACCAATCACAATAGATTGCTCGTTCGCTCACCCTTAAAATCGGCTGAATCGCGTGCTTGAGAAATGGTGTACCATTAGTTGAAGCCTACTGTACTCATTAAAATAAAAATAAAAAATACACAGGTAGGTATGACAAAAATAATAAAAATATTACACAGTTAAGTACATTTACAATATTTTATATGTAGTTAGGATTATCAACAAAAAGAATAAAAATAAAATATATTTACAGCACACAATAAAAAATACACAGGTAGGTATAATGACAAAAATAAAATTAAAGAAATAAAAATTACACAGTTAAGTACATTTACAAAAAGAACATGAAACATTTATTTATATTTAGTAAAGATTACCACACACAAAAAGAATATTAAAGACAACAATGCTTATCTATAGTTATGATATATAACTTAATACTAAGAAATAACATAGTTACCTCATGACCTTAGTTTGTAATGACCCCAAGCTAGAGTATCTGTGGAATTTGGAATGATATAACGCTTGGTGTCATTGGAAGATAAACAAATTTTATTAATTTTCTGTGTAAATATGACATGTTTTATACTACGGAATCGATACATTTCTAAATATTGTACTGTATTATTTAACAAGCAGGACTTGTAATTATCTATACTTAATTTTTTAGCAACACTTTTATTAACCCCTTTGGCTTTGGTAATTGTATTACTCTCAACATCCATTGCATACATTTTTGATCGAAGCCCAACAAATTCTTTAATAATTGTCCCATTATTTTCGTCCTTGAAATATCCTAACTTATTTTTATTAACTTGTGGGAAATTAAAAATGTTATCTTGAGGATAATCAGATGTATCAAAATACGAATTTAAGTCGTCTTTGATTTCATTATAAAAATCTTCACAGTAAATCTGATATATCAAACTATCAGTATCAGTATATCGTCGGCTTATCGCAAGAAGTCATTAACTACCAGAAGTCATTAACTGCGTTAGATACACCATTGTACTCAGCTTGACGAGCTCTATGGGGAAAAAAATCACCAAAATTCTATCTTGTATAGTTTCGGAGATAGGAATGCTAAGAAGTCATCAAATACTCCTTTTTGATTATTTGTCATTGAAACAAGTCAGTTTAATGACTTACACTCGATATTTTGAGTTTTTCATTTAATAAAAATCATTAACGTAACATATGTTACTTTTATTTTAAAAAAGCAATAAATTTGTGATGGTCAGTATTTGATAAAGTATTTTAATGATTTTTTTAAAAATATGATACGTGTTTATTCAGAGATTATAAACAGGCAAAAGTCAATAAGTTATTTTAGTAACTTTTGTTGTTTTTTTTTTAATGAGTTTTGATAAGTAAACTGACTTAATTATTTATTGCGAAATAAAATAAACTCTAAAAATGTATTAAAATATGTTATTTCTTTGTATATTTCAATTTTATTTAACACGATTCATTCAACGTGTAAAAGAAAGATTTTTTAATGCGAATTTAAATTTTACATTTATAGACAATTTGTTTTAAATTTCTTGTACTAGATAAACTTACTTAAACACATTTAACGAATTTTGCTCAAATAACAACTATAATTATTGACTAAGATGCAATAGCTTAAAGTCATTTGTTTATTAAATGCATTTTTAGTAAGACAAACGCAACGGTTACAATTGAAGATAATATTTTAATGACTTCTCACAAATGTGAAATTATAAAAACGGCAACTGACAAACACATGCAGAAATTAGTATTGTTAGATAACTATGTTTACTAAATCTCATGTTCAGGACTTTAAACGATAAACTAACTTAATTATTTGTAGAAAAAATAAATATCATTCAAATTGAATTCTAAATACATTTAATGTTGTTTAGTTGTTCCGTTGGGTAATAAAAAGCTGTTTGATGATATTTACCAAAATATTTCTTCATATTTTTAGTCACTAATGGCCATTCTATTGTTTTACTATACAATATCGAACATTAATTGTTGTTTAGTGAAAAAAAAAACAGGCTAAGTACCTACTGTAAAAGCGTGTATCGACTTGTTGACATGGCGATGCAGCAGCGCACGCGATACCACGACTCGTTTCGTTTTCTCCCTCTTGTTTGCTGTTTGCGGCCGAACGCTCCAGTGATAGCACACGTTTTGTACGTAGTTAGTGATTTTTAGCAAAATGCATCGAAGATATGATTTACGTTCGAAAAAACGACCAAAAATGCCACAAAAACTCGAAAATAAGGAAAATTTGCAATGTTTGAAGGATAAAAATGTAAGTATACTATTGTACTACTACAGTTCTATTATTTATTTTAAAAAAATCGAGCTTAATAGTCAAAATGTAGTGATTTGGTTGTAAATTTTTATTAACAAAACATTTTGATTATCTTTCTCTCATGTTCATGTTTCTAATTTCAGATGAATGATGATGAATGCGTAACGTTTGTTGATATAAGTCTTAAACCTGAAGTTTCATCTCTAACAACAGCTAACCAAAATAAACTATCTGGATGTAACAGTATTGTAATTGAACACGAAAACGTCGGAGTCGAAGTTCAAGTAAGTAACCACATCTCAGATTAAGTAATAGTACCTAATGTAAACAGCCGTGATAGTTTAAAAATAGCATAATATACTTACCAACTACTTTCCTTGTTAGGTAAGGTCATGCAGCAATTTGGTTAGCCATTTTATCTGGGGTTGTTGTCATGCTAAAATAAAAAGCTTAGGTACAAAACAATTGGCCAAAAGTTAGTTAATGTACTACCACGTACGTAAGGTACCCACGTACTACCCTAAGATTGAATGTTGATTGTAAATAGCATTGTGACAAAAAAAATTCGTTTGCAAATCGATCAAAATCTTGACTTCGTATTTCATCACTGGTTCAACAATACTCCCAACAGTGTAGACTCCCGTCACGGAAGTTCCAGGTTTGATTCACGGTGGGGACAAACTTTGCGAAAAAATCACTTTGTGGTTAGGAGTTTGAAGGCTAATCACCTGACTGTCCGATAAGTAGTACGTTGCTAATGAGCCATGGTACGGTCCTTTGGCTGTTAGTCGACTTTGCAATTTACACGATAAGAAGATTATGGTTAAAAACATAATATAAATTTTACACTATAATACTCATAAATACCACCAGACTCAGTAAAAAGTTAGGTTAACTTAAAGTTATACTATTATTAACCATATTATTATTTTTTAACTTCTTAAATATGACGTCCAATGCTAGCAGGCAACAATGTTAAGCTTAATTTTTTTTGCAGAGTTCAGTTATTGATACTGAACGGAGTTATCAAGTTAATAATATGACCGATGATCAAAACGTTTATCTTTCTCCATCGTTTGACGTCATCAAGTTAACTCAAAGTAACATTTCTAATATATCGCCTTCTGTATCAGTCAGTATCAGTAAGCCTGAAATGCTAGAACATGTTACTACAAAAGTCGTGGACATTCTCGGAGAAAGTGTGATATCAGAGCAACTCACATTGTCAGAGTCAGTATTTATTGACAAAAGTCTTAAGATATTGGAGAATAATAGCAAAACATCGACAAACCTAGCTTCAGATTCCCACACATCAAGAGATTTTATAGAGTGCTCACAACCACATGAAGTTTCTTCTGAAAATATGTACGTAGCACCTGCGTCTAGTACAGAAGTTTCCAATAAGAATAATAGCGACACATCGACAAATCTAGCTTCCGATTCCCACACATCAAGAGATTTTATAGAGTGCTCACAACCACATGAGGTTTCTTCTGAAAATGTGTACGTAGCACCTGCGTCTAGTACAGAAGCTTCCAATAAGAATAATAGCGAAACATCGACAAATCTAGCTTCAGATTCCTATACATCAAGAGAATTTATAGAGTTCTCACAACCACTTGTGGTTTCTTCTGAAAATGTGTACGTAGCACCTGCGTCTAGTACAGAAGTTACTAATAAGATTAATAGCGAAACATCGACAAACCTAGTTTTGGATTCCCACAGAGATTTAATTGAGTGCTCACAACTACATGTGATTTCTTCTGAAAATGTGTACGTAGCACCTGCGTCTAGTACAGAATTTACTAATAAGACAACGGTAAGCTCCTATTAATAAACAATTGTTATAACATGAATTTAATATAGAGGTATGGTTATAATATTTATAAATTACTTTGCAGAGTCCTGTTATAGTGCACAATAATGGTATTTCTGGTACTGAAGAATGCGATCAAGCTAATATGACAGTTGTTCAAAACGTGCCTCTTTCTCCTTCGTTCGAAATCGAAAAGCTGACTGAAAGTAGCATTAAAGATCTAAACATTGTAGAGGAATATGACGTGATATTAGAACAACTCACATTGTCAGAATCAGTAATTATTGACAAAAGTCTTGAGATACTGAAGAATAATAGCGAAACATCGACAAACTTAGCTTCAGACTCCCACACATCAATTGATTCCATAGAATGCTCACAACAACGTACTGTGACTGTGATCTGTTCTGAAAATGTGTACGTGTCACCTGCGTCTAGTACAGAAGTTACCACTAAGATTACGGTAAGCCCCTTTTAATAAACAATTTGGTTTCATATAAATATATTAAATTAACTATGGAGGTAGTGTTATAATAATTTTATTATAAATTACTTTTCAGAGTCCTGTTCTGGTAAACAATAATGGTATAAACAACAACAACAAACAATATGAAACCAACTGTGCTAATAAGCATCAAAAAAATATAATAATATCACCTTCTGTATTAGATACCTTCAGCGAACCTGAAATACTGGAGCAGGTTTCCATTGAAAATTTGAACCTTTTCGGAGACAACATGCTATTACGGCATCCTATATCTTCATTGCCGGTAATAATTGACGACAGCTTGGAGTTGCAAAACAATAATAGCGAAACAATTCTAGCTCCAGAATCCAGCAGATCAATAAACTTTATAGAGTGCTCTCCACCACGTTTGATCAATCCTGGAAATTTTTATGTACCTTCCTCATCACCCGAAACTTTGACACCTGTTTTGAAAGATACTGAGCAGCCCTCCACAAGTAATAAACCAGAAACCACAACAGAACGAATTTCTATCAACCAACTTGAACAACTTCAACATGACCTAAGTATTTCAGTAAGTGATTTGGATAAATAACAATACTTACCTATTCACTAATTAAATCAAAGCACTAACTTATGGTATCAGTTTTTTAACCGACTTCAAAAATGGAGGTTATCAATCCAACATAATTTGTGTATGTTAGTCTAAGTGGGCTTTTAAAAAAGTGTACCAAATTTCCAAAGTGTATGTAAATTTGACCACGTTTTTCTCCGAAACTAATGGTTCGATTGTGACTGTTCTTTTTTTATTGGCTTGCATTTACTTCTACTTAAGGAACAGTGCAAATTTCATCAAAATCAAGATAATGCAGACTAATACGTATAAGTATGTCGGCTTGACTCTTATACGATCTAAGGGTGTGGTGTTAAATGTAAGACGGGTTATAGCATTGACACATAATATCGTATACGCATACAAAACGGCCAATCACCTCCCATGCAGATTGGAGATCAAGGCAAACGTACCCGCACATATGCGAGCGTATGCTACCTAACATTTTTAAACGAACCTACCAATGTTACATTTTAAAATAAAAATTGCAAAATAAAGAGTAATTTAAAAAAAAACTGAATCGACTTCAAAGTTAAACTTATTTTTAGGTACCTACTTAAAACATACTTAATCTCTGTTGCAGGATGATGAAGTGGCAGACCCAGATTGGAAAAACCCTGAAGAGGAAAATAACGCTGGTGTTGATGATGACGACGACGACAACGACCAGGAAAGTGAACCTCCTTGTAAAAAAGCAAAAAAGATTAAGACGGCAAGATGGCATAAAAGAAATGAAGCTACTTATCATCGAAACGAACAGAAAGTTTTACGTTCAAAATGTATGCCGTATCGAAACTACAAAAAACAGTTAAAGTCACCAAAAACTCCCAAAATAATGGAATGTCTCTGCAGGTTAAAATGTTCTGAAAAATTTACACCAGAGGAGCAGACAGAAATATGTAAGTCTTATTGGGGCTTACAAGATTATAAGCGCCAGAAAGATTTTATACTTTCCAACGTCACTTCTCATGTTCCTGAGAGACGTCTAATGGCTGCTAAAAGACCGAGAAATGTTGCGCGATTATATCATTTTCAAAAAAATAACACAAAGATAAGGGTATGTGAAAATTTTTTTAAAGCTACCCTTAGCATTTCCAACGGCCCAATCAATAAAGCTTTCTCTGGAATCGGAATCTCAGGGAGTTACGAAAAGGATGATACGTGGGAAACACGAACCGCCAAACAAAACCAGTAAGGAAGACGAAGACTATGTGAAAAAGCACATAGATTCCTTTCCCACCATGGAATCTCATTATTGCAGGAAGACTTCGTCTAAACGTTATTTGGAAAATAATCTCTCAATTTCCAAAATGCATGAGTTATATGAAAGCAAATGTGAACAAGATGGCAGACCTCCAGTATCAGTAAATGTATACCGAAGAATCTTTTCTACTGAATTCAACCTAGATTTCCATAAAACAAAAAAAGATCAGTGTCTAACGTGTCATAAGTATCAGACTGCAAAAGTTGAGAAGTCCACGGATTTAAATATATGGCAAAAAAAATACGACGAACACATTAATCTTAAAAATCAAAGCCAAGCTGCTAAAGAACATGATAAAGAACGAGCCAACAATGATGAAACTTTTAATTCCATCACTATGGACTTACAAAAAGTTCTTCATTTGCCTAACAGTAATGTATCCCTTCTTTATTATTTACGAAAAATTAATGTCTACAATGCCACTATATACGAAGCTCGCTCTCCGAACGACGGATATTGCTATATCTGGAACGAATTAAACGGGAAAAAAGGAAGCGATGAAGTGGGTACTGCACTTTATTTGTGGATTACAACACGTCTTCCAGAAAAAGTAAAAGAAGTATCAATTTTCACCGATACTTGTGCCGGTCAAAATAGGAATCAATTCCTCTTGTGCTTGCTATTATATTTGGTTCAAAATACTCACCTAGAAGTCATTGAACAAAAATATTTAGAATCCGGACACTCCCATATGGAAGTTGACAGCATGCACAGCGCTATAGAAAACCAAATGAAAACTATGCCTGTATTTTCTATGAACGATTACTGCAATGTTATCCGAATGGCACGTTCAAACAGAAAAACGAAGAAAGGAGTTGCGAAGAAGAAACCATATGAACCAATCATAATGGAATTCACTGACATTTTGGACCTAAAAGATATGAAAAATAATCTACTGAATAATCGTCTGATAGGAAGCGATGGAAACAAAATTCAGTGGTTAAAAGTAAAATGTTTCAGATTTGAAAAGAAAAACCCAGATGTCGTATTGTATAGATACGATTTCGAATCTGATTACAAAGAGTTAAATGTTTCTAAAAAAGGGAAACGTGTAAGAGGAAAGAACTTGAGAAAAAGTTCAAAGCCATGCGAAACAGAAGAAACATTTGAAACGTACGCTTTAAAAAAAGCTTATACATCTTTGTTACCAATCACAACACTTAAGAAAAAAGATTTGATGAAAATGTGTGCGGAGAAAATAATTCCAGCGGAGCTTCATCACTGGTACCAAAATTTACCACAAGTTCAAGGGCCTGATTTTGTTCCCGATGAAGATGATGAAGTTGAAGATATCTAAGCCATGATTAGCCATGATTAGTTTATATTTCCTTTTTAGATTAGTTTTATAAACAAAGATTTTTCCTAAGTTTACCAAAGTTTATATAAACATAAAGACTGCCCTACTTTAAGTAGATTTAAGTGCAAAGCAGATTGATTATGATTATTATGTCAGGGCAATGACACTTTGTTGTTAGTTTTATGTTTTGGATATTTTTATTTATGTTTTAAGTCGAATTTTAAGTCTTAAAATTAACACGACTAAAACAAAAATTAATAAGACTGATCGTTTGACAAAATATTGCAATTTTTCTATTATCTCTATTAGTCTTAGCTGAGTTTAGCTTTTGTTTGAGTGATTCACACAAATTCTAACTATTTGTAGTCTTGTTTTTAAAATAATAATTAATTCAAACCAGTTTATACTTAATTATAAGCCAGCTTACTTATTTTGGCGATCAATCACAAATAATGCTAAGCTTAGCTTAGACCTTGAGAGCTATACCAACTGTAGTACCCTAAAGTGTGTCATCTCTCAAAATAATTATAACTTAAGACTGTTAAATTTATTAATAGGTGTTTTTAATGTAAAGATCTTGTTACAAAGTATTATAAATAACTCCTTAATTCCTTAAGAAACTTAAAGAATTTAAGTACATATCTCAGTATTACTCAAACCTAAATAGTTGAGACTGATTTTGTTATGAAAATTAAGAAATTTTAATTATTACCAGGTACTATTAGTACATTATTTTACAAGTAAGTTGACTAAGTATGATAGTTTCTTATTGTTATTTTTCAGTTCAAGAAAATCAGACCATTTTTTCTAGCTGTATTTACAATTTTATGGTTGGACTAATCATTTTACACCAAACTCAAGTTACAAGAAATAATAAATATTATTTACATTTCTTGATTTGTTTCTGTAAAACATGAGTTTGGTTTAAATGATTAGTCCAACCATAAAATTATAAATTATCTAGAAAAAATTGACTGAATTTCTTTAAAACACAATGTCAAAAACCATTTTATCATAATACAAGTTCAGTGATTAAGTATGATATTAAATATCATAAGTAATTTAATATTATTGTTGTTTTTTAGACATTTTAGTTAAATTACCAGTGAACAAAAGTCACTAACTTTACCTAAATGAGGTAAACGCTAATGGTAAAAGTCACTAATTACAAAAAACGGTGTTTTAAAAAAAAACTACCGCACTAATCTAAGGCAACTAAATGTGATTTTATTAATAAATATTTGATTAACATATTGGTGTTTTTACATTTTTGATTGAAAACATAGTTTTGATTTTACAATCGAACAAAGATAAAAACTTTGAAGTCGATTTCCCAACACTTTGCCAAATGCTAGTTAATGACTTCTTGCGATAAGCCGACGATATTAAAATTAACAGCACTATTATGTTATAGTTGAATGTCTAATGCATTAATTCTATTTGTCGCCATTTGCTTTCCGTTTTCTTTCTTAAAAAAAAAAAATTACTTAGATCGGATTAAAAAGCAATAATGATCATCTATATTGTTTACGGATGCCTATTAAAGCAACTATATTTGTTAAAGCTATTGCTAAAAGCTTAAAATGTTATAACACGCATTGATATAAGATTATGTTTTCTACATTTTTATAATAACAGAGTATATTTTCGAGGGCGCGTGTATTTTTAACCAAAAACATGTATATTTCACCCCACAAACTGATGCGCGCAGCTCATTTCACTCAAAACAGTAAGAAATAAACGTGGTACTTACCCATTCAATATTAATTTTCATCAATCACAAACTTGCACGATCGACATAGCGTAACTGATCAAATATCTTTAAAATTAGTAAGATTTCTTTTTACAAAGGAAAAAAAACAGAAAGCGTTGAAATAGTATTTTATCAATAGATTGTAATTTTAAAAGCTATATATTAATAATATTAAAGTCTCAAAAAATGCTATTAATATATTGGTATGCTCTTTACTGACTTTAATAACGATGTAATACAATAATTGTAATGTTATTAAACAACCTATATAAAGCTCAACGCTGTCTAAAAGGGGGGCCCAAATTTTACTTTAAAGAGTCGTACAAAAGTAATACAGCTGATATATGATTTGTTTATAATGCTTCGCGCATTTACAAGTGCTTTTATATGCTTGTTATAATGGTGTTTTGTGCTAGCTGGGAAGTCCCATAGGAAGTCTTTTCATCTGGTATTGTCCAGTACTGGTTGTGAAAGATGTGATACCTCTGCTTCTCGGTTCAAGGTCAACTTGATAATAACTTTGACTCAAATCTAAATGACTAAAGTAGGTACAACCAGAAAGAGAATCTATAATTTCTGCTATGTTAGGAAGTGGAAACTTATCTTCCTGTATTCTTTCATTTACTTTCCTATAGTCAATGACCAACCTCCATTTTTTGTTTCCATTATCTGACTTTTTAGGCACAAAAAGTATAGGACTATTTCATTCACTATTTATAGGTTCAATTATGTCATCATCAACCATTTGTTTTATTTGTTTATTGATTTCTGGTTTTAATGCTTGTGGTAGTCTATACGGTTTCGAATAAATAGGACTGGTATTGTGTTTTACATTAATGGACTGACTCATTACGTTAGTGGTGCTAAGTTTGTCACCTTGGAGGTGAAACACGTCTGCATATTTTGCACATATCTGTTCAATAGTTTTTTGTTCATCTGTTTGCAAATAATCTAATTTTAAAGTATTCAAAAGTGTTTTTACCCTATCTGCACCGGTTTTTTCTTGGTTATACTGACAAACAACGTAACTGTCTAATCTTTCTAAATTTGGTTCAAAGTATGGTAATTCTACGTTTTCATCTCCCGTATTTAAAATTTTAATTGGTATTTTTCCCTGTTTTGGTTGTACTATGCATCCAGCTAAAAATATTTTTTCGGATATTTGTTTTGGAACTACTACGTATTCGTCTAGCAAGGAAGATGTAATATTAACAAAGTGAATAGACTCGCTCCTAGAAGGAATGTGTAAACTTTTATTGTAATGGTCACTCCTATAAAGTTTCACTTTGGTCTCTACATCAGAATTTTGTAATGTCAACTCATTGTTTATCAAGTCTATATTTGCATTATATATTATGTTCTTAGAAAGTCTAATCCAATTATTCCATTAGTCTGACATGGCATGTCATTTAATATATGAAACTTCCAAACAAGCTGATTTGTTTCTTCGTAATATGATTCTTTTGTTTGTGACCAGTTTAATGTAATGTCAGCGACTTCATTGGAATATATGTTACCACCTATACCTTTGATTACGGTTTCATTACTTTGTAACGTGATGTGCTGTGGGACAATGTCCCTTTGTATTACTGATAAAGTCGCTCCTGTGTCTAGTAAAAATGAACAAACTTTGTTTCCTACTATAAATTTAACACAATCTAGTCCTTGACATGTTAATATTTTATGCTCGAAAAAACTGATTTTGATTAATTGACTCACTGTTTTCATGTTGTTGTTGTTGTTGGTTGTAATACAACCTTTGAAGTGGCCTTCCACGTCCTCCACGGAAACCACGTGTGTTTCGTCCTCTGTTTCTGAAACTGTTACCTCGATTTCCGTAGGAACTGCTAGCCGTTTTGACAAGGGTAACCCTGTTATAGGTGTTGTTAGAGTAGTTACCTCGACCGTGGTAGTTACCCCGACCGTGGCCGAAATAATTACCTCGGTTGGTGTAATTACCTTCACCTGAATAGCTGCCGTGACGTGAAGTATGCTGCCATCGTCCTCTACCTCTCGGGTTACCTCTCATATTTGTTACCATCTGGGTAGTTTGCTGAGAAGACTCTTCATCTTCTGCTGCTCTGATGGCATCCTTCAGCTCACGATAATCACGCGCTGCGATGATCGTACCCAGCCGCCTGTTACGTAGTCCATCTGAAAATCGTTTTATGGCGAGTTTTTCATTTATCGGCCTTAGAATTGTGCTAGCGCTGTCATTATTTTCAGACTGAGAGATAGTTAACTCAACAAAAAGTTCCTCTAATTTGTTCCCGAATTCTGAGATACTCATATCATTTTGGGATAATTTATTCATTTGAATCATTAAAGAATTTGCTGATTTTCTCGTAAGAAGAAAACTTCTTATATCATGAATTAAAGCGATAACTGTCTCATAATCTGATTTTAATTTCAATTTTGCTGTCAGTTAAGCTGTTAGTTAAACGTGTTTTAATCACAAAAGAAATCAGCAACTTCTTATCTTCTGTTTTAGTTAAACAAGATTCATACATTTCTATACCTTGAATAATTTTTTCAGTGGTGTCCTCTTTGCCGTCCATCACCGGAATCAACATACTTGCCGTTTTCAAGTCAAAACTAGCCATTTTGTCAGTTTCGTCAGATGATTCAGACTCACTACTACTCGTTACGTCAGATGATTTTGACTCTCTGTAACTTAATATTTTATCATAAATTTTAGTTATTTCATTACATAAATTCTCAAAATAATCCTGTAAACTTCCCTTCTAATCTGTTTACATCAACTGTATTTATATACTGTTTATAATGCTCGTACCTATATTTCTTTAGCTTCCTTAATTTTACTTAAACCTATTTTTTTTCAATCTTCTCTCCGCTCCTAATTTTCTAAGACTTACCCTTAAACATTCCAAATCGTCATAAATTTCGTTTAAATGTAATTCCATTAAGCACTAATACCTAGTGCAGCATTACTGCAGGTTTTTTAATAACCTTTTTGGTATGATTCTTTTTTCTTTTGGCCGGTTTTTATGTCACATTTTCAAATTTAAAATTTTCTTGTTTTGACCTTTTTCTAAATTGTTTATTGTTTTCTCAGTTGTCGTCTGTCATCAGATGGGAACGATTTGTACTTGGTTGAATATAAATCTCTAAATGTAAATATGAGTTAATGTTGTAAGTGGCTTGGAATGCAATAATTATTGGGACAGGCTCCTACTTTGGTCTAGCCGGGTAAGTCTTGTGTTGTCTTCCTACTGGTTTTTATCGACGCACTTTTCTCTTTCCCTGTCTTGGTCGGATGGCGATTATTTCTTTGTCAATCTTTACAGTGTATTTCCGGCCTCTCCGACGCACGCACAAGGGTCCCTCCGTGCCTCTCACGATCTCTTGCGGTGGTTCCGGACACCTGAGGCCACCAGGCATTGAACGTGTCTGGATCCCTGCGTTGTGTGCGTCCGCGCCCGTGCCAGCCGAGTGCCGCAGACCCGCGCACCGGCATCCCCCCAGGGATACTGCACATCACGCGGATTTTTTTTAGCCTGTTTTTTGTATCGGTGTTTTTTTGTATGCGGATTTTGCCAAATAATTTAAATTCATTTTCCAAATTCTAAAAAGGCCCTTTAGGTTTCTCTGGCCCTCCTTTTTTGGTTCCCGTTTGGTAATTACTCTCTCGGGGTACTCCGCGGTTTTGGTACACCTTCCTGCATCGATACACCACAACACAACACTAGTTCAGCGACACGATATCGACGGAGTCCCCTCTGGACTCGACTCTCGGCTCTTGCTTGGCAATTTCTAGGCTTTTTAAAATTTATATTATACCGTTCGGACAAATTTAACTAACTCTTTCTCTGTTCTCCTAAATTTCACGTTTCGCCTGTGGTCGTCGACCACAGGCTAGCTAGCTTTCTTTTTCTAACGCTACAAATGTATGATACGTAAAGGATAGAAAAGGAAATTTGGAAATTAGGATATGTTGGAATATCGGAATGTTGGAATGTCACTAAGTTTTAAAACATAAACGCGCCTACAAACGATATTATTTACACACCTAAATGCTAAAACTAAAAACTATACAAAATATATACAAGTAGTTTTTGAACTACTGGTAAAAAGTTTACAAGTCGAAACTGTCAGTTACGCCCGTAATCAGCTGCAAGAGAAGAAAAACTTCAAATCGATCGTGCGCGAAAACTGACAGATGACTTGTAAACAAAGAGCTATCAAACGAGGGCCGACGCTCGCCCACGTCATCGTGTTCATCCCGAAACACGTCAGACGCCGACGAACATCGGAAACACTCGGATCGGCTCGGAAAAAGGGCTCGACGGCGCAGTTGGTAGGCAACCAACGCCGTCAAAGACGAGGTCGGGGTTCGAACTCGACCCTGACAAAAAAATAAAAAGGACCTTTAGGTTTCTCTGGCCCACCTTTTTTTGGTTCCCGTTTGGTAATTACTCTCTTGGGGTACTCCGCGGTTTTGGTACACCTTCCTGCATCGATACACCACAACACAACACTAGTTCAGCGACACGATATCGACGGAGTCCCCTCGGGACTCGACTCTCGGCTCATGCTTGGCAATTTCTAGGCCCTGTTAAATTTATATTATACCGTTCGGACAAATTTAACTAACTCTTTCTTTGTACACCTAAATTTCACGTTTCGCCCCTGTGGTCGTCGACCACAGGTTAGCTAGCTTTCCTTTTTTTACGCATGCATGCAGCATTACTGCAGGTTTTTTAATAACCTTTTTGGTACGGTTCTTTTTTCTTTTGGCCGGTTTTTATGTCACATTTTCAAATTAAAATTTTCTTGGTTTGACCTTTTTCTAAATTGTTGATTGTTTTCTCAGTTGTCGTCTGTCATCAGATGGGAACGATTTGTACTTGGTTGAATATAAATCTCTAAATAAAAATATGAGTTAATGTTGTAAGTGGCTTGGAATGCAATAATTATTGGGACAGGCTCCTACTTTGGTCTAGCCGGTGTATTTCCGCCTCTCCGACGCACGCACAAGGGTCCCTCCGTGCCTCTCACGATCTCTCGCCGTGGTTCCGGACCCCTGAGGCCACCGGGCGTTGGACGTGTCTGGACCCCTGCGTTGTGTGCGCCTGCGCCCGTGCCAGCTGAGTGCCGCAGACCCGCGCACCGGCGTCCCCCCCGGGATACTGCCCATCATTTTTTTAGCCTTTTTTTGTATCTGTTTTGTAAGTTTGTATGCGGATTTGGCCAAATTTAATTTCTTTTTCTAAATTCTAAAAGGCCCTTTAGGTTTCTCTGGCCCTCCTTTTTTTGGTTCCCGTTTGGCATTACTCTCCGGGGTACTCCGCGGTTTTTTACACCTTCCTGCATCGATACACCACAACACAACACTAGTTCAGCGACACTATATCGCCGGAGTCCCCTCAGGACTCGACTCTCGGCTCATGCTTGGCAATTTCTAGGCCTTTTTAAATTTATATTATACCGTTCGGACAAATTTAACTAACTCTTTCTCTGTTCTCCTAAATTTCACGTTTCGCCTGTGGTCGTCGACCACAGGTTAGCTAGCTTTCTTTTTTTAACGCTACAAATGGCGCCCGAACAGGGACACCGGTGGTTTCTTATCCTGGGGCCAGTGAGTCGTTTATGAGCCGCTCGTGCTGGGAACATGACGTGTTCGTTGGTTTATAGTGATGGGGTAGAGTGTGTTTTAGCATTTAGGTGTGTAAATAATATCGTTTGTAGGCGCGTTTATGTTTTAAAACTTAGTGACATTCCAA
Source organism: Carpatolechia fugitivella (assembly GCA_951230895.1). Classification (NCBI taxonomy): domain Eukaryota; kingdom Metazoa; phylum Arthropoda; class Insecta; order Lepidoptera; family Gelechiidae; genus Carpatolechia; species Carpatolechia fugitivella. The sequence continues at coordinate 47,792 of OX579665.1, forward strand.
CATTCCGATATTCCAACATATCCTAATTTCCAAATTTCCTTTTCTATCCTTTACGTATCATACATTTTCCTCCTGGTTCAGGGATACCGCTTCATCGGTGTTTCCTTCGGTTGTCTCCACCTTTCAGCTGAGTGCCGCAGACACGCGCACCGGCGTCCCTCCTGGGATACTGCCCATCATTTTTTTAGCCTTTTTTTGTATCTGTTTTGTAATTTTGTATGCGGATTTCGCCAAATTTAAATTCCTTTTCCAAATTCTAAAAGGCCCTTTAGGTTTCTCTGGCCCACCTTTTTTTGGTTCCCGTTTGGTAATTACTCTCTCGGGGTACTCCGCGGTTTTGGTACACCTTCCTGCATCGATACACCACAACACAACACTAGTTCAGCGACACGATATCGACGGAGTCCCCTCTGGACTCGACTCTCGGCTCTTGCTTGGCAATTTCTAGGCTTTTTAAAATTTATATTATACCGTTCGGACAAATTTAACTAACTCTTTCTCTGTTCTCCTAAATTTCACGTTTCGCCTGTGGTCGTCGACCACAGGCTAGCTAGCTTTCTTTTTTTAACGCTACAAATGGCGCCCGTAACATAAATTTATCTGTAAATTTCGTTTATATTCCGGTCTTCCCCTAATTTTTTTCCCCTTTATACTCGTTTTTCCTTGTCTAGTTTTTTACCCACCTGCAAAACTCGCGGGGCTATTTACGAGCCTCTTGTATGCAAAGAAGTGTACACTGGGTGCTGTCCACGAGTAGCCAAGACTGTATGCCGTGGGTTGGCCGACAGTTGCGGTAATCGTGTGACGTATCTTTGGTGCCTTCAATTTGTCCATACTAAGACGCGGTCGTTGAAATAGTCCCCGAATATCTTTTCGTGTTTATCCAGTTTCCCCGCACGAGGGTTCATAAATTTTGAAATAGACCCTCTTTTCCCTGTTCTCCTGGAACATTATTTTTCTAAATTCTAAAAGCCATCAGGCAAACGTGTTCCAACTTTTCTTCTCATAATTTGGCTTAAATTCACCTTTTGGCATCTTTTTTTCTTTTGAATGTCACTAAGTTTACTACTTCATACGCCTTTTTTTGTGTTTTTGTGTGAGTGTGTATGTCTGGCCAGATTGATGTTATATCTTAGTGTTAGTTTGTAGGTATTTAGGTTATTCGGAATCGACCAAACCAACATGTGGTCAGGTTTTCGAGCTGCCATAGGCCTCTGACCTGGCCCATGTTGCGTCATTCCGCTGGGATTGAGCCGGGGCAAAATTTTTGTCCCGAAGCGCGCTTTTTTTTGTCGCGGCAGGACGGTGACCGCTGCTTTGCGCAGTCAGCCTGTTAAGGCTATCGTCAGATCTTTTTTTATTTTTTTTGTCAGGGTCGAGTTCGAACCCCGACCTCGTCTTTGACGGCGTTGGTTGCCTACCAACTGCGCCGTCGAGCCCTTTTTCCGAGCCGATCCGAGTGTTTCCGATGTTCGTCGGCGTCTGACGTGTTTCGGGATGAACACGATGACGTGGGCGAGCGTCGGCCCTCGTTTGATAGCTCTTTGTTTACAAGTCATCTGTCAGTTTTCGCGCACGATCGATTTGAAGTTTTTCTTCTCTTGCCGCCGATTACGGGCGTAACTGACAGTTTCGACTTGTAAACTTTTTACCAGTAGTTCAAAAACTACTTGTATATATTTTGTATAGTTTTTAGTTTTAGCATTTAGGTGTGTAAATAATATCTTGTGTGTGCGCGTTTATGTTTTAAAACTTAGTGACATTCCAACATTCCGATATTCCAACATATCCTAATTTCCAAATTTCCTTTTCTATCCTTTACGTATCATACATTTTCCTCCTGGTTCAGGGGTTCCACTTCATCGGTGTTTCCTTCGGTTGTCTCCACCTTTTTCTGTTGTGGTTGACAACTTTCCTTTTTCTTTCTCCAAGCCATTTCCGTCCTCCTCCTTTTTCCTGGTGGATTGACTTGGCTTCTTTTGGGACACCGGTGGTTTCTTATCCTGGGGCCAGTGAGTCGTTTATGAGCCGCCCGTGCTGGGAACATGACGTGTTCGTTGGTTTGTAGTGATGGGGTAGAGTGTCGATAAAATTTTTATCGATAATTTTTGTCCTTTGATAGTTGACTTTGAACAATGCGTCTATTGTTCTAGGGTGGTCAACTTCCTTCGAGGGTTGCCATCTCGAAGATTTTTTTTTTCCCTTTTTCGAGTTGGAGGATTTTTTTCTGGTGAAGGGATGTCTGCAGCATTACTGCAGGTTTTTTAATAACCTTTTTGGTATGATTCTTTTTTCTTTTGGCCGGTTTTTATGTCACATTTTCAAATTTAAAATTTTCTTGGTTTGACCTTTTTCTAAATTGTTTATTGTTTTCTCAGTTGTCGTCTGTCATCAGATGGGAACGATTTGTACTTGGTTGAATATAAATCTCTAAATGAAAATATGAGTTAATGTTGTAAGTGGCTTGGAATGCAATAATTATTGGGACAGGCTCCTACTTTGGTCTAGCCGGGTAAGTCTTGTGTTGTCTTCCTACTGGTTTTTATCGACGCACTTTTCTCTTTCCCTGTCTTGGTCGGATGGCGATTATTTCTTTGTCAATCTTTACAGTGTATTTCCGGCCTCTCCGACGCACGCACAAGGGTCCCTCCGTGCCTCTCACGATCTCTCGCCGTGGTTCCGGACCCCTGAGGCCACCGGGCGTTGGACGTGCCTGGACCCCTGCGTTGTGTGCGCCCGCGCCCGTGCCAGCTGAGTGCCGCAGACCCGCGCACCGGCGTCCCCCCTGGGATACTGCCCATCATTTTTTTAGCCTTTTTTTGTATCTGTTTTGTAATTTTGTATGCGGATTTTGCCAAATTTAAATTCCTTTTCCAAATTCTAAAAGGCCCTTTAGGTTTCTCTGGCCCACCTTTTTTTGGTTCCCGTTTGGTAATTACTCTCTCGGGGTACTCCGCGGTTTTGGTACACCTTCCTGCATCTATACACCACAACACAACACTAGTTCAGCGACACGATATCGACGGAGTCCCCTCTGGACTCGACTCTCGGCTCTTGCTTGGCAATTTCTAGGCTTTTTAAAATTTATATTATACCGTTCGGACAAATTTAACTAACTCTTTCTCTGTTCTCCTAAATTTCACGTTTCGCCTGTGGTCGTCGACCACAGGCTAGCTAGCTTTCTTTTTCTAACGCTACATTAGCCTATAACTCGCACACGCACTTGATTACATATCCTAAATCTTAACACTAAATACGTACGCTACAGTCGGAGGATCGAAAAAAAAACAAAAAATGTTCTAAGATTAATTTAATTTCGATAGAAAGAAATTACAAAATAATTTAGGTCTAAAATTATACTAGTGTCCAAATCGATGCTAGATTATGGAATGACAAATAAATGAAATAAAAATGCAATAATCAATAATTCCGAATCAGCAACACGTGTGGCCGTTGTCGTCAATGCGGTTGCGAAATACGTTTACAAGGAAGTGCTGCGCCAGCGGTCCTCCTTCATAGCTTGTACTTAACACCTCCACCCGCAGATCAGCAACTATTTTAAGACGTTTAGTGAAAATGTTGCTGGAATCTTCCCTTGGGGTTGATGTCCTCTCTCTGTATCTGGTATTGCGTACGTATGACGCTCATGTGTAGATGGGCTAGAATCTTTGATATCTCTATGGCTCCGTTGTCGGTAGTATCGTATCACGAAGACAGCGGCGAGTGCACATGCACTTAATAATGCAACGTAGAAAGGTATAGTCGTATGGTAGAGTGTATCCGGCTGCAATCGGTCAAGTCGTACGGGATCTTCTAGCATGATTCTATCGTTGATCTTGTGAAGTCCTTGTAGATTGACAGAATTGAGACCAATATGTGTTGAGACGGCAGCTTGCTTCACTGCGTCGTCGAAGGGAATTTTTATTAACTTGAGTGGTTGTCCTTTTATTTCGTTGTCTTCGTTTATGATCGTGAAGTCTGTGGTTCTCAGGTAACAGTTGACTGGAACGGTGGCGAGATAACTTCCTTCTAGTACGTTGACGTCTTCTCGTCCGCAGGTTGTTTGTACTTTAGTGGGTTGTGGAAACGTCAGCACGTACTGTTGGTCATCGAGCTGCTCCATTGCTTGCCTTGTTAGGGTGACTGTTGTAAACTGGCAGGATCCATCCAGGGCTTGGGTAGTGATAAGATGTTGTACGCAGTCAGGTTTTGTACGAAGTTGATGGCTTACACTTCTTTCGCAGAGAAACCAGTTACTAAACTTCGGGCATTCAGCCTCCATGTACACGAATGTTAGTAAGATAGTCTATCTGAAATTCGTAAAAAGGGTAAGTGTCGTTAGCAAGGTGAATTTTAAAAGTTTCTATCTGAGACTGTAGTAAGTTAATTTTGGTTTCTATCTCATTTAATTGAATGTACTGAAGAAATGTATGATGATGAATGGTCAATCTTGTCTGTCCAAGTTTGTAAGGTAATATTCCAGGTCCGTCGGCTAAGCTCTCAAGTCTTATCTCGTGAGGTCGCGCCAGTTGCGCGGTCAGTAGCAGCAGAATCCTGTAACAAGTTAACTCCTTTAGGGACGCGTTTCAGTCGCGCTTTAGCCACTGGGCCACGTTTTTTGGATGTATAAATGTGGATTGGTAGGTCAGCTAAAACAGTATCCTGCGTATAGCGTGGTGCCACTTTTTGTCGGCTAGCAAAAGGATTTCTAATGAACACCTGTTGCTCCGGTGCATACTCTACTTCTGGCTCGCGATCTTCATTCCTTTTCTCGATAAGAGCCGTTCGGTTAGCGAGAGCGGTCTCATTTAAAATGTCATAAACTTTCTTCATTCGTTCCCTATGATCCTGTACATATTGTTGAAGCAAATGTTGTGTAAAGTCAATGTCAAGCACATCTCTAGGGTCGAAGTGTCCTGTCAGTAGGTCAAAAGGCCTGCATTTGGTGAAGCTATGAATGGAACTATTATAAGCTAAAAGAGCATAAGGCATTAAATTGACTATCGGTTCATCTTTATGTTTCAGTTTAAGAATTCTGAGATGCTCAAGAATCGTGGAGTGGAAGCGCTCGATATTACCATTGTCATTAGGTGAATGGGGCAGAACTCTGTGGTGATTTATTTTGTGGAGACGTGTAAATTCTGAGAAAAGCTGGTTAGTGAACTCGGTTCCATTATCAGTTACGATAGTCAAAGGGACGCCATGATGAGTACAATACTGCAGTAAGGCTTGTAGGATACTAACAGCAGTGCCATCGCGAAGGTGGTAAGCTTGGCCGTATTTCGTAAAAACGTCTACGAAAGTTACGTACTTTTCAGTATTAACAGTGAATAAGTCCATGTGGATAATTTCAAAAGGTTTAGTCGCTGGGGGTACTACATTAAACTGAGGTCTTATGGGGTTCCTATCGTATTTAGCTTGTCCGCAAATTGTACATTCGTTAATAAATTTAGTAATTTGGTCCTTCATCTTTGGCCAATAATATTTCCTAGAGAGGGCTAAATAGTATTCGTTGATGCCACGATGGTTGGTTTTACCATCGTGATAATGGCGGATAATATCTTGTTGGCGAAGATATTCTTTGACGTTTTCGAGTTCTGATTTGGCTAAGATGAGATTCATTGATGAACTTCTGAATTTTTCCTGTATAATAGGGATAATAGAGTACATAGCCAAGGGTGGATGAATTAAAATTGCAGTTTTTACTTTTGGGTTCACGTATTCCTTGATGGCGTTGACTACATCATTTTCTAAGTTGGACTCTGATAATTGAATAGCTGTACGAGTGTGAGTGTCAAAAGGTTTAGTTACTGTCGGTTTCCGTTTTACGTCATTTACTATAGAGAAATGTAGTTGTCTGTGAAACTTGTTTAATGGTTCATCTGTAATAGGGACTTCTAGTATTGGATGTTCGTTACTAGTATGTACTGTGGCTTTCGAAGAGTCGTGTGGAGTAGGTGGTCGTAGGGTTTCAGAAGGGTTACCCATTATTGAGTTGAGATCGTCAATTAAAGAGATGAGATCTTCATTATGGATTTCCACACGAGATAAAGCGTCCGCATTCGTGTTGGATTTACCCGCTTTGTACACAATGTCAAACTGATACTCACTGAGTTTCAGTTTCCATCTGCTTAGTCGCGAGTTACCTTCGACTTTGGATTTCAGTAACCACTGTAATGGTCTATGGTCCGACAATACTTTGAATTTTCGTCCAAAGAGATATGGCCGAAAATATTTTGTAGCCCAGACAATGGCAAGAAGCTCTTTGTCGATGGTGCTGTAGTTAAGCTCGCTCTCGTTAAGTGTACGAGAGGCGTAACATAATGGCTTGTCAGATCCTATTGGTCCTTGGGAAAGTACGGCGCCAATGGCGACGTTAGAAGCATCCGTAGTTAAGAGAAATTCCTTATTAAAATCAGGATATTGAAGAATGGGGTCGTTAATTAGAAGAGTTTTACATTTTTCGAAGCAATTTACATATTCTAGGTCTAGAGTGATTTTATTATTTTTCTTTAGACATCTAGTCATGGGTTTAGTGATACGGGCAAAATCTGGGATGAATTTACGATAATAGCCAATAAGGCCTAAAAACTGTTTTATTTCTTTAGGGGTTTTTGGGATCGGATATTTTTCTATTGCAGAAATTTTGTCAGGGTTAGGTTTGATACCTTCGTTAGTAATGATATGTCCGAGATAGGCGGTTTCACGCTTAAGATATTCTGATTTGTCCATTTGGATCTTAAAATTGGACTCTCTAAGCCTCTGGAAAACCATTTCGAGGTTATTCATGTGTTCCTGAAGAGATGTACTAAACACAATTATATCATCCAGGTAAACTAGGCAGATGTCATTCTGAAGGCCTCTGAGGACATTATCCATGACTCGCTGGAAAGTGGAGGGCGAGTTCTTAAGTCCCATGGGCATCCTAAGAAATTCAAAATGACCATGTTCGACATTGAAAGCTGTCTTGGGGATATCCTGTGGATCCATCTCAACCTGATAGAAACCACTTGCCAAGTCTAAGGTTGTAACGAAACAGGGCCTCCCGTCTCTTCACAAAAAAATGTAAATTGAATGAAATTTGGTAACAATATTTTCAGGAATTTAAAATTATAAAACTAAAAGTACAGGTATTTGCTAATAAAATCATTTTTAATTACTACGGAACCAACAGCGAAATAACTGGCTCGCTCTTAGATAGGAAGGTTTTAGTTGTGCCCGTGCAACCTGCATTGGGTGTATAGCTGAACTTTTGGTATATGTGTGTGTTTGTATGTGGGTAGCTGGGTAAAAGGCGGTGCACGCGGCACTCGCTCTCTTTTTTTTCTCCAGCGGCGCAGCGAGCAACACACTAACTACGAGCTGCGTGTACATCGAATTTTTTGTGAGTTCATTTTTTATTCAGTTGTTGTCTGCGCTCGGAGCGGACGTGTGTTTTCGCGGTAGTGAAACTATTGTAGGCAGTGCGTTTTCCATAATGTTTTTAAAAGGATTTAACTTCTCATGTTTGCAAATTTAGTGTTTAAAGTAAAGCATTTTCTCGTTTATTTCTTGAATAGTGGTACCAGATGGATGTGAGATAGGTAGAAGGGGAGTCCCCAGCTAAACCCTTAATACGATCTTGGGACGCCTTTTCCTAATGCGCTAGATATGAAGACTTTAATTTCGCCTTGTGTATCACGGGTTGGAATTTCTGTCCTGTGAAGTTTGTTTGATGCCTGTAAGAAGTATACCACTGTTTGAGGTTTTTTTTTTATATATAATCCTTTTAAAAATAAAATGATGAAATTAAATTTTATTTAATTTGTACTCACCTCTTTGAATAGATTATATAGTTCTCAATTGACTGGTGTTTGTGACATACGATAGATAGGTGGGATGCGAAAGATAGGTAGAGGGTAATGAACTTGCTGGCTTCTCTGGTGAGGGATTTATTTCTCCTAATGCGCAATGATGATGTATGAAAGAGTGTCGGTCAACACCAGTCTGGGGAATTATGTGATTTATGGGGAAACAAGTGGAGAGGTGAGAACAATTGAATAAAAAGCCATTTTTGGTGTGCTAGGGAATTTAGACCAGTTTATTTTTACTAGCTTATTAATTCTTTTTTTTTATCTCACTCGTAAAATCAGGCGCCAAGCTACTGGGTAAGTGGATAGTAAATAAGTTTTTTTATTTTATGTGACCCTATTATTTTTGTGCATTTAATTTTTTTAGCTAGATCATTTAATTTCAGTTTTATTTAATTTTCTTTTTTTTTCTGTATGTGAAAGATAGGATGTTTCCATTTTTTCCAATTTAAAAAAAAAAAAAATTTTTAATTAAAATAATTAAATAGGTATTAATTTTCTTTTTTTTGAAAATATTATTTTACAATCAATGAACCTTTTGCTAACTAAGACTAAAATAAATTCTGGTTAATGTTTGGCGACAGTAGGCCTAAAACCAGCAGTAAAATAGAATGGGACTAGTGAAGGGCCCAAGCCTGTCCAGGTTGTAGGGCGTCGAGATCATAATCGGCCATGTAGGGCTAGTGAGGGTAGGTCGACCTTTCATACAATTTCGATTTGCTATTACATTGCGTCGTAGTGTGTGGGTTTCCTACTCGATGTTTCGTTTCTGCGCTGGGCGAGATAGCGGAGTTGGAAAGCAAATGGATGTGTGGGGTTCGAGTCCCCACTGTCCCAACAATGACAGAGGATTTGGCAGAGACTACAGTAGTTTTCCAGTGAAGAAGAATGGTTTTCTACACCCGATTTAGCTAATAAAGATAAGATACTTATATTTCTTTTTTTAGCTGGATTACTTTATTTTTCTATATGTTTTTGTGTTGATTTATTTGTGTGTGTTCCCTACCCTACCCTTTTTATTCTAAGATTCGCTATTCAAAATTTATATTTTTTTTTATTTTTGTCATTTTGTTGATCTTGCTCCCCCCTTACGGGAAGTGAGTGTGAATTTTATGGGTGTGACCATGTTTAAACTATTTTTTTTTCCCATCTTGATCTCAATTTAGGTACATATACCTACTTATTCACTAAATTCTAAAATTATTTGATATTTTAATTTCCAGATTTGAACTTGAAAGATTGCTTATTTTTACTGTTTTTAATGTTTGTTCCTAAAGTATCAGTTTGGAATTCAATTTTTTTACAAATATTAATTTCAATTATCAATTTTTTACAAATTGTGTGTGATAATATGTTTCCAAGCTTTACAACTAAATTTTCTTTTTAATCCTATTCAAAAATATTCAATTTTATCCACCATAAGAATTTGTTTCTTATTATTACTATTTACAGTAAATTATTTGCTTATATATTATTCTAAAAGCTAAGAATGATTGTTGTATGAGTAAAGCATATAAGCTCAGATTTGTAGGATAAAATCTGCTATTTACCTACCTTTCTTTTTATGATATTTGAAAGTGAATGTATTTATTAACTTTTTCATTTCTATGAGTTGAGCATAAGAGCTCTAGTTTGTTCCATGCCAGGAAGGATTGGAACTGCTACCTATTTCTACAGATTGCTTGGTGATGTTTTGATCTGTATGGGGCAAGCATAAAAGCGAACCCGTAGTTGTTTCCTAGGAAGGTCTGGAAATTTCTACTTCATTCAGATTGAATAGTCATTAGGATAGTTTGTACTAAAATCTGACAATCTTTATTACTTTATACTTGAACCTTTCAAAACAAAGTTGAGCTTATTGTGATTGGAAAGATAAGAATCATTCTAGCTATCATACATTTTCAAGTATTTAAGTAATTCTAGAAGACTATTTTAAACCAATATTTTTTTTTTTCAATTAGTCTATCCTAATTATGGATTATTCCTAAAGGATTTTCTGGAGGAAAATCTGGAATATTTAGAGTCATTTTTACCCTGGTGATGCGGGAAGGAGCCAGCAGAGGCGCGCTGGGTCAAAGGGTCATGTAGCTTCAGTAAAGTAATTAATGCTTTGTCCGGACAAGGCTATATTTATTCTATTGCTATTTTCCTACCATTTGGCTATAATGTGTAATTCAAAACATCTTTGCTAAGTTAACAAAATGTTAACTATATTCAAAATTTTGAATAAAGGGAAATTATAAAATTTGTAACAACACAACAAAATAAACAAATTTTATGAATGGCTGGACCTCCGAATATGGTGCGTGTTGGGGGCCATATTCCTCCCCCCCCCCCATCACAATTTTTTTTTTTAACTATCTACCTATTGTCTTATTTAAATTATCATATTTCAATATCTTTTCTCTATAACTATTATTTACTTTAAATAATTAAAATCATACCAGAACCTAACTTCTATAAGTTTATGTTTTTTTAATTTATCTTGTTTTATTTCTATTAAATAAATAAAAAACCCTAATTCTAGAATTCATTAAATTAAATACATACAAATAAATATTTTTCAAAACTATTCCTTCTTTGTTTTATTATCATATTTGCTTCATATTAGATTAGGATCAATATAGTTCTCACTAAAAGAACCTAGGTTACTATTAAGCGGTTCACAACATAGTGTCTTATCCACTTGACGATTCACTGCCATTTTAACAATATAATTTAGCTTCTAAAAGTTAGGTCTATTTAGGATTCTTTTCATTACTAGGAATTTATATCTAGGTGTCTATTCAGTAGGTTGTCATCATTTAGTAGTAAGGTTGGTTTGAAATTTCAGCCAGATACTGTAGGATGTGTAAGTATTTGAACTTAAATCTAGGTATCTATCAGTAGGCCGTCATCATCTAGTAGTATAGACAGTATGAAACTTCAGCCAGAGACTGTAGGTTGTGTAAGTATTTGAACTTAAATCTAGGTATCTATCAGTAGGCCGTCATCATCTAGTAGTATAGACAGTATGAAACTTCAGCCAGAGACTGCAGGTTGTGTAAGTATTTGAACTTAAATCTAGGTATCTATCAGTAGGCCGTCATCATCTAGTAGTATAGACAGTATGAAACTTCAGCCAGAGACTGTAGGTTGTGTAAGTATTTGAACTTAAATCTAGGTATCTATCAGTAGGCCGTCATCATCTAGTAGTATAGACAGTATGAAACTTCAGCCAGAGACTGTAGGTTGTGTAAGTATTTAAACTTAAATCTAGGCATCTATCAGTAGGCCGTCATCATCTAGTAGTATAGACAGTATGAAACTTCAGCCAGAGACTGTAGGTTGTGTAAGTATTTGAACTTAAATCTAGGTATCTATCAGTAGGCCGTCATCATCTAGTAGTATAGACAGTATGAAACTTCAGCCAGAGACTGTAGGTTGTGTAAGTATTTGAACTTAAATCTAGGTATCTATCAGTAGGCCGTCATCATCTAGTAGTATAGACAGTATGAAACTTCAGCCAGAGACTGTAGGTTGTGTAAGTATTTAAACTTAAATCTAGGCATCTATCAGTAGGCCGTCATCATCTAGTAGTATAGACAGTATGAAACTTCAGCCAGAGACTGTAGGTTGTGTAAGTATTTAAACTTAAATCTAGGCATCTATCAGTAGGCCGTCATCATCTAGTAGTATAGACAGTATGAAACTTCAGCCAGAGACTGTAGGTTGTGTAAGTATTTTCAGTTTGATCAGTTCAGCGAGGGCTCTCATGTCCAAGTAGAGTAGAAATTTTGTAGAGGGGCTTCAGTCAGACGGGGGGTTGTTACAATTTGGAGCCGAAGGACCAGGATTGAATAGGGTTGTTACTACGGTGTTTCTTTTGCAATTTTGATCATTATGTTTTAAACAAATATATTTCTTAATCCAATATCTAGGTTACGACGTTGCTGTTTTATTTCAAACAATCTGATTATTCTTTAGGAGTGATTGTTTTACAGTTACAATATTTGTTGGCCGTGTTCAGTATGAATTCTTTGGGTTACTATAGGGATTTCTGTCATTTTCAGTTATTTTGCATAGCTTTTTCTATAAGATTTCATAGGTTTTGATTTGATATTTATATTTTTTTTATTATAACTAGGAGTGTTGTAGGGTTATTTTTGATAGAAATGTAAAACAAACAGTTACTTGAACTTACCGTGCATTTAATTATATAATTTTTTAAAAAATACCAAGGTAAAATCTATTTAAAACTAAGTTTGTAAACAAATAATTCACTTCACTTTGGGTTCTTTCATAAATTCACATAGTTCACTTTTTCACTTTGTTTTCTGTCCGGCAGAAGTCCTGTTTTGTTAGAGAGTTTCCTTCAGGTCTCCTTTTCTTGAGTCAGGGGGTTGTTTTCAGTAAGTTGTGGGTTGTAGACAGGTTGATAGCTGCAGGCAGGCAAAGTTTCTGAAAACGGAATATAGGTTATTAACACAATTTTTATATTATTTTCCTCATATAACAAAGGTATCTCTTGGAAGTATAGGTAGATATACCTTGGCTCAGTATTTGTGTTAGGGAAGTACAAATTAAAGGTAGTAAAAGGAATTCACGTTTATAGAAACAATCATAGGAATACATTGGGATATTTAGCGGACAAAATAGGTTGTTAAGCGGTCGTACATAGCAAGTAATAGGTACTTCATAGCACTTTTTTTTCATGAAATTTTATGTAAATTTACCTTTTATATCATGTTTTTTCCCTTTTGTAAATAAAATTCTCGAAACGAAAGTATGTATGAGTGAGTGAGTAGCTTAATTTCCATTCGTTCGTTCATTCAAAACTAGTTGAGGGTTAACTCACACTGACGCAAATTCCGCGCGATTATTTTCATGCGTTTTATCGTTTCGTTTCATTAGTCTCAGTCAATTTTAGAACATAACAAAAGGTTAATAAAAGGTCGGGGTGATTGTCTGGAGCAAATTCGTATTACATTTTTATACAATCGCGTTTATGTTAAAGTTTTTGGTCCCGCCCGTTCATGTTTGGTGACGGGAAACGTGCGGTTGTTGTGTCGGTTTGATTATGACTTTTTCGCTCTATTTGATTGAACGAATGATTGTTTGGACGTTTGTTTTGAATACTTTAACCATAGACTTTAACCGAATAAAAAAAAAAAAGTAGGGAGGTAGATAATAAATCAAAGCTTATAGGTAGGTATGTAAGTAAAAATTGTTAGGAATAATAATTGTACAGTAGGGTTCTAAATAGGTATACTTATTTACAAAAAAATGTTCGATACTACTTGTTCACGTTATCTTAAAAAAAAAAAAAAAACAGCTTGTTTCATACATAATAGTTTGGAGTTGTTTACGCCACCGCCATCTGTTGAGACCAGAAGAACTAATTTTTTTTTTAAGAAAACGGCTCATTGTATTAGGGATGGTAATGGGCGAGGTAAGGGTTGTATTTTATCGAAATCGAAATAGGTGATTATCTAGATTGCAAAATTGAGCGAATTCATGTTTTGTAGGCGTTAGAATAGGTAAGTAGCAATTTGAAAATATAGGTAAATTTTGAATAAAGTGACTGTTATACGGTCACAATTTGTTGTTCGTGGAATGGAAAGTGGGAACTATATTGATTCTTCTTTGGTAAAAAAAAAAAAGGGGGAAAAGGACGTTTTGTACGTGGATATCTATCGACTGTAGGGGCTAATTAGGTTTATAAAGTTTGCCCGCCTAAGGAAATAAAAAACGGGGGGTTGTAATTTTGTAAATAATTAAGTACTATGGTATGTTAATATCTTAGAGAGAAAAAAAAAAGGGGGAAAATCATTGATACTTTTTAATTATCCTAAAATTGGTGAGGTAGGGACTTGACCAATGTATAATATATATATGTATATTATAATATTTTTATTTTCTTTTGCTCATGCTTCTCTATAATATTTACTTCCAGTATAGCAAAATTAACCTTGACTGTTTCCATAAGCAAACAGTCACCAAAACGACATAATACTATACAATATTAAATGTTTTATAATTATATGAAATATGGTGTGTAATAATAGAAAAATTGGAATAAACGGAAATACTTAAAATTTTTTTTAGCTTCGTATCTCTTAGAATAATAAAAATAGAGGGTTGAGTTAAGGCGAATGAATTGAATAATATAGGTTGCGTTGCTTTTTTTTTAGAGTATTCACGGAAATTAATAGTTAGACGGAAATGCCGAAGCCAAGGGTCATTCGCAAAAGGAGGACACCAGCACAGGATGAAGAGTTTAGTGAGGAAGAGGACACGTCTTTAGTTCGGAATCTAGATCAAGCCCAACATAAGGAAGCTGACCAAGCTATGGAACATGAAGAAGATAATTCGCCTAGTGTTGGGGCAAAACCAAACACTGAGGTAGAATTAAATCAACAAAGCGAGAAGGAAAAAAGGCGAACGAAGAATCCTCACGTACGAACGCGAGAAAAAGTCAGAAAAGCGAATTCAGGGTTAATTTATCGATTGTTAAGGCGGTCCGTTTTTGAGTTGACCTCTAAAGTAGAACAATTAAGTAAGGAGGTAAAAGGTTCGAAACCGGCAAATGAGGTAAACTCACAGCCTATTAGGGTTTGCATTATCCGTTTGATTTTACTATTCGAATAAAATGAATAATTCAAGAGCTAAATATTCGAATATTCGGATATTCGAATATTTTTTAAACTTTTATTGAAAAATTTGAAATAATACAATATCAATTCAACTCAAACGAGTAGCTTCACTGGGGTTTTGTTTTGTTTGATGGTGGCATAATTTTTTTCAAATAAATTCAAGTATTTTAATTAATAAATTCTTGATTTTTTGTTGTTTTTGACGTTTTTTACAGCATTAAGGTAGGCACTTATGTTTTTTTAGACTAGAGATATGAAAGATTAGCAATTAATTTAGCACAGGTAAGGAAAACATAGTTACGAAACCTGCACACTTCTGCGAAGAAATTCAAAGGTTGTATGTGAAGTCGACCAACCCGCACTGGGCCAGCGTGATCGACTAAGGCCTAATCGCCCTAATTCATGGTAGGCTCGAGCCCCTCGATTAGGACTTACATATACTGTTGACGATCTGAATTAACTATAACTAGTAAAAAGTAGTAGCTTAGATAAATAAACAACTACAGCTAGGGTAAGTTATCTTTTAATTAGGGTTTAGTTCAGGCTTTCTTAAAATAACAGAGTCAACATCTTTAAATTGAACTTAATAGCACTAGATATTCATAGTTATCTTCATTATAACTGGAATAGGAACTTTGAAAACATTTTACATAACAATCAGTTAAGTTTAAAAAATAAAAAATCATCTCACTTATAGACTAAAACACAAAAAATACAAATTAACTAGATAAATAATATTTATCTTCATTAGCACTTAACTCTCTATAGGAACTCTTAGTTACATTTTAAATGACATTCAGTCGAGTTTTATAACAAAAAAACAAAATAAAAACAATCGTCTCTCTTATAGACTGAAACATAAAAAATACAAATTAACAATCAACTGCACTATATAATATTACGTTTATCTTCATAAGCACTAAAATAGGAACTTTAGTTACATTTTAAATAATCAGTTGTATTATAACTATAAAAAATCGTCTCTTATAGACTCAAACAAACATTAACATTACAAATAATCAACTCAACTATCTCTATTTTAAACTTTGATAATACGACCGTAAAAAACTTAGGGCGTCCAAAGAATTGGCGTTCATCTTTGTTCTTAAGCGATGACACAAGTAACTCGCCGAAGAAAACACCCTCTCAGCTTCGACACTGGAGGGTGGGATGGAGAGCAGTAAATTATATGCTCGGGTTAAATGTGTACCACGTTGTCCACCGCTGTCAAAGAGAGCCATCTCCACTTGGATATTAGTGCCAAGATCTAAAACCTCTTCTCCGGACTGTCGCAGCTGTAAAGATTCAGCTGCTTCATATTGTAGCTTGCGGCGCAGCTGATCTTTTATAGACATACTACTGTTGTCGTCATTATTGTATTCCGTATGTTGTGGACCGCTGTGGCTAAGATCTTCAGAGTCGGCTGATGATTCGAAGTAGCTATTCAATTTGATGATTGTGTCTTTTACTATGTCATTATCAGGATTTTCGAATGGATACGATGATTTCCCTTCCCTGTAAAATTTTGCTGAATTATCTAGATATTTGAGAGTGCCGCTCAGCTCTGGTAGTCGTCGTTCTCCGATTCTTTGTTTCAGTGATACTAAAAGATCATGGCTCACGTCATTTTGTATTTCATTGAGTTTCTCAATCATGAACTTCAATGCTGTTTCAGACGTTATCAGGTTGGCATTTTCTTCACACAGAACTTCGACGGTAGCCTTGATCACATTCATTGTATTGGAGAGTTTTTCGAGTCGGCTCATCTCTTCTTCTGAAAATGTGATATGGTTGTTATAATGAATCAACGCTCTCTGGACTACAATTTTTAGTGTTAGAAATCGGGACAACATGTCAGCAAGGCTGCTCCAACGTGTCTTGCAATCAAGTATTAGACGCAAGTCTTTCTTTCCTTCCTCCGAAGCATATTTGTATAAGGTTTCTGCTCGAGTAGGAGATGAACGAAAAAAAACTACAGCTTTTCGGACTTTGCTTATAACATCTTTGAAGTTTCGCGGAAGCGCAAGTCTGGCCGTTGAAATACTGGCATATTCAATGGACACATCAAATCCAGCTCTATCTAGTTCATCATTGTCGCTTGCTTGGTTATTTGAATCAGACTCATCATCAGTGTCAGTTTTGTCGCTGTCTTCTGACTCAGGATCAGGAATAACTGGAACTTCAGGAACGGCCTTGTTTTTCTTATAAAGAACATCAATTACTGCCAGTTGAATCCCATGCGCTAAGCATAGTTGATGAAATGCAATGGTCTTTCGGCCTAAGGCACGCATAACGCTCGCTCCATCAGATGCCAGGCAAATTATGTCATCATCTAATGATAGATTATATTCAGCAATTTTTCCTTTAAGAATGTTGAGACAATTATCTGCTGTTCCTTTTCCTGTCAGTTTTGCTAAACCCAGGTTTCTGAACGACTTGCGTTTTAATTTTGGTGAATGAATGTTGACGTTCATATACCGTACATTTTGAGAAGACGTCCACTCATCAAGGGTGATAGTGAACTTTATACCCGAAGATTTCAGAAAATTTAATTCCTTTGTTAGTTCTGCTTTAAGTTGGTTGCTTTTGGTGATGACAATTTTCTTTATTGTGTGGGGAGACTCAGGCAACTTATTTCCGCTTTTATTGAATAGCTTGCGTATTGTTTTGGATGTACAGATTCGATAAAACGCCAGACCATCTAAAGCTGCCAACATGGAGATCATGTCTTCGGTGCTATCTTCAGCTTTGAAATAGTCCGTGAGTCGCTTTTTCTTCTTCAGTACTTCATCATCTTTATTCTCTTTGCTCCCACTTGCAGTAACTGTCACCTCATCAGAATTATTGATCTGTCCTTTTACAAATATGGAATGCTTCTTTTGTAGATGTATGTCCAAAGGAGTTGTTGACATAGAGTTTGACAATACCACTTTGCAGATCTTACATTTTGCTTGCGAGCCACCTTCAGCACGCAAAAAGTGTTGCCACACGGATGTTTTGTCTTTGGATCGTTTGGTGTACTCCTTGAATACAACTTCTCTACTTCCGCTCGCCATCACTTTGTTTTATCTTGTCTATCCAGCCTTAAATGCAGGAACTGAAATCAGAAGAAACTTAAATTAGATGATAAGAGAATTATAAATATAATACTATTTGTAAATTTTGTTTGCCCTGCCTAATTCAGTCGAACCAGAACGAAATGTGAGAAATTCATAATATGAAAATTATTCCTATCAAATAGCAAAACTTTTGATGTATTCAGTGATTTCCGTACTAGCTAGGGGCGTGAGCGCTCAGATTTACTATTACTGCTCATTGACCTTTAAACATATTGTGATAAAGTTTTTTTGTAAACACTCTCTATGCTGTAAACGGTATAAAATTCTGACCAGTCGTCGATAAGTAAGTAATATAATAACAGACATACACTCACACACGAAACGCATAAACCCCTCTCCGTCTCGTCGTTATTAAATAGTGAACATGTATGTGTGAATTACAAACAAGCATTTATATAATAATTTAAAACATCACACAACAATCTGATCATTTAAAAATGTAACTATTTGTTAACACCACTCACGTGGCACGGCTCTTAAGCAGGTTAAAAACGCTTAAACATATTTGTCAAACTTTACGTTTTGTTTGTACGTTTTCAACAAACATCAGCGCACACATACTTACCAACAAGTTTGTCAAACAAGACTTCACTTATTTAAGCGTTTAAAGCCACCTTTATAACCAAACGGCTAAGTAAAACACTACGTACGCCACGTGTCACGTCAGAGGAATATAGAACACCTTTGTAATAGTAATATTTTGTTATAATAATTAAGTTTGTCTATAATACTTACGTGAATGTCGCAACACAAACACAACTCTCACTTAAAACGCGTGCGTGCTGCGCTGTCGCTCGCGGTAACTGCACGAATGAACCGCCAACGGTGGCGTAGCGCCGCGCCGCCGCCCCGCGCGGCGGTGACCGAGTGAACGAATGAATGAGTACAAGTAGACAACAGGGCGGGACTCACGGCAGGTTTGGAATCAGTAAATTATTAAAAAAACATAAGAACCTTTATTACTTTATTAAATATTCGAATATTCGGATAATAAAAATGAATTATTCGAATTTTAAATTAGAGCGGATATTCGAATAAAATGAATATTCGAATATTCGAATTGCAAACCCTACAGCCTATGGAGGAGGATCACGTAGAGAGTTCTATAACGACAGATAATATTGCAGCAGGAACTACTAGTAGCGAGGAATTAGCGCCGAAAGAAGTAATCAGAGAAAATGCTAGGCAGACAGATTTTCAGCATATCACGTACAATATACGTAATATTAATTTGGAGCGGCCGAAATTTGGAGGAGTAGGAGACATTCATCCAGTAACCTTTATGGAAGATCTGGAGATCTACATAAGAAAATCCACGAAAGAAAAGGAGAATGAGCTGGAACTAATCTTGGAATGTTTAAAGGGTGACGCACGGGATTGGGCAAGAGTGTATAGCAACCGGTGGAGTGGACTTAAAGAATTTAAAGTCGACTTTTTGCGACATATTGGGGTGAAAAGGAGCAGAATGAGTTGCGACGACAAATAGTCAATGGAATGTGGGATAGGAATACTTCTCCGTCGATGCTTAGTTATTTCTTGAGACTGACTGGTCGTGCGCAGAAACTCAATTACCAAATGACTGAGGAGCAATTGGTATCTGATTTGCTTAGACATTTTCCAAAGTATGTACAGCAAGCATGGTTGTCGATGAAAAAAGATACCATTATAGAAGCTGCAGAATTTCTCAGAAGCATGGATGAAATAGGCAAACAGGATCTTCGCTTTCCTTCTACATCGACAGGGTCAAATGCAGCAAACGAGAAGAGGAAAAGGGAATATCGACAAGAATACCAGAAGTGGACAAAACCAGTTGGAACCGCTAAGAAAGGAGAAATGTGAAGCAGACCAATGCAGTAACGAATGTTGAAGATTCGGTAGAAACGGTAGCGTTAAACTAGAGGAGGTTGAAGGTAATGTCCCCAATTCAACCTCACCTGTAGGGGACAAGGCTTTATTAATGATGCTTAAAATGGGATGGGTGCCGGGCCAGACGTTAGGTAAAAATAATAATGGTTTGAAGAGACCCATTATGGTAAAACTAACGGATCGCAGAGATGGAGAAGGTCTAGGATTTAGGGAAGTTGAAGAAAAAGATATTTCGGTATCAGATAAAATTGTAAAAGTACTAAAACTTAAAGCAGAACAGTTTGTTCATGAAGGAATACAGATTTCGGGAATTTCTTCAGTTTTTGAAGAAGAACCGGAACCGGATTACCGGAAGCAAATGTCAAAAGAGATTTTAGATCAGAAATTGTGGTCCAAATTTTTGATTTAGAAATCATAGTTTTGTTGGATACTGGTAGTGATATAACATGTATCTCAGAGGATTTATGGAAGGAACTTAACATCCAAGAGAGCCTACCACTAATGCCAGTAAAACCATTCCAAATCAAAACTGCTGTAGGACACAAAAGTACAGATATTCGGTTCATGTCTATTATTCCCATGAAATTGGGGTCAGTAGTTCATGAAACAGCTGTGCTTATAGTGCCTAAATTATCAAGTCCGATAATACTAGGTTTTGATTGGCTAAAAACTTATCAAATAACTATCGTTTTGGAAGCAACAAAAGAAGGACTTACTTACATTCGAGATGGAGTAAAACATGAAGTAAGTTTCCATGAAAGAGAGGCTGAGGTAGGAAATGAAAGTAGAAAAATGAATACACAATTAGAAAATGAGTTTTTGGATATTAAAATAGGTGTGGAATTGCAGGAACAAGAATTTCAAACCTTCAAAATGTTGCTAGAGAAATATGAAAGAATGTTTTCTTCTGAATTAGGTAGAGCGAACTGTTATGAGCACGAAATTAAGATGGAACCACACGCGCCAATAGTGAAGAAAACGTATCCAGTACCCTATGCTTATCGTGAAAAGGTGGAGGAAAGGTTGAAGGAAATGGAGGAACAGGGGATTCTTAGTAGAACGTCGACCCCTTATTGTAGTCCTCTAACCTTTACCCTAAAAAAGGACGGAACTGTACGTGTCCTATTAGATGCTAGGGAAATTAACAAATTCATGATAGCGGAGACTGAAAAGCCTCCATTACAGTTGGATGTCATGAATTCTTTCCACGGCGCAAATTATATAAGCATAGTGGATTTGAACAATGCTTACTATCAAATCCCAATTTCCGAAGAAAGCAGGAAATACACAGGATTCTCGTTTAACGGAAAGTCATACGTTTATAACGTGTTACCACAAGGGTTGAAGACCTCAGTTGGGAGTTTTAGCAGAGCAATGGACGTTATATTAGGGCACGAAGTGAGGGAATTCTGTGTAAATTATTTAGACGATTTAGCTATAATAACGACAGGGAATCTTGAGGATCATTTGAAACATATCGATACGATTTTGGGAAAATTAGACAGGGCAGGTTTAACTTGTAACCTGAAGAAATGTGAATTCTTGTGCAAAGAAGTCAAAATGTTGGGGTTCATCATTTCCACAGATGGAATAAGAACTGATCCTGACAAAGTAAAAGCTATACAAGAATTCCCAGTTCCAAAAAAATTAAAACAGATTAGAGCCTTTTTGGGTCTTTGTAATTTTTACCGAAGATTCATCCCGGAATATAGTATTCATATTCAGCCTCTTTGCGACCTACTAAAGAAAGAAAGAGGTTGGAAATGGGGAGAATGTGAACAAAATGCTTTTGAAAAGATAAAATCAAAATTTGTCGAAACAATTCAACTTCAACATCCAGATTTCAGCAAACCCTATTACTTGCAAACAGACTGCTCAGGAGTAGGTTTGGCAGGAGTTTTGTATCAGAAGGATGAAGAGGGGGAAATGAAAGTTTTAGGCTTTCATAGCAAAATGTTACGAGGAGCACAGTTAAACTGGACAGTAACCGAACAGGAGTTCTTTTCGGTTATCAGTTGTTTACAAAAATTTGAGACTTATTTAAGAGGATCAAAGGTTAAAATACAAACAGACCATAAGGCTCTGATATTCGTCAAAAATTGGAAATTGTATAACGCACGAGTGACTCGTTGGATTAGTTATTTAGAGCAATTTCAATATGAAATAGAACATATAAAAGGCAAAGAAAATGTGGCAGCAGACATTTTATCGCGTTATCCACCCAAAGGGGAAATTTTACAAGAAGACAAGGTTCGTATGCCAAGAATTTTGTATACAGAAAGTAACTCTAATGAAGAGTTAATTCAGAAATTGAAAAATATGGCGGATATACAAAAGCAAGACGGAGAGTTGGGAAAAATACGAGACTCTTTAAATAAAGAATGCAGTCAGGAAAAAGAGAAATACTCGCTCGAGGATGACATATTGTATTATACACCACCTGGTCAAGAGGCGAAATTAGTTTGCGTACCCGAATGTTTAAAAGAAGAAATAATCCTTCAAATACACTTAGAGATGGGACATCAGGGGACCTGTAAAATAATAAGATATTTAAAAGATAGATTCTTTTGGAAAGGAATGGCTAAAACAGTAAGGCGAATAATTCGATCCTGTCATGTTTGTCAAATTACCAAAAATAACGTGGTAAAACATGTTGGACCCTGTCAATCTATAGTTACGAGTAATATAGGTGACTTGGTGATGATAGATCTATATGGGCCATTACCAACGGGTAAATTCGGTATGAATTATATTTTGGTAATTCAGGACACATTTAGTAAATTCGTAAAATTCTACGAATTAAGGAAGGCGACGGCACGTTCGGTTTTGGGAAGCGTTAGGGATTTCTTTAAAATAATAAAACCAAAAGCGATATTATCAGACAACGGATCACAATTTGCAAGCAAATTGTGGAAAGATTCAATGAGAGAATGTGGAGTAAAAGTCCTGTATACTACAGTGAGGAACCCCAGGCCTAACACAACAGAAAGGGTAAATAAAGAGTTGGGACGGTTGTTCCGAACTTACTGTAGGACCAATCATAGAGGCTGGGTGTCATTATTACCAAAAATAGAGAAATTATACAACCATACATATCATGAAAGTACAGGTTTCACTCCCTGCGAAATTTTATACGGAGAAAGTACCCGGCTAACCTTCGATGGTGCGTTGAATGAAAATAATATGATCCAAAACGTTGATGATATTCGAGAGAAGGTTAGAAATAACTTAAAGAAATCAAGCGAAAAAAGAAAAGTAAAATTCAACCGAAGGTATCGACTTATAGATTTCCAAATTGGAGATTAAACAAGTCGGACACTAGCCAGAAAATAACAAAAAAGTTCGAGCCTTTGTATGAAGGCCCTTACGTAATTTCTGCAATTCCGTACAAAAACGTGTATATCCTAACAGATCCCATAACCGGTGCTGTTAGGGGAAAATTTAACACAATACATTTATCTAGGTATCATATAAAGCCAGCGGGTGGGGTTGTGTTGGGGACAGAAGGGGGGGAGAGTCAGATAGTTTAGTTTTTTTTTCTCTTTTTTCTACATTATTTTTATTATTAAATTAAAACTCATTTTTATTGCATTGTTTTCAGATCACCACTATTATTAAATTTGTTCTATATTTTCTTTATATTATTATATATTTGAGTTGATTATTTAAATTAGAAATCAGGTGCACGAAGGAGTGTTTTTTTTTTATATTTTTATTATTATCATTTGGGTAATTACGGGAGAAGGAAGTAAGATAATATAATTAAAATTATACTATGTAGCTTTAACAATAGTAGTAATTGCAAGGATACCTTGGAGTTGATTTAGAATAAGGCCACACATGTGGACTCATTGTTATAAATAATAAAAATAATAATAAGAACGTGTATCAAATTTAAAATAGGTAAATAACTGAAAAAAAAAAAACTTTCTTTTACTATAGAATTGTTTTATTATTATACCTTTTAGGAAGTAGATAAAACTAGGAAGATTCCTTGTTATTACAGAGGTAAATGACTGAGTAATGATTTAAAAAAAAAATGGTACAGGTTGGGTATAGGTTGAATGATGGTAAGAAAGGTACTTGTTTTTGAGTTGCATGTTTGGTAAAATCTACTATCCCTCAGGCAGCAAAATAAACACAGGTAAAGTTTGGTCATTGGTAAGGTAAAAAAAAAAAAAATAGAGAGGTACTTGCTTAAAAAAAAAAAAGGTAAGTGATATAGAGTGATAAAATAAAACACGGTATAAAGGAAAAAACAAAGGTAATTGGTTTATTAATCAATCGGAATTTAATTAAAATTTAAGTCGGGAAAACATGTGTCCATAAATAGAGTTGAATCGGTTTCTCCTTCTGTAGTTAAGGGGGAAACAGCGACTTCGGTACTTGTCCTTTCCGCGTCAGAAATTAATTCAAAGATCTTTCTGCGCAAATCCCCCTTAACTACTTCGGGTAATCGGGAAATGGAGCTGGAAGTGTAAGCTATAAAGTGAGAGGTTACAGGGTCTGTTGGGAGAGGAGGTAATAGGAAGATAGTAGCCAGAGGTTGATTTCGAGGAACGGTGACTGAATTATCGGATGTGAAGGCGTCTGGATGGAGGGCCGGCGGCGCCTGAGCCAGCAGCGGATTATTGGGTGCGGGGGCGTCAGGTATAAAGGCGGGCGGCAACTGGGACAGCAGCGGGTGTTTAAATAGATGACACAGCAAACCCCAATTGTGTTTGCAAATCTGCACTGAAAAAGGAAAGAAGAGGTTGGAATAGGTAGGATATAGGTTTTGGTAATTGGAGGGACTTTGCGTAGCTAAGGACAATTTATCAATTTATTATAAAGTTTTCTCTTTTCGGAATACCAAATGTTGCGACGGCGTAATTACTTTCGTTATGCATTTGTATATAAAACTAGCTGGACGGTTCATCTAAAGTCCCCACTGCTGAACATAGGCTTCTCCAATCGCACGCCAGTGCGACCGGTCCATAGCCACCTGCATTCGACGAGACACTGCGATCCTCACCAGGGTTTCGGTTCATCTCGTAGGTGGCCGTCTCATTCAGCGCTTGCCAATACGTGATCTCCATTCAAGGACCATTTTGTCTAATTTTGAGTTTTGGTAAGTGCCTAGTGCCTATCTACCTTTTGTTTCTGTTTCCTTGGACACTAGGTGCCAAAGTGGTCTTGTCGATCTCTCGTTGCCGAAGTCCGGGTGACCGGGATCAATTAATGCCTTGTGCTTTTGCACCGCATTAATCAGGCAAAGTATGCTGGGGTCCATTTTATTAACACGTTATTTTTTCTGTTTTAATTAAAACTTGCGAAAGCAGCACAAATTTGTGAGACAGATATTTCTAATGGCGGGAATTTTTACATATTTTTATTTTTTCCTTTCTTATTTTTGAAGCTTAGATACAAAAATATTGGTACAAAAAAAAAACTCTAGGGACTGTAAGTTTCAGAACGAAATTTTTTTTTGACAACTTGACTTAAAATAGAAAAAAAATAATACGGGAGAAAATTAGGTTAGGAGAAGTAAACTATAAATATTGACTAAATTTGTTTTAAATTAGTGTAACTATTATGTGTTTCAGGAGAGAAAGGTGTAGGCCTTTCTTGTGAGTTGGGTGGCGTGAAACAGAGCTTGGGGAAGGATACAGGATGATCGAAGGAAAAGTTGGAAGGAAAGTTTTTTTTTTGAAGTCTGAATGGGGCGAAACGGTGACTGAGGAAGTATGAAAAGAAAGCAAAAGGGAAGTCAAAGGATAATGTAGCGAAGGGCTCTGTTTGCAAGAAAGGTTTGTCTTTCCTGAAGGAAAATACTGGTATGTTTAGTTGAAAACAATACACAAACCAACTGAGCTAATATGAGAATTTGGAGTTAGGTTAGGACAGCAGTCAGAAACAGCGCTAATGCTGATGTCTCATATTATACTCTGACTATACCGGCAGCAAACAAGCAATGCTTGGGTGCTAATGCTATTCTTCAGACACTGCACATAAGTCTAACAGTTGGTTAAATAGTATTGAATCCGGAATTATAATAGTCCATTTTGTCAAAGACCATCTATTTGTTTTTTTAGTTTACTAGCAGTTGTATCCTTGTAAGGGGTACAGAAGACTTTTTCCTTTTCATGTAAGATCTCATAAAAGAGTATTGGGGGGAACAACGATTATGTAATGATATTAGGTCATGTTTGTTTGGAACCAAGCACCTTGTCAAGGTATAGGTGCTGGGCTAGAATAAGATCTTGTTCTTAGGTTGAAGTGGTCGATGATTTTTAATTTAAGATTCAATCTATGGACGCTACACTGTTTTGATCATTAAAACACATTCAATTGACATTTTTAACTGAATGATCAGTATTTTGTTTGTTAAGTTTTCTACATTAATTACAGATTGCGAAAACTTAGGGGGTTGATTGTAACGAAACAGGGCCTCCCGTCTCTTCACAAAAAAATGTAAATTGAATGAAATTTGGTAACAATATTTTCAGGAATTTAAAATTATAAAACTAAAAGTACAGGTATTTGCTAATAAAATCATTTTTAATTACTACGGAACCAACAGCGAAATAACTGGCTCGCTCTTAGATGGGAAGGTTTTAGTTGTGCCCGTGCAACCTGCATTGGGTGTATAGCTGAACTTTTGGTATATGTGTGTGTTTGTATGTGGGTAGCTGGGTAAAAGGCGGTGCACGCGGCACTCGCTCTCTTTTTTTTCTCCAGCGGCGCAGCGAGCAACACACTAACTACGAGCTGCGTGTACATCGAATTTTTTGTGAGTTCATTTTTTATTCAGTTGTTGTCTGCGCTCGGAGCGGACGTGTGTTTTCGCGGTAGTGAAACTATTGTAGGCAGTGCGTTTTCCATAATGTTTTTAAAAGGATTTAACTTCTCATGTTTGCAAATTTAGTGTTTAAAGTAAAGCATTTTCTCGTTTATTTCTTGAATAGTGGTACCAGATGGATGTGAGATAGGTAGAAGGGGAGTCCCCAGCTAAACCCTTAATACGATCTTGGGACGCCTTTTCCTAATGCGCTAGATATGAAGACTTTAATTTCGCCTTGTGTATCACGGGTTGGAATTTCTGTCCTGTGAAGTTTGTTTGATGCCTGTAAGAAGTATACCACTGTTTGAGGTTTTTTTTTTATATATAATCCTTTTAAAAATAAAATGATGAAATTAAATTTTATTTAATTTGTACTCACCTCTTTGAATAGATTATATAGTTCTCAATTGACTGGTGTTTGTGACATACGATAGATAGGTGGGATGCGAAAGATAGGTAGAGGGTAATGAACTTGCTGGCTTCTCTGGTGAGGGATTTATTTCTCCTAATGCGCAATGATGATGTATGAAAGAGTGTCGGTCAACACCAGTCTGGGGAATTATGTGATTTATGGGGAAACAAGTGGAGAGGTGAGAACAATTGAATAAAAAGCCATTTTTGGTGTGCTAGGGAATTTAGACCAGTTTATTTTTACTAGCTTATTAATTCTTTTTTTTTATCTCACTCGTAAAATCAGGCGCCAAGCTACTGGGTAAGAAAATAAGTAAATAAGTAAGTGGATAGTAAATAAGTTTTTTTATTTTATGTGACCCTATTATTTTTGTGCATTTAATTTTTTTAGCTAGATCATTTAATTTCAGTTTTATTTAATTTTCTTTTTTTTTCTGTATGTGAAAGATAGGATGTTTCCATTTTTTCCAATTTAAAAAAAAAAAAAAAATTTTAATTAAAATAATTAAATAGGTATTAATTTTCTTTTTTTTGAAAATATTATTTTACAATCAATGAACCTTTTGCTAACTAAGACTAAAATAAATTCTGGTTAATGTTTGGCGACAGTAGGCCTAAAACCAGCAGTAAAATAGAATGGGACTAGTGAAGGGCCCAAGCCTGTCCAGGTTGTAGGGCGTCGAGATCATAATCGGCCATGTAGGGCTAGTGAGGGTAGGTCGACCTTTCATACAATTTCGATTTGCTATTACATTGCGTCGTAGTGTGTGGGTTTCCTACTCGATGTTTCGTTTCTGCGCTGGGCGAGATAGCGGAGTTGGAAAGCAAATGGATGTGTGGGGTTCGAGTCCCCACTGTCCCAACAATGACAGAGGATTTGGCAGAGACTACAGTAGTTTTCCAGTGAAGAAGAATGGTTTTCTACACCCGATTTAGCTAATAAAGATAAGATACTTATATTTCTTTTTTTAGCTGGATTACTTTATTTTTCTATATGTTTTTGTGTTGATTTATTTGTGTGTGTTCCCTACCCTACCCTTTTTATTCTAAGATTCGCTATTCAAAATTTATATTTTTTTTTATTTTTGTCATTTTGTTGATCTTGCTCCCCCCTTACGGGAAGTGAGTGTGAATTTTATGGGTGTGACCATGTTTAAACTATTTTTTTTTCCCATCTTGATCTCAATTTAGGTACATATACCTACTTATTCACTAAATTCTAAAATTATTTGATATTTTAATTTCCAGATTTGAACTTGAAAGATTGCTTATTTTTACTGTTTTTAATGTTTGTTCCTAAAGTATCAGTTTGGAATTCAATTTTTTTACAAATATTAATTTCAATTATCAATTTTTTACAAATTGTGTGTGATAATATGTTTCCAAGCTTTACAACTAAATTTTCTTTTTAATCCTATTCAAAAATATTCAATATTATCCACCATAAGAATTTGTTTCTTATTATTACTATTTACAGTAAATTATTTGCTTATATATTATTCTAAAAGCTAAGAATGATTGTTGTATGAGTAAAGTCATATAAGCTCAGATTTGTAGGATAAAATCTGCTATTTACCTACCTTTCTTTTTATGATATTTGAAAGTGAATGTATTTATTAACTTTTTCATTTCTATGAGTTGAGCATAAGAGCTCTAGTTTGTTCCATGCCAGGAAGGATTGGAACTGCTACCTATTTCTACAGATTGCTTGGTGATGTTTTGATCTGTATGGGGCAAGCATAAAAGCGAACCCGTAGTTGTTTCCTAGGAAGGTCTGGAAATTTCTACTTCATTCAGATTGAATAGTCATTAGGATAGTTTGTACTAAAATCTGACAATCTTTATTACTTTATACTTGAACCTTTCAAAACAAAGTTGAGCTTATTGTGATTGGAAAGATAAGAATCATTCTAGCTATCATACATTTTCAAGTATTTAAGTAATTCTAGAAGACTATTTTAAACCAATATTTTTTTTTTTTCAATTAGTCTATCCTAATTATGGATCATTCCTAAAGGATTTTCTGGAGGAAAATCTGGAATATTTAGAGTCATTTTTACCCTGGTGATGCGGGAAGGAGCCAGCAGAGGCGCGCTGGGTCAAAGGGTCATGTAGCTTCAGTAAAGTAATTAATGCTTTGTCCGGACAAGGCTATATTTATTCTATTGCTATTTTCCTACCATTTGGCTATAATGTGTAATTCAAAACATCTTTGCTAAGTTAACAAAATGTTAACTATATTCAAAATTTTGAATAAAGGGAAATTATAAAATTTGTAACAACACAACAAAATAAACAAATTTTATGAATGGCTGGACCTCCGAATATGGTGCGTGTTGGGGGCCATATTCCTCCCCCCCCATCACAATTTTTTTTTTAACTATCTACCTATTGTCTTATTTAAATTATCATATTTCAATATCTTTTCTCTATAACTATTATTTACTTTAAATAATTAAAATCATACCAGAACCAAACTTCTATAAGTTTATGTTTTTTTAATTTATCTTGTTTTATTTCTATTAAATAAATAAAAAACCCTAATTCTAGAATTCATTAAATTAAATACATACAAATAAATATTTTTCAAAACTATTCCTTCTTTGTTTTATTATCATATTTGCTTCATATTAGATTAGGATCAATATAGTTCTCACTAAAAGAACCTAGGTTACTATTAAGCGGTTCACAACATAGTGTCTTATCCACTTGACGATTCACTGCCATTTTAACAATATAATTTAGCTTCTAAAAGTTAGGTCTATTTAGGATTCTTTTCATTACTAGGAATTTATATCTAGGTGTCTATTCAGTAGGTTGTCATCATTTAGTAGTAAGGTTGGTTTGAAATTTCAGCCAGATACTGTAGGATGTGTAAGTATTTGAACTTAAATCTAGGTATCTATCAGTAGGCCGTCATCATCTAGTAGTATAGACAGTATGAAACTTCAGCCAGAGACTGTAGGTTGTGTAAGTATTTGAACTTAAATCTAGGTATCTATCAGTAGGCCGTCATCATCTAGTAGTATAGACAGTATGAAACTTCAGCCAGAGACTGTAGGTTGTGTAAGTATTTGAACTTAAATCTAGGTATCTATCAGTAGGCCGTCATCATCTAGTAGTATAGACAGTATGAAACTTCAGCCAGAGACTGTAGGTTGTGTAAGTATTTGAACTTAAATCTAGGTATCTATCAGTAGGCCGTCATCATCTAGTAGTATAGACAGTATGAAACTTCAGCCAGATACTGTAGGATGTGTAAGTATTTGAACTTAAATCTAGGCATCTATCAGTAGGCCGTCATCATCTTGTAGTATAGACAGTATGAAACTTCAGCCAGAGACTGTAGGTTGTGTAAGTATTTTCAGTTTGATCAGTTCAGCGAGGGCTCTCATGTCCAAGTAGAGTAGAAATTTTGTAGAGGGGCTTCAGTCAGACGGGGGTGGGGTTGTTACACATGGTATCAGTTGCGCCTATAAAGTGCTGGACATAATGTTCACAAGAGACTTTCTCTGTCAATGCTCATGGTCAGGAGGCAGCAAGGGTCAAGCAGTAAAAATTGCTTTAAAAGCGTATAAGAACGTTTTAATTTTTTTCTGGACCTTGATTAATTCTTGGGATTCCACCTATACCCATGACACAAATGAAAAATTATTCAAAACTGTTTTGAAAAATTCAGGGAAAAGGCTTGAAAATAAAAATTTAAGAGCTTCTTCAAAGCGCACTCGTAAAGAATCAGATATGACTAACAAAAGAATAAAGACAGCACCACCACCTGAAAGAGCAGAAATAAAGGAGAATACAGCTGAAGTAAAGGAAACAGAAGAAGAAGTGATCAGTAAGAATACAGTTGAAAATTATAATCAAGAAGTTAATCACGATATTATGTCAAACCCCGATGTTCAAGATCTCGAAAGCGAAGAAGAATCACTACGTTAAAATATCATTATTAATAATATTTAAATAACGATATTTTGTTATGCAGTTATATATTTAGTCTTACGACTGACTCCACATTACGGATCTGCAAGGCGTGAGCGTTCCTTGAGCGTGCAGCCATCGCGTTTAATGTTGGAAATGTTGCTAGCCATCAAATAGAACCCGGCGTTTGCGCGGGTTGCACGTCGTGCTCACCTGGCTATGAGCTTGACAACTCTCACGTCAGGCAGATGCCCAATGTGGGTCAAACCTTACTAAGGCCGTCCGCTACGTTAGACGGGCGCCCGGCGCGTGCGTTCAATTTATGCTGGTTGTTGCTTTAATATCCTAGTGACCAGCATATCTTGAGCTCACCCGACTACGTCTAACGTAGCGGACGGCCTAAGAATAACTTAGATTAGATTGTTTTTAAACTTATACCTAGCAATACCTAATCTGGTGGCTGTGATTGAAAAATAACTCAAATTATAATTTGATTGAAAATAATTATGTATGAAAAGTTAAATACTCATTAATATACATAATTATTTTGTACTTACACTTTTCGATATAAGTAGGTACTTCAGCGGAGAAGCTGTGATCTATATTTTTTAAGTATCGTGATTAAGACTGCCTAATCTGGTGGCTGTGATTAATTATAATCAAAAAATTATGTAAGGCTGTTATGTATGACATTGATTAAAAACTCTGTAACAAATATTAAAAAATGTTTTTATTTTTTTATGATTCTGTCCCATGCGTTGTCACATTTCACACCAGTTCCTAAAACAATAAATTACAAAGTATGCAAAAGTGGTATGAAATACATGTAGTTTTTATGATTAATACATACAAATTTAAATTTAATATCCATAGGATTTATGGTCACTTCGATACGGTCCGTGTTAGTTATTCGTTTTGCTTTGAATATGTTAAAAAAGATGATTTCACTGGAAAATCTAAAACATCTATTAAGTCAGTTATTTTGTAGCCAATCACTAAATTTTCTGTTTCAATTGACTTGACTTCAAAAATTCCACTATCTTTTGTCATAAAATATTTATCTTTACAAGCAGCTGAAAGCATGAAATCATTAAAATTCATTTTATTTCTTCTTTTATTAATATTCTTGGTAACAAAAGGCACTTCAATGTTTTTTGTGTCTTTTCGATCAGAAGCAGAACATTCGCAGAGTCTTTTCGCTACCTTTGAAAGAGGGTTTTTACCACTTCGCAACATTAATTTTATCAGGTGCAGTTTATTTTCAAAAGGATAGGCATTAAATGTTGCAAGTGATCCAAATCTTTGAACTTCATCAGTGACATGAAGTAGGTTATGCACATTACTGGTCACGTAATCTGCTCCATAAAAATCCTTGTAATGTTCTACAAAGTATTGAAGCAGATCTTGTGATAATGGTAATAAACAATCATATATTTTACTTAAACAAATTGTAATAGCGCATGTTAACACATCTGGAAGTATAATGATACTCAAATAATTGAAAAAAGATCTATATTCCGATGCTTTCCAGTGAGCAAGGCAGTCTAATAGCCTAACACTTCTGTGTATTTCAAAAGGTAGTTTGCAACTTCTTAAAAATGTGTTGACGATTTCTATGTCTTTTGCAGACCATTTTGTAACGTATTTTCCAAAGTTTCCGTCTCTCCATCCCACTAGTAATCTCTTCATGACTCCCAAGTCTATTAAGTGCAAGGAATCTGTATTGGAGTTAACCAAACGCAATTTGAATAATGCAACATTTAAACGCAAGTACAGACGTTATTAAATGAATAGATGCAACATCAGAACTTTTGACAGATAACCTCAAATTGCGCGTGGTTTGTAAAATACAGACTGTTTTTAAAACGAGTCACAGTGAATGATATATAAGAGCGGCAGATCATTGTAAGCATCATGGTGTGAACCTTTTTAAATAAAACTCCAAGTGTTTTTGCATAACTTTCTTTTATTTATAAAAAGCAACAATAATACATGGCGCAGTCGTATTTCGAACCTAAGAAAATAAGAAATTAATAAAGTGAAAACACTTAGATGCCTGAAGAAGAAAAACAGAATATGGCGACTCCGATTGAATATAAGATGCCTGCACCTTTGCAGCTAGATGTTGGTGATGTACTTCAAAAATGGACGAAATTTAAACAACAATTCAGGATTTTTCTGGCAGCGGCAGGTTTGGAAAGAGTTGCGGATGCAAGAAAGTTGGCCATTTTATTGAATTGCATTGGTCAAGAAGGTCAGGATATTTATTTTAACATTTTGAAGCAGGATGAAGACAACTTAAAATATGAAGAATTAATAAAGATATTTGATGACTACTTTGAACCAAAGAAGAATGAACTTGTAAGTACCTTTACTTTTAATAATAGAAAACAAGAAGACGGGGAAGCTTTTGACAACTTTTACTCAGAAATAAGAAGATTAGTAAAGAATTGTAACTTCGGCGACCTAGAGAACAGGATGTTGAGACACAGAATTGTATTGGGTGTTCGTGATGTCAAAGTACAGCAAAAGCTTCTAGAAAACAGCGAATTAACTCTAGAAAAAGCAGTGGCAGTTTGCAGAGCAGCGGAGTTGTCTAGAGAGCATGTAAGGGTTCTTCAGAAGAATGAAGAAGCATTGCAAGTTGATGCTATTATGAAACAGCAGAGTGCGAAAACATCACAGAATGAAGCTAAGTATATTAACAAATACAATAAGATGAATAGGAACAGCTTTAATAGTCAATTTTATCGTTGCAAAAAATGTAATAGGGATCATGGACCAGCACAGTGTCCTGCTTATGGAAAAACTTGCTCATTGTGTCACAAAATCAATCACTTTGCAGTAGGGTGTAAAAATAAATCAGTTAATATAGTTGAAGAAACAAATGCAGAGGATAATTATGATGAAACTCAAAATTTCTGACTAGTTAAATAGGAAGTAAAAAATATAACAGTTGCAATGAATGTTTAATAACATTAAAAACAGAAAATAAAAATGTAATTTACAAGTGTGACACAGGTGCACAGGTTAATGTCATTTCATTACAAGATTTAAAGTTAATTGTCGATGATGAAAGCCCTAAATGGTCTGAGACAAAAATTTTGTTCGAAGCATTTGGAGGTTATAAAATAAAACCAGTAGGGAAAATAAACTTAAAAGTTCACCAAAATGACACGCAAAATATTACTGAATTTATAATTATAAAAGAAAAAGTACGTCCCATTTTAAGACTAACATCTTTAATAGACTTGAAATTATTAAAAAATAACTTTAACAACAAAAATGTATGTAGTATTAATATTAACAAAAATGAAGATGGCAAAGGCTTAATTATTAATTCATATTCTGAATTATTTCAGGGTATTGGGCAATTTGACACACCTTTGGAATTGCACACTCAGCCAGATGCACAACCAGTTGTAAAGCCACCTCGACGAGTTCCTCATGCACTAATGGATCGTCTGGCTAAAAAGTTGAAGAGTTTGGAGGAACATCAGAATATTGAGAAAGTCGAACACCCAAGGTCATTTGTAAGTAATCTTGTAATAATAGAAAAAACAGATGGGAATCTAAGAATATGTTTAGATCCACAGGATTTAAATAAAGTTTTAATAAGAGAATATCACTTAATACCTACGTTAGAGGAAATCATAACAAAAATGAGTAATAAATCTGTTTTCTCAGTACTGGATTTGTCAGATGGTTTTTATAATATTAAATTAACAGACAAATCAACAGATCTGTGCACATTTAGTACACCTTTTGGATGTTATAAATTTCTTCGTTTACCATTTGGTCTTTCAGTAGCACCTGAGATTTTTCAAAAATACAGCGAAAATACATTTGGTGATATACCGGGTGTTGTAATTTATTGTGATGATCTGATGATTTGTGGTGATAATGAAGAGGATCATGATATCTGGTTTAAAAAAGATCCTTTAAAAAATAAATGGTCACAAGGTAAAATAATAAGAAATAACAAATTTAGATCATATGATATAAATATTTACACAAGAACTTCATTTCATATACGACCTCAATAATCTGATGTAACTTTAATGGCTAGAGTGTGCAGTTTTAAAATGTTGTATAGCATATAACTTGTTAAGTATTGTACTGAGAAAGTAAGTAATGTATTGAGGTAGTGAGTTAGATTTCAGGTCAGATACTTGTTTATGTAAACCTCAAAGGTTAATATTAGCAATATTTTATACTTAAGTTTCTTTCGTTGTAAAGGGGGAAGAGAAGGTGGAACTACAGAAGCTTGTTAAAAAATAATAATAATTAAATTAATAAATATTTGTAAACAACTTTTCAACAACTCTCCCCTCTCAACTTTCTTTTTTTTTTATTAGTTTTTTTTTATTATTGAAAGGGTATGATGTATTGGAGTTAACCAAACGCAATTTGAATAATGCAACATTTAAACGCAAGTACCGACGTTATTAAATGAATAGATGCAACATCAGAACTTTTGACAGATAACCTCAAATTGCGCGTGGTTTGTAAAATACAGACTGTTTTTAAAACGAGTCACAGTGAATGATATATAAGAGCGGCAGATCATTGTAAGCATCATGGTGTGAACCTTTTTAAATAAAACTCCAAGTGTTTTTGCATAACTTTCTTTTATTTATAAAAAGCAACAATAATACAGAATCTGCTACTGGAAACGCATTTATCATATCTATTGGAAGTTGCAGCAGCGGTGAACCATATTTGTGATGTTGTCCGTAGAGTTTGTTTCGGAAGCCTTCATCTGTCCTAGCAGAGCATTTCATTCCAGGAATACCACAGTATGAGATTTATGAGAATATTCTCCTATGGTAACGCATTTTAAGCAACCATGTTTACCATTAAAATTGCAAACCCCTTTTATAAAAGCTCTAGCGGGTGAATCGCAGATAAAACATCTAATCTTGACATTTATAATCTTATTGCTTGATAGACGAATTCCTTCATTCAATAACTGTTTCATTTCCGTTATGAAATCTTCAAGGTAATCATTTAGATTTTTTGGTTTTCCGACGCCGTAGTAAATGCCAATTATAAATGGTTGAGCGTCTGGAATTTCAAACACGTTTCCTAAAATAGGCCAGAATTCATTCTTAGAACTCTTATATATTATAGGCAAACCGTCAAAATTTATGTTCAGATTAATACTCATAATGTTTTCACAAACATTTTTCCAATTGTTCAAAATTAAGGCAAGTGAATTGATGAGCCCATTGTGCCAATATTCGCCTCCAGGTTTGATTGGTTTAATTGTTAAATTAACATAAAAAACCATAGTTTTATATTAACTACTATAGTCTACACTTACATTTCTGTTCCTACTTCAATTAAATTATCAAATTCAGCATAGACAATACAATTAACAGTTTCAATTAGAGCTTTTTCAAACCTTACTTCTAACCGCACACACCCATGTTTTATAAAATTCCAGTGTGCTGGTGAATTTGCAGATAAATCAGGAGTTAGATCAAAAGCCATCAGACAATAACCTTTCGCAAACCTATTCCTTTTAATATTGTTACCATCATTCATGACGTAGTGAATTCCTGTTCCTGAAAAAAGGGTATGATACATCATAGTATACATGCCATTAGTAAATGAGGGTTGTAATGCTTTTCAGGGAATTTGCATACCGTCAATGTATAAACTAAATGTGTTTATACCAAAGTTATCAAAATCAAAAGGATTTTTAGTAAAATTTCCATTGAAAACCGCATTACTAACAAATCCTATAATGCACCGTTTTGGTATTTGTCCCAAGAAAACATTATCAAGTGTTTTACCCTGTATACCTGATGGTATTGTTAAAACTTTCACTTCTGCTCTAGTAATAGGATATTTCGCAGTAGTAGTTGATAAAACGATAAAACTTTTTCATGAGCAAGTAGTACGCTTGGATTAATACGAGCTTTTCTAACCATGAGTGTTGCATCAGTGATACATACTTTAACTTTTATATCATTTGTAGAAGCCATTAAGTTAAAACTATCTCTTGAACGAACTAGTTTTACACTCATTTCCACTCCATTTAACAAAAACTTATCTTGATTAAAAATATCACCATGTAAATGTCCAATCATTTCAACCTCTTTACTCTCCTCAACATATTTTTGTCTCTCTGTGAATCCTTTGTTTGTATCATCAGCATTATTAATTTTTCCTGCTGTGTCTTCATACCACAATCCACAGGTAAGATGTGATTCTTTTGCAGGTGAGGCATAATTCAATAATGTTTCAATATAAGCACGATAGCCATATGTGTTATTCGGAGGTGATATGAGTTTTTTATTTAAATAGATCTCTAATTGACTGAAAATTGAATGGAGCCAATTATTAACCGGTGCTACAATGGTTTTATCATCTAGAACGCTTGAATCATGTTTTATTATTTTAGCCTTAATATGAATAAGTGTGTGCGATAAGTCCATATTATAATCATCTCCTGATCCGGGTACTTGAAATTCTAGTGGTCCATCATCATTCAGAGAAGAAATTGGTTTGTAGTTTATCCATTGACCGTTTTCAATGCTTGTTTGAGTTGATGGTATAGCAAACAAATCTAATTCAGATTTGGCACATTCACATGAATGATTGTGTAAAAATGTCATTTTTATTAATTTAAGAAAATATATCAGAATACTTTTGATTTGATGATGATGATATTTTAACTTTTTTCAATGCTCTCTCATTCGAATTCACCTTACGAATGAGCTTTTGTGTACGTAGTCTTTTAGTTTTATTTCCTGATCCTGTCATCATCCTCTCAACTTTATCATCAGCTTTTCTTTTTAAGTTGGAAGTAGCTTCCTTGAATCGATATTTTACTGACTCATCCAAAGGTTTTACACTGACCATAACAGATAAAAGCCCCACACCTGCGTTTATTGTTTCTTTACCAATCACTTTAGCTCCGTTTGATATGAGAGGTAAAACGGAACGAAACAACCCTCCTAGAAAACTTCCAATACCATGCCCACGTTGATGAGATACACCTTTATAAACTACCCCAACTCCAGTTCCAGTTTGGTATGAATAGTAATGTTGATAAGGGCAAATATTGTTTGCATATTTTGAATACATTACTTTTATCGACGCTTAAAGTGTAGTTTAACACAGCTCGTACCAAACTGAAATGGGATATGTTTGCCTGTGCTTGATCTTATATCAATTTCAATTTGTATCAAATTCTCTACGCATAACTGGAAGATAATGGGGTGGAGAAAAAATGTGCATTTTGTTTGATCCATATACGTATTTTACTGGATCTAACGGTATTATTCTTAAGAGAGGACACATGACATCTCCAACAATTTGAGGCTCAATAATATCACAATATACATAGACTTGAGATGGTAATCCAAGATATAAATTCGCAGGAAATTTACCAATAGTTTTCGTTGCAACATTTGTATTCGGATCAAACCCAAGTTGAAGACTTAACTTTGGTGAAAACTTTAATGATATAAGGTCATTGATATTTCCAGTGAGACTTATAAGCTTTGAAATTTTATCCAGTCGTAGTTTTGCTGTTTGTCGCGAATTTATTGCTGTGAAGACATCTTGTATATCTTCATAACTTGATGCTGGTATATGGCTTTTATATGTAACTGTCGTTGGTTCCATTTCATTAGGCATAATGAGTCGTTTAGTTATGTATATAATATTTTGGTTTTCTTGAACAGTAAATATTGTGCAAGGATATTGAAATTCTACCAAACCCACAAACCATTCCCCATCCAACTTTATAGACTTTGGTAATTTTGTAGAAAAATTAACTGTAAATTAAATATGAAATAGAACTATTATTAGGTAGTGTTAAAAAAAGTCTTCATTTTTCATGGTTGACATCTGATGCTAATACCCAACTATTAAACTTATTTGGATAACCTTTCCACTTCACTAGCAACTTCTTTCTGTTACCTGAGTACCGAGTATGTTTAATTTTATCTATTTTAAATTCTGTGGTGGGGTCATATGTCACTTTTTTTAATTCTTTTTCATAAAATGTTCCTGTGATAGGTTCATTATGCAAATCTTTAAGAGTACACTACCCATGGTGATCGGTCTATAACTGAAGTTATGATAAATATTTCATCACTCCAATTTGTTTCATACCCTTTTTTAACCGACTTCAAAAAAGGAGGAGGTTCTCAATTCGTCTGTTTTTTTTTTTTTTTTGTATGTTATTAGATATCTCCGCCAATTGTTAACCGATTTTAATAATTCTTTTTTCATTCGATCGAGTTTACTCTCGAGGTGGTCCCATATTAATTTCGTCAAGATCTGATGGTGGAACATAAGATAAAACTTGGAAATTCCTCAACGGAATGTAGCATTCGCGTCGTTATTCGTCTATTCTTTTAGTCATATCTCAGTCAGTTTTCAACCGATTTTGATGATTCTTTTTTCATTCAATAGAACGTGCTTTAGGGATAGATCCATACCAATTTTGTTAAAATTTGATGATGGAATAAGAGATAAAAGCGGAAACTCCTCAACTAGTGATAGCAACATGCATCGCGCGCGATACCGTTTGTGGTGGAATGTTGCTAGGCAACGAAATAAATTTGTTTTGTCAGTTTGCTGAAAATCTACGTTTCCCTTGTTCCATTTATTCGATTTTATCACATTATTGGCGACCGTGACAGGACAAGAACCTGCAATCTTCGGATATTGTATTGGAAATCACAAATAATTTAGCTTCTATGGCCGAGTGGTCGAGTGTTTTAATCTTTATACGGAGGTTTCGGGTTTGAATCCCGGTGAAGACACTCTTAAACGAAAATGTCCTTGTGAGACTTTCTCCAGTTTAGTTGGGACATTGCTGCCTGAATCACCCGATTGTCTGAAAAGAAAGATTATTCCGTGTTTCGGAAGGCACGTTAAGCCGTGTGTCTCGGCTCTAATATCTACAGAAGGCGTCGTTATTCGAGCTAAGTCAGTGGGTTTTGACAAGGGCCCAGTACTATATTAACTGTGTAACAGGGTGTGTAAGGTTGGTTGTCAACTTTACAATCCACAATATGAAGAAAAAGAAGAAGCCAAACTACGTTCACTATCTGTAATCAACTAACGATAGACTTTCAAGATACCATCTCAAACCTGAAACTCCTTACGAATAGCCCAAGCATCGGGCATTATTGATAGTCATATAGAAATATGTACTGACTTAACGACGACGACGACTTAAAACAGTTGCCCACGACTAATCGACGATTTTTTGGCTGGCACCGACTCCAAAAGGAAGTACAAAATTCTAAATATTTACTTAATACACTACCTATCTATTTAATTGAGGATATTGGCAATATTTTTTTTCATGTTCCATCTGGAATGTTGTTTTATTTGTTACTTTTTAGTGGAGATAACCATATAAGGCAATTTGAAGGAGGTTTCTATTTTTTTGTTAAAATTATTTTTTCAAATATGTTTTTGTATTTTGTTATCCTAACATGGTCACCAATTTTGAATTTAAGAGAACGAACATTCTTGATTTTTTCCTTTTTCTCATAGAGATTACGCCAAACTGTCATTATATTATTAAAATTAACATCGCATGGGCGCATTTTAATACTAGAATGTACACTATGATTGTATGAGAAAAGAAGGTCATCCAAAACATCAACATACCTGTAGGTATTTCTATGTGTAAAATAACGCCACATTTTTTGTTTTAGAGTTCTTTGAAATCGTTCGACAATACTAGCTTTTGTTATATTTTGCTACTGGCAACCCTCTCTCTGCTCCAAGATGGCCCCGGTGGCAAGTTGTACTCTTCAGTAAATAAATGTTATCTGAAATCATCCGAGTTCTTTTCTATCTTCTTATGGCCCCAGGGCCTCTACATAACAATTGGCGACGAGGAGTTGAAAAAACCACGCGGATTCGGCGGATTACATCGAAATGACGTCTGGGTCAGGTTCGGGTGGCGGCGGCGGGCCGGACGCGTCTCGCACCATTCCACCAAATTTCATTGAAATTTACGACCCCAGAACAAAATTTCAACGTTGGGCTCAGCGTTTTGAGGGCGCTTTACAAATCTACAACATCAAGGACGAGCAAAGAAAAAATACATTTTTCTTGCATTACGTCGGCTCTGAACTGTATGACACGCTGTGTGATTTAGTTTCGCCGGCAAAACCAGAAGCGAAAACATACGAACAAAACGTTAAAACGCTGACAAGTTACCTAGACCCAGAGCCGCTAGAAATTGCAGAATATTACAAGTTTCACCATCGCACGCAAGGTGAGGGTGAATCAATCAAGGAATTCGTGGCTGCACTCCGTAAAATGGCGTCAAGCTGCAACTTTGGAAATTTCTTAGGCACCGCTCTAAGGAATCAGTTCGTATGTGGCGTCAGGGATAAAACAATAAAAGACAGGTTGCTGGAAACCCGAAATTTGACGCTGGAAAGTGCGTTTAATATTGCTGTGAGGTTGGAAAGCACACGGGCAAGTACTTTAAAGGAGAGAGTTCATGCCGTGTTTACAAAACAACCTAAGAAAAAAAGCTATACTAATACTTCTTTACCTAATAAGAAATCTGCTCCGTCTCATGCTTCTAACTCTTCTTCTGTGCCTGGAGTACTTGGAGTTGCTGGAGGGAAGAAAAAAGTGACATGTTTTCGCTGTGGAGCTAACCACTATGCTGACAAATGCTCATTCAAGTCTGCTTCTTGCAACTTCTGCCATAAAACAGGACATTTGAAGAAAATGTGCCTCATGCTGAACGGAAAGGTTAATGCTATTGAATATGTGAACAACATTAACATGGACAAGGACAAACAATTCTTGATTTCAGCGCTTACTAACAAAATACAATTGCAAATGGAGTTTGACAGTGGTTCTGCAGTGTCAATTATAAATGAAAAAATCTATAAAGAGAGTTTTAATGATTTAGTTTTGCATAAAAGTGATGTAAAATTGTGTACCTATTCTAATGATTTTCTTCATGTTTTAGGTTTCTGCTACATAAATACTATTACCATTGGAAATGAGACAAGGAACAATTTGAAGTTATATGTTGTATCTGGGAACAAGAAACCTCTCCTGGGCCGTGAGTGGATCCGAGCATTCACTTGGGACAATTTGTCTTCAGCCGTGCACAATGTTAGTAAAGAGTCAGGTAACACTTCTAACATTTCTTACTCCACCTTGCAGTCCTTATTTGATGATAAAAATGTAGGAGAAATTAATGGAGATCCTGTAGCACTGCATTTAAAAACAGATGCCAAACCAGTATTCTTTCGTGCTAGGACTGTACCATTTGCTATTAGGGAAAGAGTAGAACAAGAGATAGATAATCTTGTCAATGATGGGGTATTGGTCAAAGTAGACTACAGTGAGTATGCTACCCCTGTGGTACCAGTAGTGAAAGCTAACGGAAAGATTAGGTTATGCGGTGACTACAAGTTGACTGTTAACCAACAACTAGTGGTGGATGAGCATCCCCTACCTACTTCAGAGGAATTGTTCAATGGCCTGGCCGGTGGTAATACTTTTACTAAAGTTGACTTGCGGAAAGCTCACCTGAACTGGAAGGTTAGGGAAGAGGACCAGCATTTGTTGACCTTGAATACTCATAAAGGGTTATACAAATGTACACGTTTAATGTTTGGGTTGAACTGTGCACCAGCTAAGTGGCAGCGTAAGATTGAAAGTATTTTACAGGGAATACCAGGTGTACACTGCTTCATTGATGACATTCGAATTACTGCACCTACGGATGAAGAGCATCTGAAACGGCTTGACATGGTTTTTGCTAGGTTGTCTGAGTACGGCCTTAAAGTAAATTTGGAAAAATCAGAGTTCTTCGAAAAAGAAATAGAGTATTGCGGGTACAAAATTAGCAAGGATGGTATTCACAAAACTGATTCTAAAATAAAGGCAGTTACAGAAGCTCTGAATCCAACTAATGTCAGTGAGTTGCAAGCCTTGTTAGGGATGGTAAACTACTATGGTAGGTTTTTTCCTAATCTCAGTGATACTCTGAAGCCTATACATAAGCTACTACGCCAAGGGACCAAGTGGGATTGGTCAGCTGAGTGTGAAATAGCTTTACAAATTATTAAAAGACAGATGACTTCAGATACTATACTTACTCATTACTCACCTGACCTGCCACTTGTTCTTGCGACAGATGCATCACCGACTGGGGTTGGGCCTGTCCTATCCCATGTCATGCCTGATGGTACAGAGAGGCCCATACTCTATGCTTCACAGACGCTGAATACCACTCAGCAAAAATGGGCTCAAATCGACAAGGAGGCTTATGCTATAATATTTGGGGTTAGGCGTTTTTTCCAGTACCTTTATGGAAGAAAATTCTTGTTATACACTGACCATAAGCCTCTGGTTCAGATTTTTTCACCATCAAAAGCTCTGCCACATCTGTCAGCTGCACGTATGCAGCACTATGCCATTTTTTTACAAGGGTTTAATTACGACATTAAATAGAAAATTTCTAAGTCGAATGCGAACGCCGACGCATTGTCGCGTTTACC
The DNA here is from genome assembly GCA_951230895.1 of Carpatolechia fugitivella. Classification (NCBI taxonomy): domain Eukaryota; kingdom Metazoa; phylum Arthropoda; class Insecta; order Lepidoptera; family Gelechiidae; genus Carpatolechia; species Carpatolechia fugitivella. The sequence continues at coordinate 90,938 of OX579665.1, forward strand.
TCATCGTGACAAAGAGCCCTGCCCACTAGAGGAAGCTGATGTATTTGAGGTACAGCAGTTCAGTGTTCTGCCGGTGACCAGTGAGCAGATAGCTGATGCTACACAGGATGATGACACTTTGAAGCCTCTACTACGAGCCTTACGCGAAAGTAAACGCCTGTCGCATGCTGACAGATTTGGCATAGATCAGTCAGAGTTTAGCTTACAAAATAATTGTATAATGAGGGGTTCTAGGGTTCTCATTCCTACTAAGTTTAGAGAGTCAATATTAAATGATTTACATGATGCACATTTTGGCATAACCAGAATGTTGTCTCTAGCTAGGAGTTACTGCTGGTGGCCAGGGATTGATAGGCAAATTAAAGAGTTGGTTTCTAACTGTGTTCAGTGCTGCCTAAACCAAAGAAACCCATCTGCGGTTGCACCTCAGCATACCTGGGAGTATCCATCGCCACCGTTTGAGCGAGTGCACATAGATTTTGCAGGGAAATTCATAGGTGTGTATTTTCTTATTTTGGGGGATGCTTTTTCCAAATGGCCTGAAGTACATATTCTTAATAAGATTGATACTGATGCTACTATTGAGGTTTTGGAAAAAGTATTCACTACATTTGGATATCCACACATACTTGTCAGTGACAATGGTCCCCAGTTTACAAACCCAAAATTCCAAAATTATTTGCTGCGCCATGGTATTAAACATAAACGCTCTGCGCCCTACAATCCTGCTACTAATGGACAGGCAGAGAGATATATACAAACTTTAAAAAATAAATTAAAGTGTTTGCAGGGAAATAAAAATACTTTGCAAGAAAACTTGAATACAATTTTATTTCAGTTCAGAATCACACCCCATACTGTCACAGGAAAGGCTCCTACAGATTTAGTTTTCAATTATAAAGTTTCTTCTAAATTTTCTAAATTGTCTCCTTGTTATGGTACTGTCAAAGAGGGAGTAAGAGTGTTACAGGTGGGGGATAGGGTGATTGCGAGGAATTACATGGGACAGGAGAACTGGAAGTTTGGTACTGTTTCTAAAGTTCTAGGCTTATTACATTATGAGTTGAAAATAGACAGTGGTATGATATGGCGTAGACATGTTGACCAAATCAAACATGTTGGTGATAATATTGATTTTCAGACAGATTTTAATGTTAATACTTTTTATGATGTTCCTAAGGTGACTAGCGGTTCACAGGAGAATTCTGATTTAATACCTAACTTGAATAATGCCAATAGTGCTCCTGAAACTCCTGAGAACCAAAGGCCAAGTATTTCAGTTAATGACAAGATTATAAATAATCCTAAAACTGTTTCAGATAATGTTGAGACTTCTATATTAAATGAATCAAGTACTTTGTAAGTTCAGATACTGTATCCCTGCGTAGAAGTGATAGAGTAAGGAAACCTGTTGTGAAACTGAATTTATAAGTTATCTGTAAAATGCTGTAATATGAGTAAGTTGTAAACTGTTTAGTACTTATTTAAAGGAGGGAGGAAACTGTTATATTTTGCTACTGGCAACCCTCTCTCTGCTCCAAGATGGCCCGCAAGTTGTACTCTTCAGTAAATAAATGTTATCTGAAATCAACCGAGTTCTTTTCTATCTTCTTATGGCCCCAGGGCCTCTACATAACAGCTTTAATATCCGGGTTATTAGTTGTATAGTAATTGATACCTTTACTTTTAAAAAACTGTCTAACATCTTTTGAAACGAATTCCGTACCTTTGTCGGATTGAATGTGTGTAGGTGTAGCTTTAGCTTCATCAAATATACTTTGAAACGCATTTTTTATTGTTTCTGAGTTTTTCTTTTTTATAGCTCTTGCAAAAGTATATTTACTAAAGACATCAATGACACACAAAATATACTTAAAACAATTGTTATATTCAGAATAAGTTTTCATATCCCTTAAGTCGGCCTGCCATAATTCATTATAGTTAGAGAGAATATATCTATTTCTTGGAAATTTCTTTTGAACTGGTTTATGAAGAGAGTAAGTTTCTTGCGCTTCAAGCCATTGTTGTACTTCATTCTTTTTCATTTTCCCTCTCATTGCTCGAGTCAATGCGTTAACACTGCTGTATCCCGCAGGGTTAGATGTATCATGTGTCTTTTATTTCTTGTAAGGGGTCCATCTTTCCCAATCAAGTTTGCGTTTTGGTTTTTCTTTGTTTATTGTTTGAGTTGAATAAGGTGTAGAAAAAGCGGCCAAGTGCGAGTCGGACTCGCCCATGAAGGGTTCCGTAGCAGCAAGTAACATAAAAGTTCTTGTAGTTCGTTGTAACTTTGATCGATGTTTTAATAACTACTTACTGGATCTCGTTCAAACCAATTTTCGATGGAAGTTTCCATGGTAATGTACATCATATATTTTTTTTAGTTTTATCATTCTCTTATTTTAGAAGAAGGGGGGGGACACACATTTTACCATTTTGGAAGTGTCTCTCGCGCAAACTATTCAGTTTAGAAAAAAATGGTATTAGAAACCTCAATATCATTTTTGAAGACCTATCCATAGACACATGGGTTTGATGAAAAAAAAAATTGAGTTTCAGTTTTTTTCTATTTTTGTATGAAAATCTTAATGCGGTTCACAGAATACATCTACTTCCCAAGTTTCAACAGTATAGTTCTTATAGTTTCCGAAAAAAGTGGCTGTGACATACGTACGGATGGACAGACAGACAGACAGACATAACGAATCCATAAGGGTTCCGTTTTTTGCTATTTGGCTACGGAACCCTAAAAATGCTAAAATATGTGTCAAATGATTTATTAATCTCAGCCTAAATCCAAATTTTCTCAAAACTACCTTTAGAATTAATAGACTTTAATCCCTACTTTTCCAAAATCCCTTATTATTGCTTGCCTACGTCATAAGAGTGTAACCTACTGTGTTTCTAGCTTCAGTAGTTTCGGCTGTGCGTTGATGAGTCAGTCAGTAGAGTTACAGTATCGAAACAAAAGTATCGGTACCGTATCAATACCAGTATCGGATCAAAAGTATCGATACGGGTATCAGTATCGGAATAAAAGTATAAAGTATCGAGTACTTTTTTTTTTACTTTGTATGAAGCAAAATTGTTAGATGTCACCATTATGAAAGTTACATATATAAATTTTGCACATTTTCCTTCTTGTATAAAAGAAAATAAGGTTTCGGCATTTGTATCGAGTATAAGTACAAAGCAAAGTATCGCATCAAAAGTCAAATCGAGGTTCAAAATACTTAGTGTCGAATCAAAAGTATCGATGCCTGAGTAGTATCGATACTTTTTTGGTATCCCTATCAGTCAGTCAACAATCAGTAGGTACTGAACTGACTTTTCTCTTTAAAAGAAGATATCCGCTCGAAAATGCATAACGCTCGCTCGCAGTGTGGGGGAGTCCTTTCTTTTTTTGCCGGCAACACTGTCAAATTATTTTTCTCAAATTTTCTTTTCTGTTCCGGACTGGATGGAATAGGAAGGAAAATTATTTTGTGATACTACCTATGTTATTTTATTTAGTGAATCAAGAAGAAGAATCCTCTGTAGTAAGATTTTTTTTTATATTACCTGTTTTTTGTTTTATATTTAAGTTTATTTTTTATTTAAGAACCTACGTCAACAGTCATGGTTTTTAAAACAAAGCCAATGACGCGTAATGCCGTATACAATACGCTGAATTTATTAGGTATATTAAACAGTAAAATTCCCAAAGGTGCTAACATTATGGATTTTGTTTTAAGTCACATTGGCTTTAAATGTTCATTAAGTAATAGAAAACGCTTAATTTACCATTGGAGAGAAAAGAGAAAGAAGAAAAAATTCAAAAGAGCATCAGTCTTAAAATGTATAATGAAAGTACTTGCCAGCATCATGATATTATTAATGTTTGTAACTCCCCGACCCTAATGTAAATTAAAACTATGTAGAACAACGTGTGTCTGTTGTAAGACATAGAGAAAGTTATAATAAAAGATTCGAGACGAATTAAGAGAATTTTTGTTTTTTTAATACGTTCTTGTAATGAATGTTTTTAATTTTATTACGTTCTTGTATTGGACATTTTTGATATTTCTAAAATTAATAACTCAGGAACTAAAAGAGATAATGCAAAACTAAATGCATACTTGGGGTGCATAGACTGAGATACGTTCGCATTGTGAGTTTCAGAAATATCGAACAAGTTTAGGAAAAGGGCCTGTTGACCTAGCGCGTACCGTCGTTGCGTGTCGCCAATATACATGGTGGGAGGCAGTCGGCCGTCTAGGAATAGATGGCTGGCGGAACGTTAAGTTCAAGAAAATTGACATTATTGTAAAAGTGCAAAAATAGACTAATATAAGTCTATACTTGGAAAACCAAGTGAAATAATTGCCGAACCTAAAGTCGCAGGCGCTGCACAGCCTCTCACTGCCTTTCGACGGGATTTCGGTCCCTGAAGACTGGCGTGCTGCCTGTTTGATATGGGAACGGTTAATTATGCCTCTATGGATGACATATCCCATCCGAGATGGTCAAAAATGAAAATCAAGGGAATCATAGGCTTGACGCACCTAGATGACCTAATGAAAGCGGACACGGCCGCTGGATCAAACTGATCATATAATGCACTATATTTGACCATCTCATAGAGAGCCCTTATCTGACGCATGAAGACGAGGTATAACTATCGCTGCTATGATATTGTTGGCACTGCATGTCTAGCTCTGAACCGCTGGAGTATGGGTCGCATCCTAGGCGTGATAAGTACACTAAGTTTACCCCCGATAGTGGAGTTAACAATATCTTAGTGGCTACCTTCAAGACGCAAGTCTGTGGAGAGATTTCTGTATCTGACCTATGAAGATGTGGAGTAACCATCGGGCTGCTATGAATGCCGCTACCACTGTATGTCTAGCTCTGAACCGCTGATTGACCGAAGACGCATACAGCGACTTGAATACATAGCCGCGGATGGGGACTTGTCCACAGCCGTGCGCGGTGGACCTCAGACTGATTAGTGTCGATGATGGTCTTTCAAGTCTTAACCCCGATAATGGAGATAGCGGAGGACATAGTGGCTTCCTTCAAGACATAAGTCTGTGAAGAGGCATACTGGAACGAGTTTATTAATTGAGAACGAGAAACTGGACGTGGACTGCTCTGGCTAATATCATTATGTATGATTTATTACTGAATCAACTGTGCGATGTAATATCGACACATATGGTTGCAAGGGGAGGAGGCTCATAGTCCAGCAGTGGACTGGACGAGCGATGATGAAGGCTGTAAAGCTATATTCAGAGCAATAGCTGAAATGAGTCTTTAGATTCATATGCGGTCTCAGGCACGGAGACGCGCGGCGGAGATATATATATATGGAGATATGAAGTTGGAGCAGATCTGCCCTGGCAGTACCGTTCAGATAGACGGAGATCCAGTATGCAGGAGCAATCCAGATATGAGACCCACAGTCAGTAGCAGCTGTGAGGTCATCCCTTCGAGCTTGCTCGTTGGAAGATGGTTTACCATCATAGGCGCTGGTTCACGTGTTGACTATCTTATAAACACACCCTTGAACGCAATACGTTGGACACTTCGGTGGAAGACGGGATTAGCCTCCCAAAAGGTTACCACAGCGGCTCAGCCGTATCGGGAACGCTACGGCTAGTATCGATTGAACGTAGTCCACTAGCTTCGGCTTACCACGAGAAGCTAATGCTTTCTACGATGGGACTTCGGTCTCCTTCTATGAAGCTTAGGCTTCCTACGATGGGACTTCGGTCTCCTTCCATCGCTTAAGGCGCACCGGTCGGACCAGAGTCCGCTGTAGACAATCCTTCGGGGTTGTCTATTATTTTAACCTTTTTCCTACACCTCTGTGGTGAGGGGAGGCCAGGAGCATTCTGAAGGACAGAGTGGGAAGTGACTCACAGAGAGCGCGTTGGTGGAGCGTTTATTCTCACTCGTCACGTAGATACTTTGATGGCTGGTTTGCTGTATTGTGTGTACGTCTCGGGTCTTTGCTTCTAGTCTGCTGACTTGCTTGGGTTCTAAGGTCTCAGTAATCAACCAGCTGAGGGAGCTAGAACTAGTCCCCTCGTCAATGCTGGATATTACTGAATCCCTTGTCGGACTGTATATTGGAAGACACAGAGGGGTTATGCAACCGTATTTATCAATACAGTTGGCATAGCTTAAGGAAAAGGTTATCCCGGTGCGTAGAGCTAGGATGGTCGTCTCCAGGAAGTATCATTAGAGAAACTTGGTTATTGATCATTCTGTTGAGGAAATGCCACTCAACGAAAGTTCCTCTAAGAACTAGAAGTTCTATTCAGAACTACAGACGACACACCCGTCGCCGGCTCTAAGGACTCGCTGAGGCAGTCCTGGAGCCATCTTTTTATACCTTTTAAATTACATATATCATGTAATAATCCTTGTGATCCATTTCAGGAATCTGGGCTCTTATTGCAGAAGTAATAAACTTCGAAGTTCTTTTCAGAATACGAAGTTAGTATTGCTTAATAAAGTCGCTGGGATTTCCTGGTGACTTTATTCTTTCAGTCCACGAGCATGGGTAATCAGGAGTAGGCTGCTTGCCGGCTGGCAACTGATACTCCTGTGTTCGGGCGAGAGATAGGGACGAATCTGTATATAGGAATAACATAGAAGTTGAGTAGGCGACTCCATGTTTAATTCCGCAGTTAGAAAACATAATATAAAGACGATCACATTGTAAATTTCTAAAAGAGTTTGGGTTACTCTCACAACGTAGTAAGGATCTGCTACTAGATGATCAACGGCCAATTTTGATTATTATTTTAGAGATGAGATGTTCAGTTACATGTTAAAGAAAATGATGGGAATGGAATTACCGCTAACGACATGAGTGAATTTGTAACAAATAAAAATATTTTATTTCAAAGGTAAAACATCTGAAACATTCACAGTAACTAGCAATGATGACGAGATAGATGCAAAAGAGACTCCAAATATTTCAGCAGATACTATTAAATTATTGTCTAATTCAGTATTAGAAAATATTGAAGAAACTAAAATATCTGAAATATTTTTGGATACGGAGAGTAGTATAGATTTTAGTACTGAAAAAAATGCAATGATGATAGTTTACTTTCGGACAGGCCCTTATCGTTATTAGAAAATATTGAAGAACACAAAATATCCCAATCATCAACAGATTCTAGTATAGAATTTAGTAATGAAAAATTTTGCAGTGACAACAATTTACTCTCGGACAGGTCCTTATCGTAATTAGAAAATATTGAAGAACACAAAATATCCCAATCATCAAAAGATTCTAGTATAGAATTTAATAATGAAAAATTTTGCAGTGACAACAATTTACTCTCGGACAGGTCCTTATCGTAATTAGAAAATATTGAAGAACACAAAATATCCCAATCATCAAAAGATTGTAGTGTAGAATTTAGTAATGAAAATTTTTGCAGTGACAACAATTTACTCTCGGACAGGTCTGTGTCGTTATTGGAAAAGACCAAAGAATGTAAAATATCTGAAACATTTACAGAATGTCATAGTGAAAAATTAAGCAGTGATGACAATTTACTATCAGATAGATATCATTATTAGGATATACCGAAGAAAATAATATACCTCAAACATTAACTGAGAGTAGTAATGAAAAATTTTGTTAAAACACTGTTTGTCCAACATTTAAAACTATCTCGGCTGAGATGATTCATTATTGCTTGTAAGAATAAAAGTATATTTTTTTTATTATTTTTCAGGAATATTATGAAAAAGGTTCACAGTTGCAATGAAACAAGGACGCTCTGACTGCCACAACACCCACCTACTTAATTAACACTTGTTATTTTATTTTGAATAAATAAATGATTTATTTTATGAACTTACAGATATTTATTTCACATTTATTTTATCTAACAAGCACGTAAATAACAATAATTAAAGGCAATCCATTTTACATTACCTTGATTTGGTCTACAAATAGTGCATTACAGGTAAATAAATACATCTAGGCCTTGGTAGTAGTATTACCTCTAGGCTCACCAGGCGTGGTCAATAGTAAGATTTTTTTAGCAATGGATAGGTACCTACCATGTCATCTTCAATCAAGAGAAGTGTTCATTGAGTGAATAGGTATTCTATTCAGGCATCGATTGGGGGGATTAATATTATAGAGATGTCTTATAATTTTATTTCGTCAGACACACAGGCTGGTACCAATCTATTGTTGCCCGGAATGCGGCGCGGCGGAGGCGACGAACGTCGTTCTGCCGACGACGAATTGCCCGTACCCAGAGCAGAAAATACGTATTCAAAAAAGGAGTTAGATGGCGGGAAATACATTATCCGCATAGAAAATAGAAGACCGCCATTATCACTTTTTACTAAATAAATGATTCTTTCTTTATCAACGACACAATGTAAAAGACGGAATCTTGTGAGAATTGTATCGTTTTTCAAACATTTTTTTGCACCATTTCGAAAGGATTTTTAGCATCCCGGACGTATTCTTTAGGCAAACGGTATTGATTCTGCCAAAATATGTCGTCGCAGTGGTCCAGTTCGTCATAATAGTCGATTTCGTTTAAAATACTTTCGAGCGCCATCTTCGTTTTTCACAACTGACATAACAATCCGGAACTTAAGTCACCTCCAGACCACAATCAACAAATACCTACTCAAGTGAGATCTCAAGTGCTTACTTAAGTGCTGATTGACGTTTATTAATCAAGCACTACTTAGGTAAAACCTGAAATGTGATCACGCACTTAAGTGACGTTTATTAATTAGTCGTGTATATCAAGTGCGCTCTTAATCACGATCTCATACTTAATAGCGATTTTATAAATACAGGCCTTATGGCCTTACGACAGCTGCAAACCACTTTTTAAAAATCTAAATGTTCTTCCCCTACCATGTTTATATATAAGAGATACTTGCTGTTTTGTAAAATCATTATGGTTGACTGAAAAAGGTTTCTACAGTGTTAAAGAATATCTGACAAATAAATATAATTAATGACCAATTATTTTAAATGCATGCTGATAATTTATTCTTTTCATTCAAGTAGTTTGTTGTGTTTTTAAAAATAAATTACCTACTATCTCACGACAAAAATAAATATTTGCACGCCGGCTTGCTGGCTTTATTTATAGGTTCAAATGTATTTTGTTTTTAGACCTTGTTGTTAACATATATTGAAGCAAATAATTTTTTCTTTTTTTCTTTCTTTCTTTCTTGGTTTACACGTATTAAGTTGTCAAGTAGCAACTAAATTTTAAGCGACTCAAATTCAAAGTAAAAATCATTTATTTCCATAGGATGCTATCACTTAGATCCGTCATTAAATTTTTTTTGGGTGAGTTCACTAACACAATGGCAGAATCTGTGGAGAAGAGCTCACCGAAGAAACTCCACTAAATTTTAAGTAAGTGTTTACACGTCATTTTAGTAGTTAAGCTCTTTAGTTAGCCCAAGATGGACGATCAACAGCGAATTCAAATCTGTAATAAATATAATAAATAAAATAATGAAGTATAAAAAAATATTTATTTTAAGGGGGTATCAACAAGAAAGGGAAAAATAGTGTCCCTTATGTAGATTCTTTGTACAGAATTTCAGTAAAAAATAAGCACTTTCGAAAATTATTAAAATTCTTACCATATTACGATTTTTATAATTTTAGCATGTAAACAAATGTGGCACAACACTATGAGGTCACTGATCTTTAATCACATTTCACTCCGCCGTCCATTACAATATTCTCCTTGCGAGTCCTGGGCGCCTGGTACTCCAGTTCTCGCATTTCACTTTATCACTTGCACTTGCACCATTACAATATTCTCCTTGCGAGTCCTGGTCGCCTGGTACTCGCTGGCCGTCTACACTTGGTTATGGTTCGTAGCCCCTAATGCCAGGGCAGCACGACGCGTGCTGGTCCGTGGGTTGTCTTCGAAGTGCTCTAGTACGGCTTCTTCAAAATTCGGATCTTGGGTTGTCGTGCGACCAGTCGCAGGTGACGAGTGAAAGGACCCGGTGGAATACAAACGATTCACCATGCGGCTGAAGCAACGCAATGAAGGCAGATGCCTAGCTTCAGCAGCGGGTCTACTTCTATGAATCGCTGCAGATCCCGTACTGCACTGTAAGTTTCCGTCGGTGTGGCATATGCCTGATTATATTACTCGATAACAAATACAATTAGTGTCCGAAGTACTTAATTTCAAAACAACAATAATTTTCTAACTAAACTATGCAGAATAAATTACACGAATGTAATTATCACAACAAAAAAAACGGATTTCGAATTTCACACCAAACCGAATAGAGATCGACTGAATAATTTAAAAAAATGAGTTCCTAGGTATTGCCAGAATGTGCGAAATTATCGGAATTATGTTTCTTAGATTTTTGGATGAAAATAATTAAAAGTAAATTACATAAAAAACAAAGGAGATGGCCGACTCTCCATACATTATTCGCCGCAGATATTCGTTGAATATCTGAAGAAACAATAATAACTAGAGACCTGACAAAATCGTATTGAAAAATCTTTGTTTGTCACTAATGATTAGTGGATCCTACGTATCTAGCGGGGTAATTAAATTGTGTAATGGAAAAGTAAAACATCCGTGTTTCCTTTTAGTAATGGCGACAATTGAGGGTTTTATTTTACTGTTTTCTCTTGGCCAAAACATTTTTTAATCAAACCTATCGTGCTAATTCCGATAAAACAGTATTAATTATGTCATTACTTCATATGTATTACTTATGGTTTACACAATTGATTATTGTAATATTTAATTAGGTCTTTATTTCAATATTTTTAGAGAATGATTATTCCACTATGAAGATCGATTTAAAAATATCTTACTCATAAAATTGATTATGCAAATAGTAGATTAAGGTCTGGCAACCATGTCACGATAGTAACAAAAGGACTATGGTATAGAAAGATACAGACGGAGGTCCCAGTAAAGCCCTGGTTCAAAAATAACAAAAACTGTGATTCCAGAAAATTCATATCTGTAATCAACCGGATGCGCTTTGGTCATGCCCTTTTTCCAGCTCACTTAAATAAACTGAAAATAATCAATAGCAGCAAGTGTCACCATTGTGACAACACCCAAGCAGATTTACAGCATATAGTTTTTGAGTGTCATGCATTTGGTATGCAAAGGTTGATACTTGCCTCTGAAGTGGCATCAATTTCGGAACTAAAATCATGCACTCCCCGCCATATTCAAGACCTATTAAAAAATCCAGTATATTACAAAGCACTTTTTAAATACATTATCAATACAGTGGACAAGATTTGAAAGTGGAAGTAAAACGTATATTACAAGGTACTCTGTGAGTAAAACTGAACTAACTAGAACTTCAAACAAACAACAGGAGGAGGAACAAGTTTAGTGTAAAAAATAAATAAATGTATTCGGCTAAAGGACTAGTTTCCAGGCCAGGAATCATTTTAAAAAAAAAAAGGCACCATGACAAGCATGCCACGTTCACTTCACGTCAGATGATGTCAAGCGTTGCTTGATGCGCATAGAGTACGCACCACGGAGGTATGCACTCTATGCATGCATGCTCGTCTCTTTGCTTTTTTCGTTCCTGGCCGAAAAAGCCCTTTCTTGCCTGCCTTTTCTTTATTGGACAGGGTGTCAATAAATTAGGGTTCAATTTTAAAATTGATACATCTGTCCGGTCCGACCTCTTTTCATGCATGAATTCCTGGTAGGCCTTGACCAGAAATTTGAACCAGGTCCGGTTGTGTGGTTTACGATCTGGTGATTCAGGTCCCCGGCGGCGGTGGTGGTGGTGGTGACATTATTGTGTCACAAAAATATCTCATGTTACTACTTTTCAAATAGTTTAGTTAACCGTACGCGGGATCAAAAGTTTAACGTGATTTCCGAGGACGGGATTGATCTTACTTTTCGGCCGATGAGACGGTTTTGCTTTTTCTTCTCACAAAATTGTTTTTTCCATCGGAAATCGAACTACGAATCTTGCGATCGTTTCGCATTTTTAACCCCCGACGCAAAAGAGGGGTGTTATAAGTTTAACGTGTCTGTGTATCTGTCTGTGGTATCGTAGCTCCTAAGCGGATGAACCGATTTTCGTTTAGTTTTTTTTTTAACATAGATAATTTTAGCCCGAGTGTTCTTAGCCATGTTTCATGAAAATCTCTTCAGCCGTTTGAAGATCATCAGCTCTTTTCTAGTTGATGAGGGGATCTGACGAACTTCCTTATCTCCGATCGATTCGAAATTTGGTACCTTGTTACTTCAATCATATTGAAAGTATATGGTAAGGTAACCATGACCTGATCAGCCGTTTGAAGATCATCAGCTCTATAATAGTTGATGAGGGGATCTGACTTACTTCCATATGTCCTATCGATTCGAAATTTGGTACCGTATTCCTTCAATAATATTGAAAGTATATGGAAAGGTAACCATGACCTGATCAGCCGTTTGAAGATCATCAGCTCTTTAATAGTTGATGAGGGGATGTGACTACTTTCCATATGTCCTTTCGATAAAGTAAAAATACTCTCCAATTTTCTTTTAGATATAACTGTACTCATATATCATAATTTATTTGTTATAAAGTTTAAAAATTATGAAATAAAAATAAATTTAAATTTTAAAATCCCCCGAAGCAAAAAAATAATACCTATTGTTGAGCCATCAAATTCGATATAGTAACACCTATATATTTTAATTTTATTAGAGAAATTGATGGATGGCACGATTTGGTTTGCTCGTTGAAATGACGCTATAATGTTGAATGAATCAACTATTCAATGCCCCTAAACAGCTGATTGATTGCTAGTGTTGTGCGAATTTAAATTTATTAAATGAAGACCTGGAATTCAATTATCTAATTATTAATTAGAACGTGTACTTAGAAGGCTAATATAGCATATGATTTGTAGTCAATGTGAGAGTTGGTGCACTTCGGGTTGATACCCCCTTTAAGTTACATGTTGTATAATTTAAAACAGTAGTAAGAATAGGCCGGTTCTCGCTCACAGACGTCATCATGTGCCGACCCAACGTACTGGACGTTGATAAGTAATGGTTCTTGATAAGAGAGTAATTAGTTAATTTGAAAATCTTTAGTAAATGAGTCTTCTATCACAGTTGCCCATTGTGAGCCATGTATAAAAACGAATGAGCCATATATAAAACGAAAAGTCTGAGATCCCTTAATTATATTTGTGCTTGGACTCTATAAGTGTAATCTGTCTTAACCTCGTGCTCTACACTTTTATTCATAAGAAACATGGATGTGAGTAAAATGGAAAAAATAGGTAGTGCTCATAATGTTCCTACGGACGGTTTCGATGGAATATTGTGTGAAATTTGTGATGTGTTCGAACTTCGTGAATTTTGTGAAGACGATATACTTTCTTCAGAGAGCGTCTCTAAATCTAATAAGAGAAAAGCAACTGCATTCTCTGAAAATATAAGTAAAAAACCGAAGCTCGATGCAGTTGATTCTTTTATGAACTGCTCTGAAAACTACGAAAGTGACATGGTGCAAGCTTGTATGGAGATTGAAAAAACCTATTTTCAACATGGGTCTGGTATTGGGAATTTAATGACTGAGGCTGAGCAAACTGCGGGTCCTTCAAGCGTACATCAAGAAACTGCGGGTCCTTCAAGCGTACATCAAGAAACTGCGGGTCCTTCAAGCGTACATCAAGAAACTGCGGGTCCTTCAAGCGTACATCAAGAGACTGCGGGTCCTTCAAGCGTACATCAAGAAACTGCGGATCCTTCAAGCGTACAGGAAGAAATTGCGGAGCAGCAGGGTACAGTAACTAAACTCTGTAATATTTGTAATATTTCAGTCGAAAATCAACATTTTACTAGACACATTAGTTCTAATCTTCATAAAAACATGACTAGTTTCCATTAGTCCAAATATTAAATTAATTGAAAGTGCATTTAGGAACCGTATAAAGACTCTAATAATTTCGTCCACACACGAGGATGACATACTGAAAACATGTGAACAATTTTTTAATAATATAAATTTATTTATTTATTTCAGCTACAACGGCGAAACCAATTACAGTAACTGTATTTATGTCAATACTCTATAAATAAATTATTTATAAAAAAAGATTAAAATTATTTACAAAAGTAAATATCAGTCATTAAATCAATAAGAAATAAAATAACGAATCAAGAATGAGAAAAAAAATGTATTATCACCTGATGTTTTAAAAGCGTTAACAGAATCTTTGTTACTTAATAAATCGATCAAAGTTAATTGCATACTCTGTGCTAGTTTCATACAAGAAAGTAAAAATCTTATTAATAATTTTGATTTCCAGTCAGCTAATTCTATTATTTGTTTAGTAGAAAACGATCTCGAAAATTTTTTCAATGAATTATGTGCATTATTTAGGGGAGAGGGGGGCAGCTTTATGCGTTTTTTTTACTTTTCATCATAACTCTGTTCTCTTTAGTTTAAATGATTTTTCAAGTTTTAGCATTATTAGTTATATTATTAGACAACAAAATTACTGCATACACATAAATGTAATGTAAGAGATAAAGGTACAATTTTGCTTTTTGTAGCTGAAGGAATTCATTCAAAGTTGCCCCAATAGTGGGGTGGCTTTGAACCACCTAGGGGCACTTTTGAAATATGGGCTGTAAAATCAAAAAATCAAAGTATATAAGTTTTCGTTTTGAAGCACTTGGTATTATTTGCCACTAGAAATGGTTGTCCAACATTTTACTTATAAGTTTTGGTGTTAAAACAAAGTTGGGGTAGTTTTGAATAATTGTCTTTTGAGATAGCGTTCAAAACTGCCTCAAGGGGGGAAGCTTCAAAGCATGTTCAAATGTACCCCATTGGGGCAGGTTAGGACTAATATTATACTTAGCTTAAATGTATATTTTTCATAAAACTTTTAGGACCAAAATTATTTAATTTTGCTTTCATAATGAGTTAGACGAAATAATATATATATATTTTTAATTGTTTTTAATAGATATTTATTTTCATTCACTGAAAATACAAAAATATACTTGAGATCACAATATTCATATTAATAAACATTAACATTAATGTCAAACTTATAATCAGTTAAAAAACTTACTACTATTATAATAGTAATTGGCACATATTAGAAACGATGCAATAGACTAAAAGTCAAATTTAACAAAAAAATAAACTTTAAATTCAAATCTTACATAAAAAAAAAAAAAAACATAAAAAGTTTTTAAATTTATTACTGAGCAATATAACTAAGCTAACTTAAACTTAGAAAATCCAATTTAATGGCTTTTATTGCCGCAGAACGTGAAGTGCCCTGTAAACTCAATTGGGGGAGATAGTTTTGTTATAATATCGGAAACACTGTTTTTTTTTTATAATACTTACTTGAGATCACGTTATTCTTATTAATAAGCATTAATATTAATATGAAACTTATAACCAAATAAAAAAGTTAACACCATATAATAATTGGCACATAATAGAGACGATTCAATAGACTTAAAGTAAAATTTTACAAAAAAAATGGACTTTAAATTCAAGTCTTACTTAAAAAATAAAACAAAGAGTCTTCAAAAATATTCCTGAACAACATAATTAACCTAACTTAAACTTAGAAAAATCGAATATAAAGGCTTTCATTGCCGCAGTACGTGAAGTGCCTGTAGACTCAATTGAGGGAGGCAGTTTTGTTATAATAATGGAAATGCTAAAATATATTTTTTAAATATACTTGAGATCACGATATTCTTATTAATAAGCATTAACACTGATGTCATCCTTATAATCAAATAAAAAAGTTAGCAACATTATAATAATAATTGACACACAATAGAAACGATTCAATAGACTAAAAGTCAAATTTAACAAAAAAATGGACTTTAAATTCAAGTCTTACTTAAAAAATAAAAACATAAAAGTCTTCAAAATGATTACTGAGCAACATAACTAACCTAACTTAAACTTGGAAAAATCGAATTTAAAGGCTTTCATTGCCGCAGTACGTGAAGTGCCTGTAGACTCAATTGGGGGAGGCAGTTTTGTTATAATATCGGAAATACTGACGAAGCACTTGTCTTCTATTTCAGGGAAATAAAATTTGTAAAAGCTTCCTTTCTTTTTCATAAAACTCACAGTAAAATGATTTTTCTGCTCATCTAAAACTATTCCCACAAAAGCCAAATTCCTTATATTATTTTTTGATGAAAATCGAGCCAACACATAATCTCCAGATTTAATAGTACCACAGTCAAGTCTATTTTCATCTACATTTTCACAATTATCTGTAATATCATCTTCTTCATAACTCATTACTGCTTCTTCCTCAGACTCCAGCATCATTTCAGTGTCAGTCTCATCTGAAGAAAAATCAAGAACCGCTTTGGTACATTTACGCTTAGTAGATTTGAGATTCGAGCTTTTAAGGTTCATTCTCCCTTTAGACTTTGAAGCTATTTGGTTAGAAACTTTTTTAGCCTTTTTCTTTGTAACTTTATGGTCTGATTTCTTAAGACGAGCCTGGCGTTCAAGATAAGCCTTTAAAATTTCGTCTTTTTCAGGGGTATCTGTAAGAACACGAGATTTGCCTTTTTTTCTGCCTTTACTAGATTCGTTTCGAGGTGGAGCTTTAGGTAAAGGCCACACACTTTCAGGCGTTAAAGCTACATGAGCTGTTTTGGCTGTTGTCGGGATTTCATTTCCAATAATATTTTCAAATTCACTTTGAACAATTTCAGAATCAGCATCTGTAATATCTGGCATGGGTATGGAAGATACTGTTTGAGTTGTATGTAAAGATATTGGAGTTATCGATGGTACAT
This sequence comes from Carpatolechia fugitivella, assembly GCA_951230895.1. Classification (NCBI taxonomy): domain Eukaryota; kingdom Metazoa; phylum Arthropoda; class Insecta; order Lepidoptera; family Gelechiidae; genus Carpatolechia; species Carpatolechia fugitivella. The sequence goes on from OX579665.1 coordinate 107,764, forward strand.
CACACATCAATTCGAATGCAGCTATAACAGGTGAATGTTCTGTCTGTTCCAATGGCAACCCAGAAGAATCATGAGAATTATCTGTAGTCACAGCATTAGAAATTGTTGACGCAGAAGGATTTGATTCGGCTATAATAGGTAATAGTTGCGACTGTCCAGTTATCATTTCAGGAGTACCCTGAGAATCGTTAGCAGTTACCGCACTAGAAATTCTTAGCACAGGATGACTTGACCGAACTGTATGAGACATTCGCGACTGTTCAGATGGTCCAGAAGAATTCTGAACATTATCAGTGGCTACAGAGGTGGAGACTGTTGGTTCAGGACGATTTGTGACCTCTGCGCATTCAAAATCATCATCTGAAAATGCATTTCTAGAAAACGGATATAAGCCTGGCTTGGAAAATCCTGAAACTACATTGCGAATAGTATACGAAGCAGTATACGCTGGTGTAACTATTCCAGCCAAATCATGAATAGTTATTGTTTTCCCAGGATGATTTACCAACCAATCGTTTTGGGCCACTGATAGCTTTTGTTTGAAAGGACCGTTGACGGCTACATCTAAGGGTTGCAGGCGATGAGTGCAATGTGGTGGAAATGTTACCACGACCATTCCATTATCTCTGCAATAGTTAATTGCATCTATGGTGCAGTGGCTTTCGTGGTTATCCATTAAAATTAAAATTGGGTCATCTTTTGAACATCTGACATGAGTTTTAATATGTTCTAAGACTTTGACAAACAATGGTCCAGTCATCCATCCGCTGGTTGGACTGTTAGCATAACCTACACTACCAGGAGGACCACCGGTAAGCATTGATTCGTGGAATCTTGCTCGAGGAAATATAAAAACAGGAGGAAGACAGTTTCCTATAGCATTTGCTATCCCACACATAGTAATCAGTTGTCCACGTTCTGCAGAAACACTTTGTCCTACCTGCTTAGTACCAGTTTGAGCTATAACTTTGGGTGCCTGTACAACTGTCATTATATTAGTTTCATCAAGATTATAAATTCTGTCAGGTGTAAAATTATATTTTTTCAAGACATTTTCGTAGTTGTCAAAAAATTTCGAAACATTATGTTTGTTAAAACTCGTAGAGCGCGACAGACTTGTGTTTTCCGGTTTTCGGAGAGATAGGCCTTTATTTCGCTTTATGAAACCTTTCTGCCAATCTATTCCAGCTTCCTTATTTTCAATCCATTTTGTCGGGCATTTTCCTAGCGCTGTAGCATATTCAAATGCAAGCTGTCTCAACTTCTTATATGTCAAACCATAGTGCATTTTTGATCGTGTGATTGAATACTCTTTTAACATTCTTTCTTCATCCTTAGTAAAAACTTGCGCAACTGAGTATTTTGTCGAGTAATCTACAGACTTGAGCGTTGCTCCTTCCTTATGTTTTTTTATTCTATAGTGTAATGTATTGGGTTTTACATTATAAGCATCGGCAGCTTGCCTTAGTTTCATATTGCCATCTATCACTTGCTGTACAGCATTAATAATGTCATCTTCATTTGTTTCTGATAGTCGTTTTTTTTTTATAATTTCTCACCATTTTGAACTGTCAACAAATAAAAAATAAAACAAAATTTTTAAAATATAGTTAATTAGGTTTTCTACGGTGAAGGAAAACATCGCGAGAAACAAGGTAAGAAGTTCTACGAGATTGTGAAGATCGACCAACCCGCATAACGTGGTCAACTACGACCTGGTCATCCTTATTTCAAGATAGGCCCTCAAAGGGGACGTATGAACTGACAAAATGGAACGAAATTGAAGTAACAACTTATGGAATATAGAATGTATCATAGAAGAATAAAATTTGATCAATTTAGATTAACATAAGTTTAACCATATATTTAATAAGATTACGCATTTATTTTATTTGTGAGGGGTAGATTTGAACAGTTACTTGCACTGGGGTAGCTTTGAATAACTAGCTGATCAAAACTGCCCCATCTATTTTTTTCAAAACTACCCCGACAGGTAGTTTGAAAAATAACAGTCAACATTTTTCCAAAACACAAACAAATTTAAATGAATAACCCTTCATCACTACACGTAATACGTTGTTACATCTAATAAATACATTAAAACTTACCACTTTCTTGAATTAGAAGCACAAATATCTTATAAATACGGTGAAAAAACTTTACAAACGAACACCGAAAACAAACGCGGCTACTCACTCATCCATTTCTTGTCAAACTTCAAAATCGTCAAGTGACAGACGTCGGGATCAATGTTGCCAATACAAAATGTATTATTTTACCACGATTATATGAAAACTGGATTTCTAAACGCATTAATTCAAAACTGCCTCTATGAAAAGGTGCCCCCTTCTCCACAAAAGTAAATATCAGTCATTAAATCAATAAGAAATAAAATAACGAATCAAGAATGAGAAAAAAAATGTATTATCACCTGATGTTTTAAAAGCGTTAACAGAATCTTTGTTACTTAATAAATCGATCAAAGTTAATTGCATACTCTGTGCTAGTTTCATACAAGAAAGTAAAAATCTTATTAATAATTTTGATTTCCAGTCAGCTAATTCTATTATTTGTTTAGTAGAAAACGATCTCGAAAATTTTTTCAATGAATTATGTGCATTATTTACTAGTAAAATAGAAAATTTTCAACAAAAAGATAGCGGTTGGTCTTTAAGAGAAATCATGTATATAGACGTGAATATTAACAAATTTAACCCATTAAGAGGTTCCTCTTACATAGACTTACCTATGGATATCAAACATAAAAAGGCTATCATAAACGTAAAAAATTCCGATAACGAATGTTTCAAATGGGCAGTCCTATCAGCGCTCTATCCAGCTAATAAAAACAGTGATCGAGTTTCAAATTATAAACAGTACTCAGAATGTGTAAACATGTCTGGTATTGAGTATCCTGTAAAATTTAAATACATTTCAAAATTTGAAAATATTAATAACATTAGCATCAATGTTTTTACATTAGAATATGATCAAAATAAGAAAAAAAATACAATAGTAGGACCCGTTTATCATACAAAGAAAAGACAATCAATTCATATTAATTTATTATTCATTTCACAAGGAACACTCGGTCACTATTGCTACATAAAAGATTTGAGTAGACTAGTAAGCAGTCAAATTGACAAAAATGAGCACCAAAAATATATTTGTGATGGTTGTTTAGTAAGTTTTAGTTCACGTAAAAAATTAAGTGATCACAATCAACACGACTGTACACATGTTAGATGCCTGATTCCTTAGCAAAAAAGAAAGATCGTTTTGGAAACGAATGTCCAGCAAATATTTTAAAGTTTAAAAACTATCACAAGCAAATGACAGTTCCTTTTGTGATTTATGCTGACTTTGAGGCTTTTTTGGAACCCGTTTTTGAGAACTCTATAAACCCAAATAAAACTACCAATATTCAAAGACATAATGTGTACAGTTTTGCATATTTTATTAAATGCTCGTATAATGATTCTCTATCGAAATTTAGAACTTATAGAGGGGATAGTTGTGGAAAAAAAATATTTGAAATGTTATCTGTCGATGTCAAAGATATAACTGAACAACTTTATACTAATGTACCTATGAATGATCTTACACCTGCAGAGAAAGATGATTTCTTGCATCAAGTTATTTGTCATATATGTAAAAAGCCGTTGAATGATGATAGAGTTAAGGATCATGATCATCTCACAGGAAAATATAGAGGAGCTGCTCATAATGCATGTAATTTAAACTACAGAATACCAAACCATATCCCAATTTTTTTTCACAACCTATCTAATGATATGCATTTTATTGTTCATGAGCTGCATTTTGATGATGGAAGTATTAATTTTATACCGCTTAATAAAGAAAAGTATATTTCTCTAAGTAAAATGATTCAAATCAATGAGTAAACAGTCCACTTAAGATTTTTAGATTCTTTTAGGTTCATGAGTGCATCATTAGACAGTTTGTCGAAAAATTTAGATAGTAATGACTTTTGTAAATTAAAAAAACAATATCTCAACGATGCCGATTTTCAGTTATTAATTAGAAAAGGAATATATCCCTATGAGTAAATAAAATCTTTTGACGATTTAGAAATAACATCTTTACCAGAGCAAAAACATTTTTACAGTCATTTAACAGATTCATCAGTTTCTGATGAAGATTATGAACACGCTAAAAATGTTTGGAACCATTTTAATTGTATGAACATGGGTCAATACTCTGATTTATATTTAAAAACTGACGTTCTACAGATATTTTATTAACAGATATTTTTGAAAACTTTAGAAAGCTTTGTATTGATACATATCAGTTAGATCCCGCACATTATTACACGCTTCCAGGGCTAAGTTGGGATGCTATGTTAAAACTTACAAATATAGAATTAGAGCTCCTTACTGATTTTCAAATGCTGTCATTTATTAAAAATGGTATCCGTGGAGGTATTTCACAGTGCTCGAGTAGACATGCGAAAGCTAACAATAAATATATATCCACGTTTGATGAAAATGCTAAGGAATCATATATTACTTATTTAGACGCGAATAACTTATATGGTTGGGCCAGTGGCGTGCGCTCCATAGAGGCAGAAAAGCACTGCCTACCCTGTAATTTTCCGATAAATACCTTCATTAATTAACTACACTACACTATCATACTAACTAGCATAACACCCATAATATTAATTTTACACATACTGATCTTTAACAAATTCCACTCGTCTTTAGTTTACGTTCGCCAAAAGCATTGCCTATTCCAACTGACATTTACTTACATGTAAAAATATATGACTGTGTGCTATAAAGACCCTATGTGCGAACACAAAACTTGTCAATGCGTTAGTGTGCGTGATTTCGCTCCATACAAATCCGAAAAGCCCAGCTTTTCTGTCCCGAACAACGACCAATCACAACGCACCAGTCGTATGAAAAAGCGCGTATTGGGTAAAACCAAACAAAAGGAAGGGCGCATTCCGAATCAGACCTTCAGCGCTGTCAGCAGTGATCAGAAAAGCAAAAAATGTATGGCTGACAGTGATCCGGAACGCGATTACGGGTACTTTAATCGATTTCAGCGCGTCTCGGAACGCAGGGATGGAAACGTCAAACGTCACTCATTATTCGCCATATTGTTTACTTTTATTGTTCTAACGCGCAGTGATTTTTGAAGTTTTTGATCGTTTTTTTGAGCAATTAGTGCTTTTTGTGTTAGTAAATTACATTAATAACAATGAGTAATAGCTGTGAACTTTGTGCCGACGGGCCTTGTTTGTCTAAAATGCAATTCCTTTGAGTTAATTGCATTGCAACTCTTTGCAACGCAAGTCATTTTCAAATAAAATCTTACGAGACTTTCAACTGGTTAACGTTGTGTATGTACGGGTGTCCCGAAAAATATTTTTTTCGATATTCCTAACGCAAGACCCCTCAAAAGTTGCGTAATGCAATGTAGATTATCGTAAAATAATTTAAAAAAATATTAAAATATATCTTTAGGGTTCTACCGAGCTTTGAAGTTTTGATAAAATTACTCTTAAGAGGCGATGATTCAACTTAATATATTCTGTACTTTTAAGATGATTGAGGTTTAAAAGCAAATAAAATTACATACATTACATTATTACATTAAACATTTTACATGCATGTAACGAAAAGTAACTTAAGGCGTAATGTTTGACTTATTTACATGATTTCCTACCCACCACAAGTTTAGAATTATTTTGTTTACTTTGTCACAAGTTGTATTCATCGTTACATATTATGTTTTGTTATTATAGCTTAAAAAAGTTGCTACTAATATTGTTGTTATTGTTTAAAGTTATAATTAAATTACAAAACCAATGGGTTCGAGGCGTAGTAAAACTTGTTGTGCCATTCTTGTACCACTTGAGAAATTAAATCTGCGCCATTTGTTTTGTTTTGAACACCAATAGTGTTTTGTTTTCCGTGTTTTTTATTCTGCACTTCTTTGAACGTTTGGAACGACGCCGGCTATGTCAATTTTTAACCGACTTCAAAAAAGGAGGAGGTTCTCAATTCGTCTGTATTTTTTTTTTTATGTATGTTATTAGATATCTCCGCCAATTGTTAACCGATTTTATGAATTCTTTTTTCATTCGATAGGATTTACTCTCGAGGTGGTCCCATATTAATTTCGTCAAGATCTGATGGTGGAACATGAGGTAAAACTTGGAAATTCCTCAACGGAATGTAGCATTCGCGTCGTTATTCGTCTATTCTTTTAGTCATATCTCAGTCAGTTTTCAACCGATTTTGGTGATTATTTTTTCATTCGATAGAACGTGCTTTATGGATAGATCCATACCAATTTTGTTAAAATCTGATGATGGAATAAGAGATAAAAGCGGAAACTCCTCAACCAGTGATAGCAACATGCATCGCGCGCGATACCGTTTGTGGTAGAATGTTGCTAGGCAACGAAATAAATTTGTTTTGTCAGTTTGCTGAAAATCTACGTTTCATATTAAATTATATAAAATTATATTATTCGATTTTATCACATTTAAAATTATATTATATCACATTTAAAATTATATCCATATAAAATTATATTGTTCGATTTTATCACATTTTTTGGCGACCGTGACAGGACAAGTACCTGCAATCTTCGGATATTGTATTGGATATCACAAATAATTTAGCTTCTATGGCCGAGTGGTCGAGTGTTTTACTCTCTTTACGGAGGTTTCGGGTTCGAATCCCGGTGAAGACACTCTTAAACGAAAATGTCCTTGTGAGACTTTTTTCAGTTTAGTTGGGACATTGCTGCCTGAATCACCTGATTGTCTGAAAAGAAAGATGATTCCGTGATTCGGAAGGCACGTTAAGCCATGTGTCTCGGCTCTAATATCTACAGAAGGCGTCGTTTCTCGTGCTAAGTCAGTGAGTTTTGACAAGGGCCCGGTAATATATTAACTGTGTGACCAGGGTATGTGAGGTTGGTTGTGTAATCAGCTAACGACAGACTTTCAAGATACCATCTCAAACCTGAAACTCCTTACGAATAGCCCAAGTATCGGGGTAAACTATAAGCTTATTAAGAGGGAAGAATAGTACGTGCTCGTCCATACAAAAAGAGAAAACGTTTTTCCACTTCTAAATATTTTCCAATCTCCATGATTTTTTAGTATGTTATTGACACAGTTAATGACTAGGTTTATAGCTTTTTCTTTTTACAAAATTCGCTATAGATTCAAACTTATATAGTTACCTCAAGTAACGTAATTTTTATGATTAAAACTGTGTTGAATTAAGCCGTTTGTTGAACAAAAACAATGGTTTTTTTTTTAAAACCAAACCTATGAACCTAGAATATATTGTGCTGAAACGATCGACATCAAAATAAAAGTAATTTGTTGAAATTTAGTTATTGGAAATCGTTTTCTCCCGAAATGGGAATTTCTTCAAGAAAAGTACCTATTGTCAGTCACGAGCTGCAACGCTCTCGCTCTCTCTCTCCCGGAGGCATGAGCGCACGAGCGATAGCAAATGTTTTCCTAAATACCTATTTCGTTAGGATCGCGAAGGTTCTTTCCTCTTAGCATTGTCAGTTTAGTGGCCAGCTGGACTACTAAATGACCTCTTACTTCGTAGCCTCTTACCCAGTTTAACTTATGTTATTTTCGAAACAATCATTATAATAAAAAACTAAACGCACTTGCAAAGCACGAAAGACGCAGTCTAAACTGAGCAAATACCAAAAATATAATATCTTTGTACTGAAACTGTTAAATAACAAAACCTAGCTTTAGATAATGAAGAAAAATAATAGGAAATGTGTCGAGGTTAGGATTAATTACTTACATAAAATATATTGAATGAAACACTGAAAATCATAAAATAAAAATAATTTTAACAAAAAAATAAAAACCTCCTTCAAATTACCTTATATGGTTATCTCCACTAAAAAGTAACAAATAAAATAACATTCCAGATGGAACATGAAAAAAAATATTGCCAATATCCACAATTAAGTAGATAGGTAGTGTATTAAGTAAATATTTAGAATTTTGTACTTCCTTTTGGAGTCGGTGCCAGCCAAAAAATCGACGATTAGTCGTGGGCAACTGTTTTAAGTCGTCGTCGTCGTTAAGTCAGTACATATTTCTATGACTATCAATAAAATTCTTTGATAGTCTATGATATAATGTTTTGTTGTGCTGCGCGGGATGCAATGCCGCACCCGACTAAAGGCAGGGAAAACGACAAAAGCGACTACCAAAAAAGTCTGGGTAGGTTTCATTCGATAAATTAATACTCGTAGTTTCGTCGTCTACAATTTTTGGCTGGCACCGACTCCAAAAGGAAGTACAAAATTCTAAATATTTACTTAATACACTACCTATCTATTTAATTGTGGATATTGGCAATATTTTTTTTCATGTTCCATCTGGAATGTTATTTTATTTGTTACTTTTTAGTGGAGATAACCATATAAGGTAATTTGAAGGAGGTTTCTATTTTTTTGTTAAAATTATTAAAGGCCATTTCGGTTATCTCTAGTGTGACTTGTTCCAAATATTCAATCACCTGGTTAGATACTTGAGGTGGCCAAACTTACATTACATCACTCATTGCATGGAAACACCACCGGTCAACACAATACAGTAACCTAATTCATGAATTTTTTTTGGTAAGTGCTTTTTATCCTTTTTATACCTGCCTGCCTACCCTGTCCCTAAACCCTGAGCACGCCGCTGGGTTGGTTTTTTGAAGTCGGTTAAAAAGAATGGACAACCGTAGCCGCAAACGCAGCAACAAGCGGCAGCAAGAGCTCCTTGTAGAGCACTTACATGCCAATATGTTATTGGCGAGAGGTAAGAAAGTTTTTATATCGATGAAGCTTTTTTTATGGTTAATTTACAAAATTACATAGAATTTCGTCTTTTTAGGAAACACTGCGAGCCCGGAAGTTGCCGCATTTTAGGCCAGTTTGACGATGACTTTAAACAACGCCGGGTGCCGACGCACAGTGTCAGAGTGGCAAAATGTAAGTACATACATACTTAGTCTTGTTATTATGAGTATGTGAAGTTAAATTTTGACGTTATCCATAACAATAATAATATTTTGGTTGCAGATTTGGGTTCAGTGGGTACAGAAGGTCAAGCAAAAATATAGAAATCTCCGAAACCATACCCGAAGCACCGGAGGTGGCCCAAATACACTGCGCCCGCTGACAGAAGTGGAGAGCAAAGTATTGGATATAGCCAACTATTTCCAATACTTTGCTCTCCACCTACACCCAACTACAGCTGCAACTCCAAAGTTGCAGCTGTAGTTGGGTTCACCAACGTAGAAACTCCACTGGTATGTTGATTTTATTTATATGTATGTTTTTCTGTTTTTTTTTCTAGCCGTGTGTTGACGGCAGAGTAGAATACATTAGTCACCAACCCCTACTTTTCCCGTGGGTGTCGTAAGAGGCGACTTAGGGACTACACATAGGGAACGGGCAGCAGCGCTCTCTGATTCAGTAACCTTTTAATCTGCGATCTCCAACCCGCCTGCCAAGCGTGGAGATTATGGCAAAATTCTCCACTTAAGTGGAGGAGGCTCATAGTCCAGCAGTGGACTGTAACGGGCCGTTGATGTATGTCTTTCACCTCATTCCAAATCACGCCTTATTCAATAAGTTCTTGTTTTGATTATTCATTATTTTTAGGTTGCCTCGGGAAACAGGCCGGAACATCTGCCCAATAATGAAGAAGTGCTGCCGCTCACTGCTCAGGAACAGGATTCACCATTACCCTCAAGTTCAAATTCACCATTACCCTCAACATCAAGGGAAGCATTACAGCCCTCAACATCTAGGGAAGCAGCACCAAGCGTTGGACCTTCACCCTCACTACAAACACCTACCAGATGGCGTCGCCTTCAGCCGCAGCCCTACCCACCGCGCCGCCGTGACCAACGACGACCAAGGTCTTCGCGACGCGAGCGGGCAGAAACTTTGTCAAATACACTAGACCGGAACAATGAATTGTTTCGGGCTAGTATTGTACAAGCTGCAGATACTGTGGCTGCTTCTATTAGTGGTGCTGGGGCGGTGTTTGCACAGTCTATGGAGACCTTGGCTGCTGCCATTATTGGCTCTGGGGCTGCGATTGCAACCGCAGTCGAAAGTTCCAGACCCCAGAATGAGGGTGTTGTGGAGTATTTGGAGGATTTTTAAAGACATCGTTAAATTGATCTAAGTGTTGTTTAATTATAATTAATAATAAGCGGTGTTTCTTATTGCTGTCAAGGCGGAAACAGAGAGAGCTCGCTCGAGGTTTTTAATTCCTTTTGTTCCCCACTATTACACCAAAAGGAAGTCCCTGTATCTTCAGTAGTTTGGTAAAAATAAATTAAAAACCTCGAGCGCTACTGAGCTCTCTCTGCTTCCGCCTTAAAGTTATTTAGTGTCATGTGAACACAGTCGGCTGCTCTAATAATAATAAAGCCTTTTTTTCCCAAAATATTACAAGTATTTTATTAATTTTTAATTTAATTTCTGGGAAGTCTATTTCTGGACAAAGGCCTCCTCCAACGCACTCCATTTTTTCCTATCGGCAGCCAGTCTAGTCCAGGTCCCATCTACTGCTTGTATAATATATCGTCGCTCCATCGACGTCTAGGACGACCTCTCGGTCGGGAAAATATACAGGGTGTAAGGACGACGGTGTCCCGAAAACTGAAACCAAGGCTCCTGACACTCAGAACATCATCCTGAGCAGCTTTGAAGAAACTGTTTGCGAAAATGAAAAAAAAATTGTCTATTTTACGTTAAACCTCGTCTTGGATAGTCGAAAAAGTTGCTTAAGATGATGGTCCGAGTTCATGGTTTATTGAAATGGCAACAATTATATTTTTCATGTTGGCTAAACTGTCATTGTGGTAGTGTTATTGTTAAGTTGGTTACATTGATCTCTTTTGTACTGACGCCAATTTTGTAAGATCGACTCGTTCGTCAAAATAAAAATTAAAATATATATCTCAAACCTGCATTTTATTCTTCAAAACATCAAAAGGTTATGGGCCCAGCCCCGCAACCGAGGTGCAGGGTTTGAGATATAGGTAATCTGTTGGTAAAAAACAGTGTCTGCGGTAAAAGCAGTGGTGCGGTGTGCACAAATAAAAATAGACGTCGAGTGGCTTTCGTCGAGCTCAGCGAGCAATCCAGGTGTTAAGCTGGAAGGGCTAGCGAACTGGAGCAGCTGGAAGTTCCAGGTTAAAATAATCCTCAAGGCTGCAGAGGTCTTCGAAGTTGTTGATGGCACAATCCCTATGCCGCCAAAGCCGACGGGTGAAGACAAAGATGGCGCGAAATTAAAAGCATGGCAAAAAGCGGACACAAAGGCGCAAGGAATCATTGTAACACGGTTGTCAAATACCGTAATCATGCAAGTGCAAAATGCAAACACTGCAAAGGAAATGTGGGATAAAATGTGTACTGTGTACGAACAAAAATCAGACGTCTCATTACATATTTTACAACAAAGATTTTTTGAGATTAAAATGAATAATGAAGACGTCATGGCATCGTTCTTGGCAAAAATCGATGATATCGTCGCGCAGATTCGTCAAGCAAAAGACGACATTCCAGAGAATATGATCATAACAAAGATTATTAGCTCCGTGGGAGAAAAGTTCCGCCATTTCGTCTCTGCGTGGGACTCAGTACCTGCAGAGAAACGTAATCTGTCAGAATTGACAGCAAGGTTATTAATTGAAGAACAAAGAAACAAGATGTACGAAGAAAATAGTGATGAACAATCAGCGTTTAAAGTAAATGTTACGGACAGAAAGTGCTTTAAGTGCGGTAAGCCCGGACATTATAAACAAAACTGCAAAGTAAACATGAACAATGTAAACAAACCGTTTTGTAAACAGTGCAAAAAACGCGGACATATACAAGAACAATGTTAGTTTAACAAAAACAGTGCTAAAAATCAAGAGAACAACCAAAGCTTTAGTAAACAAAACGCATTCATAACTTCGTCAATAACAATCAGTGCTCTAACCTCAAAATGTGCTGAAAATAATGACTGGTTCTTGGATAGTGGGGCATCTGACCATATGTGCATGTCAAAAGACTGTATCCCAAATTATAAACGATATTAAATTTCCATCCAATCATTCACATAGAGATATAGATATGAATAAACTATTCTTCAACACTCATACATATAATGTGAATTACAACTAGGTGTAGAAATGAGCTTCGTTTTATTTACCTGAGCTACAAAGTATATTATAAATTGTGCAGCAGGAAATTATAATTCGAGCCGCCTTCTCAGGACTGTAATGAAGAATTCTGTGTCGATGAAGACATCGCATTTGACTTTTCAGTTTGCCAAAGCACATTTCAATGACACCTCTTGCTTGCGCATGGCATTTGTTATATATAGCGTGCCTCTGGCGACCCTGGTGCAGGCTCTGGACATGGTGTCATGAGCCAGGGCAATAAAGGGTAGCCCTTGTCCCCTGGATATGAAAACAAAATTTTATATAAAAAGTTTCATTTGATTAAAAGTGTACATGCAGTTACAGATTGTAAAAGAACAATTTACTGTTTATGACTAACCCAGAAGCCAGTGCATTTGCTCATTTTGAACATATTGTGACTCGAGATGGGTGTTGACATTGCTGCTTCGCCAGATAGCAGCATCATGTGTCGGTCCAGGAAAGTTTGGGTTGACATTGGTAAGTCCATTGGCATTACAAATCTTAATTTTTTTTAAATTCTCACATAGACGCCAACCGTATGCAAATCTGCTTAAAAATAATAATTTATTGACCCTTAAAAATAGACGTCTTCAGTTACAGTCACTTTTCTTATATGATATCTGTAATAGTAAGTATGATTGTATCTCTCTTAGTAATGAATTGTATTACAATGTGCCTCGTAATTTCCATATTCGAAGAGCTAACACATTATTTACCACTAAAACTTGCAGAAGTAATACAGGTAAACGTTCACCATTGTATCGTGTTACTCAATCGTACAATATATATTTCAATGATATTGATATTATGACCGTAAGCGTAGGTGAGTTTAAAAGAAAATTAATAGCAGTATTAGAAAATATACCTCCAACCTAGAAAAAAGTAAGCACTTGTGTTTGCCTTGTGTCTGTATTTATCTATGTGGGTAATGTATATCAGCTGTCTGATACCCATGGTGCGGGCTCTGCTTAGTTTGGGATCAGATCGCCACATATTATTTTGTATATTTAGCAAGGTGTCAGGGAAAATAGCGTAAAATAGCGTAAGAAACTGTATGAACCACCATACATTTAGTAATCTGTGGTTATCGGTGCAGGTTGCACAATAAACTCTGTTTAGCTTGTAAGTTAGAATAAGTAATACCCTATTGTGCAACCGTTTGATAACCCTAATAAAAAAAAAAACACAATTTTAACATTAATCAATAGTCAGCAATAATTAAAACCAATGATATAATATCATTGATTAAAACAATATTACCTACCATTTGGCAATTAATACTGTAAAACCCTTTTCTATTATAAAAAAGGTTGCCTGGAGCTGTAGGGTGATTTATCGGTGGCTTATGGATACCGATATGGCTACCATCTACTGCTCCTATTGTATTGAGCATTCCATACAATTCCTCGAACCTAAAAAAAATGATTTTCATAATGACACTGAGCAACATAAAATTGTAAAAAGCAAGTTGGTAACTGATCAATTAAAATGTCCTTTTCAGTCTAGATACCCTACTATTAGTCACAAGCATGAATTAAACTACTTACTCCTGCGTCAGCCTATCAATTATGAGAGGGCAGACAGCAGCTAAGCTCCTACTTACAGAAGATTGTGACTGAGAAATAATATTTATTTCTCCTACTGAAGTCTGATAACTTCCGTGAGCAAAAAAATTTAGTGCACAAAAAACCTAAAAATAAGAATTTTGGGTTAATTTATTAGTTTTCCGGTAAATCAATACCTACATCTTGGATAACGAAATGTAACCCCAACCTTTAGATGTGCAGGGATAGTTCCTTCGTGTAACTCATTGCCTGCACATAAAACATTTAGTAGGTAGTTGCCTTGATTCCGCGACACCCTGAGTAATTTTCGAAATTTTCGCTCCGACCGGTTTAGAGGATTTGAGACGTCCCGTAATCTTTTCAAATACAATTTTTCACTTTCACCGGACTCCCTAAAACACAAGATAAAAGATAATTCCGATTTAACATTCGCTGCAAAACTTACAAATGAAAACGTAAAATTAGATATATTTACATACGTTTCATGGGATCCGAGTACCACAGCCATAGCCACAACGTATTCATCATTCATTTTTTCAGCAGATAAAACAGGAACACTTAGATCACATGAAAGTCCTTCGGTTTAGCTTTACGCAGGACCATTTTAGTCGTCGCTAAATTTACGCATTTTAGACATTTTAGACATGTCATTTCCCATAAAATGATGTTCTTGGAATTGATTTAAGTCGCTAAAGCTAAATTGAATTGACCGTCTAAAAATCAGAACGTCAAACTCAAAATAATCCTGTCATTTGAATTTGACAGTTAGTCGTAGAATACGTGTTTAGCGGCACCTAATTTATTTTACGCACTTTAGCCAACGTTCTAGAATTAAACCCAATGACTACCCTGGACAAACTTTGATAATTAATCTAACACTAGAGCGCTTTGGCTGGTGTGCACTTTGGGATCACGTCCTACTTGGAATGATCTACCGAGACTCACCTACCATACGTTAGCCTTTTTCACTTCGCATCCCACACTGGGAACGTTGTGTTGTAACTGAACATCTGATCTCTATAATAATCAAAATTGGCCAATAATAATAATAATAATAATAAATAAATTTCTTTATTTACTTAATTTGTTGTACATAGATAGGGGGGGCAGGAGTCTCCCAGTAAGTTCATCACTTGTGTTGGGAGGCACCGCTCTTCTTAAACTATAGTTACAAGTAATTTTCTCCAACTGAAGGCACGTATGCGTATGCGGGTGTGTTTGCCTATGCGGGTGCGTTGCGCGCGTGTGTGTGTGTGTGTTGTGTGTGTGTGTGTGTGTGTGTGTGTATGTGTATGTGTGTGTGTTTGAGAGAGTATGTATTTAGTTTCAAATTTTTCCTTCCACAAAACACCTTCTAGATTGTGAAACGACGTTCAATTAATATCTTTGTCTGCACTACATTTATTTTGTTTATTTCATTTATTATTCTTATTATATTTATTTTTATATCCTGTATTATGAATAGATTAGGTTTAGGTAAGTAAATTTGGTAGGTAATAAATAATAGCAATAGACTAATGCCACTAGCCATCCAGTAGTTTCTCTATGTCATCGTATGATTTAGATTCGAGCCAAATAAGAATGAGTTTTTTTATTTCATAATAACTTTTAGGGTAAATTTCCAGCTCTTTATTTAGCATATTGTAAATTTTTGATGAACGCTTGTGGTATTGCTTGCTAGCAAAAACCGTTTTAGTTTTTGGCACAATAGCAGCTAAGTCCTTCCGTCTTCTGTGCAAGATATTTGAATCAAATTGAAGAGTTTTATGCTTCCTCAAAACAGTGTTTAATATATAAAGTTTTCTGATCGATAGCAGTTTGGTCAGTTTATATAAAGTTTCAGTTGGGAATCTACGCTTTTTAAAAAACATCACTTTAATCAGGCATCGCTGGGCACGTTCTACACTTAAAAATTTGGTTTTGGTCGCACCGCCCCAGATCGAGATACAGTAAACCATGACAGATTGAGCTAAGGCGAAGTATATATCTTTAAGAAGATCTCTGTGATTATTGCTGGTTGTATCGTGTTTATTATTAACTGTATTTGGCACAATATATCTCAAGGTCTTAAATATCCAAATAAGCTTTCTAATTCGCGATATAACATACTCGAGATGCGGATGCCAAGAGAGCCGTTGGTCCAAGATAATTCCAAGATATTTGGTTTGTGGGACTTTTTGGATGACGGGGCAAAAACAAGTTACTTGATTCAAACTAGTTTTACAATTGTGTATTTGTATTTTAAAATCCCGGGAAGGTTGACCATCGTTCTGTATACTAAAGCTGATGTAGTTAGTCTTATCTGTGTTTAGTGTTAGTATATTATACTTTAGCCACTTATTTATAACCATGAGACCCTGTTCGGCGTCATTCTTGATGCTTTCCCATGTGTCTCCCGCGAATATAATGGCTGTGTCATCCGCATACGAAAAGATTTTAGCGTTCTTGACCTTTAAGTTACATAAATCGTTGATATAAATTAAAAATAGTGTTGGGCCAAGAACGCTACCCTGTGGCACACCGTATGACACATCATCACACTCACTCATACAGTTTTCTAGTTTTACCATCTGTTTCCTGTTAGTTAGGTAATCGATAAGAAGAAGTAATGGAATTCCTCTTATGCCTATCAGCTCTAATTTGCGTATGAGTATCGGATGAGAAACAGTGTCGAATGCTTTTTTAAGGTCTAAAAATATTGAGAGACATTTTTTACTTTTATCGAGCTGTTCGACAACTAAGGAACTGAGAGCCGACACTGCATCTTCCGTGGATCTGCCTTGGCGAAAACCAAATTGCTGTTGAGATAAAATATTGAATTTGTCTAGAAAATCTAAAAGTCGTTTATTGATAATTTTTTCGAAAATTTTAGAGATTGCAGGCAATACGGAGATTGGTCTGTAGCTATTAATAGCGCTTCTGTCTCCACTCTTATACACAGGTGTTACTATTGATTGTTTCAGAGCAGATGGGAAAACGCCTTTTTCGAAGCACAAGTTTATGGCATGAGTTATGATCGGTACTAGGTCAGCTTTAGCAAGTTTCAAAAACGAAGTGGTGATGTTGTCCCATCCGGGTGCACTATTTGATTTTAGATTTACTATTATGCTATTAACTTCTGCTGGGTCTGTGGGTAGTAATACAAAAGAGTTAGGTTGTGCTGTAAGATTATGCAAATAAGAATCAATTTCATCAGGAGTTGGTTGTATTTTTTGAGCCAAGTCATTGCCAATATTAATAAAGTATTTATTGACCAGATCAGCTGATAATTGTGGTGTTGATTTTAGGTTTAATAGTTCCGTATTTTTACTGTTTGTTTTATTAGTATAAGTAATGTTTTTAATGTTTTACCACAGAAGTTTATTATTATTAATATTCTTTGCCAAAATGTCTCTATCATAGTTCCTCTTTAATCTTTTTATGAGCTTGTTGCAGAAATTCCTATATCTGATGTATGTTATTTTGTGTATATTGCTAAACGGGTCCTTACGCACATTTTCTTGGAGTTTGTTTCGATTTCTGATGCACCTTAGGATCCCTGGTGATTATCCTAAATTTAGATGGTATGTTTTTAATAATAGTATTATCAGTTAATATTTGTGTTATAGTATAGATGAGGCCATTTATAAAGCTAGTTGGGTCATCGCAGAAAAGTAGCTCGGAAAGATTTGCTGCCTTAAGGTGATCTAATGCTTGCTCAAAATTAATAGTTTTCTTGGTATTTTTAGAAAAAGACGGTTTTTTAGTCTTAGACAGACAAAGCAGAGTAGTTAAGTGGTCAGTTATAGTTGTTTTCAATATTGCAATATTCGCTATTTGACTATTTATCTTTAAATTTATCATAAAATGATCTAGACAGTTTTTCTCTCTAGTTGGAATTGTATGAACAGCTAATATACCGTATAAGGACAGCATATCCAAGTAATTTGTTCGGTTTTTAAGTTCCTGAAAAGGCTCATTAGGTTTTAGAATAATATTAATGTTAATGTCGCCTGCTATGATAATATTTTTATTAGTTGAATTTAAAGAATCTAGGTGCTGCGATAACGAGTTAATAAAATTATCGGCGTTTTTGAACGAGGGCGAACGATATATACAAAGTACAGTACTATTTAATATATCTAACTGTAGACATGATGCTTGTGCCAATTTAATTTCTTTAACGGTATGCCTTAGATTGCTTTTAATGTAGAGAACCACTCCATCGTTCTGATTGAGCTGGCAACAGGTCGAGTAAGATTCATAGTTTGGAAGCACAGGAAGAGGTTTTTTTGAGTCAAGTCTACATTCCGTAAGGACTATCACATCAATTTCAAACGCTAAATCTGTAACAGTAGTTAAAAAATCATCAAAGTTGCAGTATATGCTACGAATATTTTGGGATATTATAGTTAGATCGTTTTTATTAACTTCTAAATTATTTTTTAGTTCCGTTACATCACATATAAAGGAGCGCGCAAAATCGAGTTGATCCAGCTCATTTAAAGTATTAATGGTGTCACACATTTATATATATTATAGGGTAAAACAAGTACATAAAAAGCATGTGCAATGTGTCATAGATAAGAATCAATAAGTAATAAGCTACATAGTTAGCTATTGATAGTAAAAATGCAGAGCAACTTTTGTGAATTTTGACATTGATGTTAACTTGTGTAGGAAGTTTTAGAGACTCTAATGTGCGGAGATGTGTTTGCATGATTTGAATTGTGAGGCGTGTGTTGTATTTGATGGTATTTGTGAGAGAGTGTGTATGTGTATTGTGATTGTGTGTATATGTAATTGTTACAAGTTTAGTTATAGTAAATAAGTAAGTTGGCAAGAAGCAAACATAACAAACCAATGGAGACAAAGGTACAGTATGTAGAAAACAGAAAACGACAGTAATTAAAAAGTAAGTAAAGTAGAATGGTGAAACTATTCGGTACCTGAATGCAATTTGACAAAAATGGAACCTGACATTCATTAGAAAATACATTAACCCGAACTCACAGGCGAATAGTCAGTCCTTCAAGATGAGATGATGAACCTGTTCTTCATTTTTTATACAGATTATGGGTGATTGCTCCGTTTCACGCACGTAGACTCTGCCGTAGTTGGTCCAGACGAATTTTTAGCCCTTAGATTTTTGTAAGTCACGGGCCAGGAAATGTAGTCGAGATGCCTTTGAAGTCAAGTGCTCGGAAACATAGACTGGAGTGCCTTCTAGTGATTTGAATCCAAGATGTTTTGCAGCAATTTTTGTGGTATTTCTGGAGTTAAAAAGTTTAGCTATGCGTAGTAATTCAGTTTTTATTAGTGCCGAATTTAACTCCACAATAAGAGATGTGTTTGTCGCATCAGGTTTCTTTCCCTTTACTCTGTAGATATCCATAATATTACTTTTGGAGATATCACAGTTTAGGTTCTTGGAGAGGCACATTATCATTTCAATTAAATCAGACTTTGTTTCATTGGATTTTTTGGCACATTTTTAATTTCTAAATTAGCCTTACGGCTGCCCCTTTCCATATTTTCGATCTTGTCTTCCAATACAATAATGTGTTTCCTATTTTCATGCGAGTACTCTTCCAAAGCAGAGACTTGTTTTTTTAACTCAGTATGCTGCTCAGTTAATTGCTTAATTGAGGTTTCGATGTTAATATTAGTCTCCTTTATTTCTCTAAGGGTGTCTTTCATACCGGCAAGTTCTTCACGCTGTGAGGTGGCGAAATGCGTAATTAATACTCTTATTTCTTCTTTAAAATCTTTTAAATCCGTAGCCATATCAGCTGGCAATTGTTCATCTCTGCGCGAGCGAAGATTCACATAGTCATAATTTTCGGGCGGCGACGCAGTCGATTTGCCTTCCTCCGACGAACATATCGACATATCAGGATCGCATATGTTAGCGTTATGATTTTTGTCCATAATGGTGAGATAGCAGTTCCTATGCCCGCGCGTAAACAATGCGTAGACACCGCGTAGCAATATCGTAGCCTGTAGATCTCTAGGTCGCCCGGCTCGAGTCACACGCACAAGTACTGAGCAACCTGTATCTATCTCTCTCTCAAAACACCCGAGGGGAGTCACCTTATGTCTTATGCAGTAAGTAGGAGTAGGAGGGACCGATTTTGTTGGAAGTCCAATCCAGCTAGGCACATGTGAAGTAAGTATTACTTACAAATGAAGGCTCTTGCGTCGTTGGCCGGTTCAAAAGTGAAAGGCGCTCAGTCGTCCAATCGTGCGAGAACCCGATAGCTTAGCGTACTTCTGTATGCGAGAGGTCTTGTAGCTTGGTTTAGAGCTCCGATTAGCACGAGACACGTCCGCACAGTACCACGGACGACGAGGAAGAGGAGGCCAATGATCATCTAATAGCAGATCCATACTACGTTGTGAGAGTAACCCAAACTCTTTTAGAAATTTACAATGTGATCGTCTTTATATTATGTTTCCTAACTGTGGAATTAAACAAAGAGTCGCCTACTCAACTTCTATGTTATTCCTATATACTAATTCGTCCCTATCTCTTGCCCGAACACAGGAGTACCAGTTGCCAGCCGGCAAGCAGCCTACTCCTGATTACCCATGCTCGCTGACTGAAAGAATAAAGTCACCAGGAGATCCCAGCGACGTTATTAAGCAATACTAACTTCGTATTCTGAAAAGAACTTCGAAGTTTATTGCTTCTGCAATAAGAGCCCAGATTCCTGAAATGGATCACAGGGATTATTACATGATATATGTAATTTAAAAGGTATAAAAAGGTGGCTCCAGGACTGCCATAGCGAGTCCTTAGAGCCGGCGACGGGTGTGTCGTCTGTAGTTCTAAATAGAACTTCTAGTTCTTAGAGGAACTTTCGTTGAGTGGCATTTCCTCAACAGAATGATCAATAACCAAGTTTCTCTAATAATACTACCCGGAGACGACCATCCTAGCCCTACACACCAGGACACCCTTTTCTTAGGGAGATCCCGTTCTCGAGTACGAGGAGCGCAGCGGAAGCGTTATAGTATTGAAAAAAAAACATAAATCTAGGCGTTATTCTAGCTCTTCGATAGATGACGTGCGTGGAGTGGGACGTAAACGCCGTCGTTTTGACTACTATAATAGTGAAAGTGACCGATCTCATAGTGATTCCCCTCACAAGAGGCGAAATACATCTGTCTCAAAACTGCGACGGCGTAGACGAGCCTACTCCGCACGCCGCCGCGAAGAAATTACCTGTAATGACATAATTAATAAAAATATAAGAGGACTATCCAATTCGTCTCAGAACCTGTTAAATAAAGTTTTAGATGTAATAGGTAACGTCAAAGGTCAAACGACTTCCAAGCTTTCTTTAACCAATGTGGTAACAGAATTTGATCCAATGTCTAAAGAGCAGTCTATCAAAACTTGGATTTTTAAAATTGAAGAGTGCGGCACGATTACGCGGAACTTCTTACCGACATGCTGGCTTAAGCGTGGGCGCTATGGTGAATCTTTGGAGCAATATTATTACTCTAAAATCAACCTTATCAATCGTTGCGGTATCCAAGGTCGTAAAGCGGTAGATTGCTTGTTGAATGGAATCGACGATCGTGCTGTCAAAATAGGTGCACAGGCAGTCCAGTTTCGGGAACCTGAAGATGTACTCAAATATCTTAAAACGGTTAAAACTGGTAGCACCAGGGAACCCGTTGCCAAACGTCAAGAACGAAAACCGGGTAATGAACCAACAAGTTTTGTTAGGTCCAAACAGGATCCAGCAGGAAAGATCGTATGTTATAACTGTAAGGAGGTAGGTCACAGAAGTTACAAATGTGCCAAACCTCTTAGCAAATGCACAGTTTGCGCAAAAATGGGACATTTAGATCTTTTCTGCAGATCAAAAGTTACACAAGTCAAATCTTTACCTAAAGACGAAGCTACGAAGCAAGAAAAACAAGTGTCGATGTTTGAAAATTCGCACGAATCAAATGACAAGTACCTATTTGAGATAGAAATTAATGGTTCCCCGCTATTGTGTCATTTAGATTTGGGTAGTCAATGCACATTGATCCGAGAATCTAAATTTTTAAATTTGTCCCTGAAAAATGATCAATTACCAGTTCTCCGTGGATTAGGCGGACACCGGGTGCAACCTCTAGGCAGATGTGATGTTCATGTTACCGTCCAAGGTATAAAAGAATATATTGAAATATTCGTGGTACATGACGACGCTCTAAAATATCCCGTATTGCTTGGTCACTCCTTTACCGAAAAGCCAAACAGAAAATATTTCTAATGGCCCAAAGTAATGTTGTGATCCATCACAATCAGTTACTATCAATATCAGTTGAATCTAAAACCAGTTACACTGGTCCCATTTATGTAAATGGTTCAATACGGGGTACTGTCAAACATGAACACTATTTGCTTCCCGGTGAGTACTCTCTTAACGAGGGTACATGTAAGTTGCTGATACAGAACATAAGCGACAGTGACATTGTACTACCGAAAGGATCACTGATCACTCGCGCTGTTCCAATAGTGTGCAGTTTAGACGTATCCGCAGTAAATTTTCAGAGTGACGAATTAAACGAATCTTTTAAATGTGGCGAAAATCTGTCAAACGATCAGAAGTTACAGTTGCAAGACCTACTTGTAAATTATGGTGATTGTTTTTCTTCGGGTCTGAAAGATCTAGGATACACGACAGCCGGTGAAATGGTCATAGAGCTGAATGACACGGAACCTGTTGTATACCGTCCGTATAGAATGTCTTACGGAGAACGATCACGAGTAAAGGAAATGGTTCAAAAAATGTTGGATGCTGACATTGTAAAGGAGTCTTCGTTTCCTTACGCCAACCCGATCGTCATCGTAAATAAAAAAACGGGCTCTGTATAGACTACAGAGCCTTAAATCAGCGGACCAAAAAGGACCATTATCCTCTACCACGGGTTGAAGACCAGCTTGACCAACTCGCCGGAAATACACTGTTTATTTTCCTTGACTTAGCCTCTGGATACTATCAGATCCCTATCGAGAAATCATCCCAGGATAAAACGGCTTTCGTGACACCCGACGGCCAGTATGAGTATACTCGAATGCCCGTTCGGGCTTGTTAACGCACCGTCAGTCTTCCAAAGGACTATAAATAAAATTCTTTCTGAGGCCAAAAACAAGTTTGCGCTTGTATATATGGACGACATTTTGATCCCTGCACGCACCTTTGAAGAGGGCATGTCCAGACTGGAGGAGGTATTAATGCTTTTGAGAAAAGGTGGGCTCACGCTCAAATTATCAAAATGCAACTTCTTTCTCAACAGCATTGATTTCTTGGGGTTTGAAATCGGTGCCGATGGAATTAAGCCCGGTTTGCGAAAGACTGAAGCAGTCTCTAAGTTTCCAGTACCAAGGAATCAACACGAATTGCGCCAATTTCTTGGATTGGCTAGTTTCTTCAGAAGGTTCGTCCAGGGCTTCGCAACTATTGCGAAGCCCCTGACTGATCTCCTGAAGAAACATTCCGACTGGACATGGAGTGTTGCACAGAAAGAGGCATTTGAAACCATTAAAAGCACTGTGGCGAACGATTCCGCCCTCCATTCAAATCTTGCCGCGCAAAACCGCGCGTCTCGCGCTTGACGTTTTTCGGCCGGCCAATGAAAAGCGGGTTCGTTCGCCATGATCAGACAGAGGCAAATTTTCAAGTCAGAACTTGTGCTTTGAAAATATTTCGTATTGTACGCTGAGTTTATTATTGTAGCACTCAATAAACATTTTAATTATTATATTTGGGCTTGTTTCTCTTCTAAAGCCTAAAATGGTGACCACCTAGCGAGTTAAAACACGCGAGTGCAAAATTCACGCCGAGCCGTTGAAAATTTTTCATGTGCTAAAGTTTTGTGCGACTGAAAACTTCAATTTTTCTCGCAAATAACACGCTCGGCGCATACCCCGCGTCATTGTGGAGCAAACAGCAGACCATCCGGGCGGTTTTTCCGCCGGATCTCACCGATTGTGGCCGATTTTCCTCGCCACCCTTGCAAGGTGCACATTGCACCCTTCATCGGGTTTCTTCCCCCATCTCCGGTGCTGGACGAGCTGGCCGCCTCACGCGAGCGCATGCCGGCGTTCTTCCCCCGCTGTCGAGGTATTTGGAGGACCAAGTTACCCAAGTAAGGATCACTGCGCCGGGCCCTTTTTGCCCTGGCTGGATTTCTGCCTGCATTTCTGCGACACGGTGGTGGGTGAATGAACTCAGTGCAGTACTAACTAACTAACTATCAACAGTTTTGGTGATATAAGTGCTTTCCACAAACAATTTATCCCTATTAACATTTTTCAATTCAGCGGAGAAGGAACTTTTGTCAAACTAATTACCCTGTGCTAGCTTATTTTATGGACATTTTAAGGTTCTATTTTAGCAATAGTTCTTATCATAAATTAAAATTGTATCCTGTGTGTACATTTTTACAATCTTTTTAACAAAATTGCAATTTATTTTGTGTTGTCTGATTCTGGCCAAACTAACTCTGCCTTGATTCTGGCCAAATTAACTGTTTTTCCAGTGTTTTAATTTTAACCCAGTTTACAATTAGGTTAAAATATTTTACCCAATAACACTTTCATTGCTAGGCTTGGAAAACTTAACACATTTGATACCGGTCGTTGGAAATTTTTATTTATTTTTCCAGATAATTATTTTGTGTTTGTTTTCAGTAATATTTTAACAATTGTTTGTATGTAATATTGTGTACTTTCTTGCTGTTTCTGGTGCATTGTTTTTTTTTTTGCATTTTTGTTCCGGAAACTGTTTTTTTTTTACAATATTTTTACGTTTTACTTAGAGCAATAGTTTTTTGTGTGTTATCATGGAGGAAGAATTAAAGAAACAGATAACCGAGTTGCAAGAGCAGATTGCTAAATTAATTAAAGATTCAAATGACAAGGGACAGCCTAATGTTGGGGCAGTCTCTGTTAAGTTGTCATCATTTTGGCCGGACAAACCACAAAGTTGGTTTAAACAAGCGGAATCACAGTTTGAGTTATTAGGTATTACTAAGGATGGTACCAAATATGGTTATTTGTTACAAGTTTTGGACACTCATTTGGCTGATGAAGTAGAGGATGTCCTTGAAAATCCACCTGCTGAAAACAAGTATGAAAATCTGAAAAGTGAGCTCATCAAGAGGTTTTCGATTTCCAGGGAGCAGCGCATACGCCAGTTACTTGGCGAACAGCAAATAGGCGATCGCAAGCCTTCGTCGTTTTTACGACACCTGCGCTCGCTAGCTGGCAAGAGTGATGAGAGCATCGTGCGTGAGTTGTGGATGATGAACCTTCCACAGGATATCCAGCGCATTCTGAAGGCCCAGTTGGACTTGCCCTTGAACAAGCTTGCTGATCTGGCTGATGCCATGATGGAATCTTCTCCTGGTAAGTCTGCTTCAGTTAATGCTGCCAGTTCCCCACTTGACCTCAACATGGTCATGCGCCGCATTGAAGAGATAGACAAAAAGATGGATGCCTTAAGTAAGGATCGCGCACGCTCTCGTTCCAAGGGCAAATCTCGTTTTAGAACCAGATCTGCGTCACGTTCTGGCAAGAACAGCTCCTGCTGGTACCACACACAGTTTGGTATCAAGGCTGCTAAATGCGTTGCCCCCTGCACCTGGAAATCTAATCAAACGGGAAACGAAGCAAGCAATCAGTAGCGGCGGCGTCTGATTGCGAGCATTCTGGCCGCCGTCTGTTCGTAAAAGATATCGAGTCTGGAAATCGATTTCTCATCGATACCGGCTCGGATCTCTGTTGCTTCCCGCGCCAACTCCTTCGTGGTTCTCACACAGCCACTTCTTTTGACGTTCGCGCAGCTAATGGAAGCGTCATCAAAACTTACGGCTCAGTCACACTACGTCTCAATCTGGGGCTTCGAAAGGATTTTAGATGGAATTTCATTATAGCAGATGTCAGTACAGCTATAATCGGATCGGATTTTCTAGCTCATTACAATCTGTTGCCAGATTGTTACAAGCGACGACTAATAGACGGAAACACTAGTTTATCTGTTTCCGCCACTGTGGCATCTGTTAGTCAAGCAAGTATCAAGACCATCATTGTTAATGATTCCACTTTTTCCAAAATTTTACAGGAGTACCCAGACATCACGAGACCCCCGGGATTTCCCCGAATTATCAAGCACAACACTGTGCACCACATCCTGACGACGGATGGTCCACCTGTCTCCAGTCGTCTCGCACCGCAGAAACTGGCGGTTGCAAAGGCTGTCTTTGAAGACATGGCTTCTTGTGGTACAGCCCGTCCATCCAAGAGTCCATGGTCTTCGCCACTTCAGATGGTCCTCAAGGACAAACACCTGGAAATACCATCTACTTCTCGTGATCGCTGGCGACCCTGTGGCGACTACAGGGGTGTTAACGCTCGGACAATACCCGATCGTTACCCAGTCCGCCACATTGGTGACTTTGGTAGCAACTTGGCTGGCTGTACCATCTTCAGCAAGATCGACCTGGTCAAGGCCTACCAGCAGATCCCTGTTGCGCCGGAAGACATTTGCAAAACTGCAATTGTGACACCCTTCGGGTTGTTTGAATTTTCCTTCATGTCTTTTGGTTTGCGGAATGCTGGGCAGACCTTCCAGCGCTTCATAGATGAAGTCACACAAGGTCTAGACTTCGTCTTTCCCTATTTGGACGACATATTGGTCTTCTCCAAAACACCCGAGGATCACGCCATCCATCTTCGCACCCTATTTAAGCGCCTCTCTGACTACGGCGTTGTTATCAACCCGTCGAAGTGCGTGCTTGGTGCAGATGAAGTGACGTTCCTCGGCTATAAGATCAACAAAACAGGTACATGTCCACCTCCTGAACGCATCGAAGCCCTGCGGAATTTCCCTCTGCCTAAGACAGTCGAAGGCCTCCGCAGATTTCTGGGAATGGTAAATTTTTACCGCCGCTTTCTGCCAAATGCTGCAGAACTCCAGGCTCCACTTATTGACTGCTATGCGTCCACCCAACTTAAAGGATCGCAGCCAGTCCCTTGGACGCCTGAGCTCGAGCTCGCATTTCAGAAGTGCAAGGATCACCTTGCGAATGCTACACTTCTGATGCATCCCATACCCGATGCTAAACTTGGACTATTTACAGATGCTTCCTCAACCCATGTTGGCGCATGCTTACAGCAGCTCGTCGATGATTCCTGGCAACCCCTCGCTTTCTTCAGTAAGAAGCTCAACGCCCGCCAGACCACCTGGCCCGCTTATTACAGGGAACTGCTTGCGGTATATGACGCTGTTCAACATTTCCGCCACATAATGGAAGCACAGCACGTCACAATCTTCACGGACCATAAACCTTTGATTTATGCCTTTTCACAGAAACGAGAGAAGCTTCCCCCGGTTCAACTGAACCAGCTCTCCTTCATTTCCCAGTTTACGACGGACATCGTCCACGTCCAGGGGAAGGAGAATGTTGTAGCCGACACCATGTCGCGCGTAGAAGCCGTCCATCTTGTCGACAACTTTGCCGCCCTCGCCGAAGAACAGGCGACCGACGAAGAACTTCACAAGATGCAGACTAGTTCGTCTCTGAAGCTTGAAAAAGTTATAATACCTGGTTCTGATGTTGAGATCTTTTGTGATGTGTCCACTGGTAAGCCTCGTCCATTTCATACCCCATCTTTTCGTCGACCTTATTTTGACAAAATGCATAACCTCAGTCACCCTGGCGCGCAGGCAACCGTACGCATGGTAGCTGAGCGTTTTGTGTGGCCGAGTATCCGTAAGGATTGCAATAACTGGACGCGCTCTTGCGTCGCTTGCCAACAAAGCAAGGTTTCTCGGCACACAGCAACACCTCTTGGTAATTTCTCCAGTCCAACCAAGCGCTTTTACCACGTCCATATTGACATCATTGGCCCTCTTCCTTCCAGTAAAGGATTCCAGTACTGTCTGACAGCCGTCGACAGATTTACTCGCTGGCCCGAGGCCTGGCCAATGGTCAACATGACAGCGGAGGAGTGCGCAGAGACCTTCTTCAGAGGTTGGATTGCTCGTTTCGGCGTCCCCACCATCGTAACGACCGACCAAGGTCGCCAATTTGAGTCCTGTCTTTTTCAGGCTCTTATGCAGATGTGTGGCACCAAGCGCGTTCGCACCACTAGTTACCACCCGTGTGCGAACGGACTCGTCGAACGTATGCACCAGCAACTTAAAGCCGCTTTAATGTGTCATCAGGAGACCTGGCACAAAGCTCTGCCTATAGTACTACTCGGCATGCGCGCAGCTCTTAAAGAGGATTTACAATGTTCACCAGCCGAGCTCGTTTACGGGGAGCCCCTGCGCTTGCCCGGCGAACTTATTGCTCCTTCTTCAGCTCCAGAGCGCGTCGAGGACCTCACAAGCTTTGCCACTCACCTGCGCAAGCACATGGCATGTTTGAGGCCAACTCCTGCCTCACGCCATGGTCAGCACCCAGTCTTCGTCTCGAAGGACCTCATGACTGCCTCTCACGTATTTTTGAGAGACGACACAGTCAGGCCTTCGCTTAAGCCACCCTACATGGGACCGTACAAGGTTGTTGCCAGGACGGATAAGACTGTCACTATCACTGTGGGTGATAGAAACACCCAAGTGAGCCTTGATCGTGTCAAACCGGCGTATATCTTGGACAACACTGCTCCATCAGCTTCTCGAGTTCCAGTTGCTAACTCACCTGTAACGTTTACTCCAGCTCCAGCTGCTGTTGATTCCCCTGTTGCAAAACCACCAACCGCGACTACAAAACCCGACCCAACTCCATACACCACTCGCTCAGGTCGTAACGTCCGTTTTAAGAATCGTCTAGATCTGTAGTCTTTAATTGTTTCCCCAAATTTATTATGTACAGTATGTGTGTATTTTGTGTTTCAGTTGGAATGAGCATGTTATAGATATTTTTTTGTCTGTTTTGGTGTTTGTGTGTATCTATAGGTATATTATATTTTAATAATGTACATGACTATTTCTGGTCAAGGGTCAGTTTTAAAGTTGTATTATATATTTCTTAGTTTTAAGTTTTTTTGTTTTTTTAATTAAGATTTTAATTTTTGGGTGGGCTATTTTTCTGCCTAGGGGGGTGATGTGGCGAACGATTCCGCCCTCCATTCAAATCTTGCCGCGCAAAACCGCGCGTCTCGCGCTTGACGTTTTTCGGCCGGCCAATGAAAAGCGGGTTCGTTCGCCATGATCAGACAGAGGCAAATTTTCAAGTCAGAACTTGTGCTTTGAAAATATTTCGTATTGTACGCTGAGTTTATTATTGTAGCACTCAATAAACATTTTAATTATTATATTTGGGCTTGTTTCTCTTCTAAAGCCTAAAGCACTTTAGTTCAAAGACCTTGCCTTGCTTTGTACGACCCTAAAAGGGAGACTGAAGTACATACCGATGCCAGCAAGCACGGTATAGCTGGAATTTTGTTGCAAAAGGGCGATGACAATCTTCTGAGACCAGTCTCTTATTTTAGCAGAAAGACGACGCCAGACGAACAAAAATTTCATTCATTTGAATTAGAGACTTTGGCTGTGGTGTCGTCTTTATTTATTTATTAAACTAATAATACAAAAGACGTCATCCTTACAGGGATGCCCCCAAATCGATGACGCCACTAACAAATTTAACAACATAATATTATTATAAAACAACAATTAATTAATAAATATAAATTTCTTAAAATACAATTATAAATTAATTGAACAGATAGAATATAGTGAATGTCACAGTCCGAGATCATTTGAATACTTAGTTTTATTTTTAAAATTTAACAGAACAGTCCAACTAACCTAAATAATACAGGTAACATTTATACTTAATATCTACATAAAATATCATATCTATACGCATTAATTATCAGACTTACACAAGAAATTTAATGTTACTTTTGTGAACTCCATCTGTGAACAATGGAACAAATCGACCTCTTTAGAAACTCCATTCAGTGTTCTTACAGCGCTAGTCATCGGTGCATGTTTCAATATGTTAGTCCTACATTTAGGTATAACAAACACTTGTTGTCTCGGCCCTTGTCGTAGACGCCTATCTGGTACGCGTAACCCTATGGCTTCTAGGAGCAAACTATTATTTAAGTGTCCCCGATGTCAAATATATTTTGCCACATCCTCGGGAAGAAAGAACCAGTCGGCGTTAAACGACGCTTAAGTTTCCTGTAGATATGCCATTGCTAAATTTACGTTATTAACTATTTTATACCCATATTGAATATTTCGTTTTATAGATGTAGAATTAGTAAAACTAACATTAAATTATTTTTAAGATTTTTTCACAAACATGATCACTGAATTATGTAACTTTTTAAAAGAGGAGAGGTTCCTAATTTTGTGTTGATTTTACAAAATAATAATGAAGACTGAAAGAAGTGCCATTGTAGGTTTATAACAAAATGTTAAGTTGGTATTAAATAAGTTTTTTGTTTTAGTATGTTTATAAGTTAAAGTAGATTTATGTGCAAAAGACGAGAGGTTCCTAATTTTGTGTTGATTTTTAAAAATAACAATGAAGACTGAAATAAATGGCATTGTTAGGTTCTAACAAAATATTAAGTATTACTTATATAAGTAGGTACTCGTACCTATAAGTTTTTTTTGTTCTCGTAAGAGCTTTGGTTTCACGTTGATTTATTAGACTGCATTTATTATTTTTATTTAAATGTCCACGCGTTCGCAATCGCCAATTGTCAAATATCAAATCCCACCGTGATGCTGAAATTAGCGCGTTACTTAATTATGGTAAGCGCATTTTGACATCAGCCTTTATTTATCAGCAATTGAGGAAGTAAAAATCGAAACCACAACTTGTAACTTTTTCCTTTCAGGCAGCGAGGAGGAGTCAGGCGAAGAGGAAGAAGGAATTACCCAGTCGGTAGTGGTGCCCCGGGTGGCAAGAATGTTTATGGACGAAGAAGACGAGGAAGTTAAAGAAGGTTGCGTCAACATTACTTTGGAGTGGCCTCCTCCACCGCCTCGTCCATCAGTTTGTGCCCCAACGTCCGCTTCGCCGACGCCCGCTTCACCGATGCCCGCCTCGCCGACGCCCGTCTCGCCGATGTCTGACACACGAACTCCAATGGAGCCGAGCGACAAATTTAAATTTGAATGGAAAGGGTTTCCAATGCCTCAAATTGAACCTCATCTGAGGCGAGAACCGTTCTTGCAAAATATTGGTCCTACGGTTTCTTTCACGAATCCATACGAAGCATTTACTGCCATATGGGATCGTGAAATCATGGAAATGATTGTCAGAGAAACCAACATTTATGCACAGCAGCTGGCAACGACCATGTTGGAGGATAGTAACATCTGTCCTAAGAGCCGGATTACTCGGTGGCAAGATACGAATGTAAACGAAATTTACACTTATCTTGCCATTGTTCTGGCTATGCATTGTTGACACGACCCCAGGCTAAGCTTTATAAAGTTCAGCCAATATTAGACCACTTAAATGCCAAGTTTTCACAGCTATATAATTTGTCCCAAAATGTGGCACTTGACGAGAGTCTGACCATGTGGAAGGGTTGGCTTGATATAAATCAATTCATCCGTAACAAAGCAGCGACAGTTGGGATAAAAACGTATGAAGTATGCGAATCACAGACTGGTTATTTATGGCGTTTTGAAGTACACGCAGGCCATGACACCTCGGCACAAAAAGACAATGATCCAGTTTCTGGGATAGTACCAGCTCTTGTGCTCAGACTTTTAAAAGGTCTTGAGTACAGAGGGCACACAATCTGGATGGATAATTTCTATAACTCTCCCGCATTAGCGCGAGAACTTAAGATCCGAGGATTTGATTGCGTGGGTACGCTCCGGACAAACCGCCAATTCGTACCGTCTGAATTGGCGAATATCTCTAAAAAAGATATGACTGTCGGTCAAGTGTTCGGGTGCACCTCGGGAGATGTTGATCTTATGGTGTGGAGAGATAAAAACCGCGTGGCTTTTGTTTCAACATACCATGGTTTCGCAACTACCAGGTGTGGCGATACTTTGAAGCCGACTGTCGTGCAGGACTATAATATTTGTATGGGCGGAGTAGATCGCAAAGATCAGCGAATCGCAATGTACCCCATTGAAAGAAGACGGACCAGAATGTGGTACAAAAATTTTTTTAGAAAGCTCTTGAATGCTAGTGTCCTTAACTCATACATTTTACTCAACAAAAATCTGTTATTGACACATCGGAAATTCTGGAAAACGTTAATAACTGATTTGTTGGCAGCACACAGAACGTCTGTACCCACCTCAGCAACCATCACAACTGCAGTACATAGTCCAGCACAGTACGATTTAATTAAACCTGGAAAGCCAGACCGACTTAAGCGCCGATGCGCCGTCTGCAAGAAAAGAACCATTACGTACTGTAAAGCTTACGTATGTGGCAATGTGTGTTTTCACTTGTTACGAGCCGTACCACAAATAAACACACACACACATTCACTCAGGTTATTTGGGCACTAGAGTTAAAGATAATTCTGAAAAATAGTACAAGTAGGTAGGTTCTAAAAAATAAGTAGGTAGGTATTTTTACCATCTATATTGTTGTGAGGTACTAAACAAAAATGCTGCATTATGTGTTGAAAAGGTATGTTTTTTTTTTTAATGGACCTACAAGTTTTTTGCCAGAGTAGCACCGAAAACGTCACCGGACTTTTGGGGAGCTAGCAAAAGCTAATCGCTCGCACCCATATGAATGTTGAGTATATTTATACGCTACTTTTTACAGGGTTAACCTCGGAGTCAGTGCGCAAATTGATAGGGGTTGCTCAGTCAACGAAATTGAAACTTTCAATAAGAAATTCTTCCGGGAAACGAAAAAAATGTTCGCCTTTTCCATACAAAATGACCACTTCGCTGTGACAAATTTGTATGGGGAAGGAAAAAATTTTCGTTTCCTGGAAGAATTTCCTAGTGAAAGTCGTTCAGTTTCGTTGACTGAGCAACCCCTATCAATTTGCGCAATGACTCCGATATAACCCTATTTTGTTTTTTTTTGTCTCTCCAAGCACGCAAACAAAAAATATGTTCATTTTACTTGCAATAACATTAATAAAAATAAGTTCTAAAAAAAATAAAACATAAACCATGGAATAATTTTGATTTGAATAAGTCATATCCATACTATTTAGCCCTCATGGAGCAGATATGTTCATTTTTCACTATGTTTATGAACATGGTTTTTGATATTTCTCTTCCAAATATGTATATTTTTTCTTTGTAATTGGTGCCTAATTCTATGTAAATCTTGAATAATTAATAATTATAACATTTGTATGTAAGTACATATTCTGCAAAATCTTAGTCTTTGTGAGACAGTGTTTTTTGTACCAATTTTGAGTCTCATTTTTGATACAATCATACTCAAGATATGTTAAATATAATAACGTGACATTATTTAGTTAATTAGCTTGGCAATAAGCTTAAATCATTGTAAACAAAAATCTCTTCGTCCCTGATGCCTGGAATGTATTATAATCTACTAAAATATAAGACTTACTGAAGTGACTTTTGAAGTGGTGTGTTTTTGGTCCAAAGTTTAAAAACAAGTGTAGTAAAAAAATTGTATTGGAACATATGCCATTTGTTTTTATTTTATCATTATAAGTATAATTGTATAAAAGAAATATAATATTACATCTAGCAAACGTTTTATTATTATTTAATGAGAGAATAAAAGTTAAGTTTTAGGAAACCCATATTATTTCTCCTAGAACAGATGCAATGCAATTCAAAGTCAAGTGTAAGTGGTGTAAGAAATAAAAAAAAAATATCTTAATTAAAAAAATCACTGTAGTTTTGCAGACTTCCAACTAGATTTCGAAAAAAACTGGATTTTCTAAACCTAGGTCTCAAAAGTTAGTGCTCAAACCCATATCTGTGGAAAGTCCTTTAATGGAATCCACAGATGCGCTTGAACTAACATTTAGACAGGTCACACACGAGAGGCGATTTCAGCGCGTCTCAGAACGCCGGGTAAGCTTCAGGGCTGTTAATAAACGTTACAATTCGACAATTTTGTAAATAAGTGACATATTTGTTAAGATGTATGACAACTAGTGCTGTTTTATAAACCTTACAAACAACTATGTAAGAATTTTACATATAAAAATCTTACATACTACATTACAATTACAATGCTGTTTAATAAACATTTACATGTATAGAAAAAAAGAAAAATCTAGGTACAGGATTCGATGAAATATTGTATCTACAAATTTGTAGTTGTATAAGTTACAAATTACATAAAAGGTAAATTTTTGTTGAAGAAATTCACGAGGGTAGAATTTTGACCTTGAATGCGCCACTCAAGGAATTTGTATCCTAGGCGCCACTATATAATATCTATCTTTAAGATCATGTCCTATTTTTGTTACCAAATATTCGATTCGACGGTAGTTTTACTGAGTCCACCTGTCGGAATTGTACCTACTACAATTTACAAAATATCTAAACTTGTAATTACAATTAAGTATGTGTTCAGTAAAACAGTTTTTCCTACAAATATGTTAGTTGTCACCTGTAAAGAAAAAATTACAAACAGAAATCGATCAAAAGTGTTTCAAGTTTATGTATCGGACTTGAAATATTATAAATATTGTCAATTTTCCACCATGGCAAATATGTAAGTTGTATTCCTTAAAACAGAAACTTGTAGATTATTTACAATTTGTAATGTTTATTAAACAGGGCCACGGTGATTTTTTCATCGTGACATTTTTTACTATCTATCACCTCACCACAAATTACGTAAAGCCGCGGCGCGCGCCGAGACAGATGGCACACTCGGAACTAAGCGCCATATTCTTACACACACATTGATCATTCGCGTTTACAGGCCGTGGTCGGACCATCTCGGACCATGTGCAGTCGGGTCATTAACTAGGTACGTGTTTGTAAACGAAACGAACGTGCCTAGTTTTTATTGTCTGTGATTTTTGACACTTGCATTTTTGTTCTGTATCTTTGAATTTTATCTAATACAAGTTTTCCTGCATTTTCGTTGTTTTCTTCTAAATTAATGATGAATGTGTAAATGAATTGATGTATCGGTGTAAATGTAAAGCACCTAAACTGCTCTATTTCAGAATTAGTACAGTAGCAACCCTAGGGAGTCAACCAAGTTTAGGTAGTTATTTTCGAGAACGGCGGGAGTGGACTTTCTGGAAACGAAACTTATTTATATTTTGTGACCTCACCCACCTCTTGGCATAGTGTAGGTATCATCTATGCTCTAGACTCTATTGTAGACCGCCAACAAAATATTAGAATAATTTCGATTTTACAAACCTGTTAAGACTGAATATTCTGTGTAATTGTAGGCTGAGTTTGTTTTGTTCTGTGTTAGAATACCTACGAATAAAACCAAAAAGTGCATAGAGGGGACAAAAAAACGGCCCGGTCACTGACCCGAGCCCTCTTTTGGCGCTCCCTCCAACGAGTTCTAAGTGTTTCTACTTGAATTTTGTGAACTCACGTTATATTATAAACACTCTACACGTTAAAATGCAAGTCCCGTGGTCGCAAAGATGACGAGGATGAACACGAGCCGTCTTTTCATGGCAACGTTCTATGTCGTCGTCTACACTGAGCATATAAGTTTTGTCGTCTACTTCAGCGATTTGCTTTCATTTACTTCGTGAAGTTCGTGCTTCGACGCCCGCCGGCACAGCCACCACAGCGCGCCTTCAAGGCGCCAACTACTCAAAGTGCTCCTTCTGTTTCAGTGGACCTCCTGGTGATGTTGTTGACAGATTCATAGACGCCATAAAGGTATAAGACTTGCTTGAACATCACAGACAATAATTCACTCAAAGGTTTGTCAATTCAATGATTCTTACTGATTCTGCCGCAGGTGGCAAGGAATAAAGCCTTCGGCGACCACCTGGCAAAACGCTATCACACAGTTTCACTGCGCCTTTGACCAGAAAAGCCACTGTTCCGTGTCAGCAAGGAAACGCAAAGATTGACATCTTTATCATTATTTTATTATTAGGTACTATGTATGTAACATTGTCATGTAATCCACTTGTCACCTCATCATCGTCATCATGTTCGCTTGTTAGGACCGACTGTGGTAGAGGTATAGGTAGTAGATACATCCCCCCGTTCCAAGTATCCCTATTCCCTACTAACATCAATTAATGTTTGATATCAACCGCAATAACTTTGTAAATAACACATAATCTGTATTTTTTTCCCCTCTCTCACATGTCCAATATACCTCATTGCCAATTTTCATGCTTTCTTTTTTCACAAACTTTCTCAACTGAGTGTCAAGCAATAGCAACAAAAACGATCACCCCGAGCTGCTCAAGGACAACATCCAAGTCACCCTATAAAAACAGGTACCAACCGAAATTATAAATTTTTAGAGACCCATTAAGAAGCCATAGTCAAGATATAAGAGAAAACATCTTCTAAATTGTATTTAAAAGAGTAGGGTCGGGTGGTAGACAGTGAATCAATCGGATACAATGAGCCACCATAGGTATCTCAAGAATGCGATGTTGCCAAACCGTGCAACTCATACATATAAAGGCCCGCGTCAACCCCGCTTCCCCTCTCCAGTCATCGGCAAGCTACCGTCACGTATTTGCGCGCGAGCAGTGTTTTTGTGATTTTTGGGTGAAAAAATTAAAAATATCAAGTAAGTACTATTTTGTACTACATTATTTAGGCTATATTTATTGTTTTCTATATATGTATTCGCACGCATAGCACGTGAGCTACATAACCTTAAATTAGAGAAATGGGTATGCGGCTACAACTAACCAATTTTGAGAAGGCAACAATGAACCGGTTCATTGTGCACTACGTCTGGTTCATAGTATCCATCTTATTCTTGTTTTGTTCCAGTTCTGTTTTTTTGCAGCTAGGTATAGATTTAAGCTTGTATCTTTTGCTTTCAGTATGGGTCGCAAGGCTGTGGGTCGCGAAAAACGAAAAAAAGGTGGACATACAGCAGCTGACATGCAGAGAGGCATTGAACTACATCAACGTGGTTTAAGCTTAAGAAAGAGTGCCAAATAGTGTAATCTTCCGTATCCGACATTAAGAAGATACGTAATTAAATACCTCAAGGACAATTCGTGTTCTTTAGTGCCTAACTATGAGGTTAACTGCGTTTTCACTGAAGAACAAGAACGAGAATTGAAAAGCTATATAATTGAGTGTTCAGAATTGTTTTATGGGCTTTCATAAAAGAAAGTGAGGAAAGTAGCTTATCAAACGGCAAAAATCAATAATATAAAAATGCCTTCGTCTTGGATCAGAGACAAAATGGCTGGCAAGGACTGGTTGCTATCTTTCAAGCAACGGAATCGTGGATTATCGTTTAAAAAACCAGAAGCCTGCAGTTTAGCCCGAGCTACTGCTTTTAATAAGACAAATGTACAAAAGTTTTTTGACAACTTAAAACAAGTATTACAGAGAAACCCATCGTTTGGTAACGGCAGTAGGATTTTTAACCTAGACGAAACCTCGACAACCACGGTGCAACGCCCTCAAAAAGTTCTAGCTGCGACAGGAAAAAATGTGTGTAAGATTACGAGTGGTGAACGAGGGGTTCTGGTCACAACTTGCTGCATAGTAAGCGCGATGGGGCATGCATTACCGCCAGCCATGGTGTTTCCCAGAAAAAAAGTTCAAGATCATGTGCTGCACGGTGCACCTTCAGGGACCCTAGGTTTGGCAGCGTCGTCCGGTTGGATGAACTCGGATATATTTGTTGATGTCATGAGTCATTTTATACAATACTAGCTGACCCGGCGAACTTTGTACCGCCTGAAAGCTTTTGGGCCGCGGCCGCACTGGCCGCGCGACGGCGTTCTCAGTACATTTTCGTCGCGTCACGTTGCGCAAATGTAATGAAATCGCCGTCGCGAGACCAGTCCGGACGCGGCCTTACTTAGCTAAAATTGATTTTTGGTTTCAATCAAGGTAATTAGAAAATACACGAATATTATTAAGATGTATAATCATTTATTTCAGTAAAGTACCTTATTATATACTACATTTTTTGTTTTTTTTTCGGGCGCAAGCACAAATAAGGCTGACGGTTTGCCAACACGTGAACATGCCACGTACAATTGACCATCTGAGAAACATGGATGTTCTAAATTTAAGCCACAAATGGTCAAGGATTGTCCTTGTGATTTATTTATCGTCATTGCGAATGCTAGACGAATCGGAAACTGAATACGTTTAAACTCAAAGGTCATTTCTGTTGGAATCATTGGAATCCTTGGAATGAGGACTTCTTCTCCTTTGAATTTCCCTTTCAGTATAGCCGCGTGAATGACGTTGGCCATTAGTTTTCTTATAACTAAACGCGTTCCGTTGCACAATTTTGGTTGGTTAAGATTTCTCAGCATTATGACTACCGAGCCATGATATTAATAGTCACCATTCAATGGATTAATCATCTTGATATTGAAGTGATATCCATCTTCGCCTTGCCAAAACATCAGCGGGTATTGCATTGAATCATATGACCGATGAGTTTCAGGTATTCGTTGCAGCTGCCCAGTATCGCGACGTGAAAGCACGATATCACGTGATTCCAAGTTTTCACCAACAACCAAGATTGCAACTTCATCTATTGTTGGAGCATTATATGTACGTTCGTGTGTTCCAGTTGGTCGTTTATCAGCTCTGATCACAATTTTATAGTCATCACGTGGCATGCGCTCTAAAGCAGTTTTAAATAGCCCGATCAATGCATTATGTTCATGAAGTAGTTGCTGTAGATCATGAAGAATCTCTCTTTTCATTGCTGTGTTGATATCTTGGCGACGATCAAGTTGTTCCTCCATATTGCCCATGAAGTATATTTGTAAGAATTTATGCTGAGCATCTTCAACTGGTTGCAATGATCCAATTCTATGGTGAATCTGACCTTGAATCTGTAGTCAAAAGCATTTTTATTGTAAGCATGTTATATTTTAAAAATGAATACAAAGACATAACAACAAATTTAATTGTATTATCTTTTAAAGTATAGGTATAAATATTTTTTCTGGTAAAAATGCCTTAAGGCAAATAACCCAGCATAATGAGAAGAAGATTTTTTGTATTGCGTAATTAAATAGAAAAAATAAAATTAAAAGTATATTTTTTACTCTTCAACATAAATTACCTTGAATGTTGGATTGAATCCATGTTCTTGTATAATGTTTGCCCCAAATGAAGTCATTTGAAAACAGCAATTGTATTTTTGTGCATTTGCTAGAAAATGCCTTGATTCTGGTGTTTCGCCACGAAGCAACGAATACAATGGCTCAGGCGGTGGAGTCAAAACTGGCAATTTCACTTTGCCATTAAGGCAACATAATCCACGCGTTTCTGCTGCAAACTTCAATGCGCCACAATGCTCACAAACATCATTCATTGGACCAATGCGAACCAAAGGATGCGAGCTGTAATCTATTGTGCAATCGTATCGAAACGCTGCTAGAGTTAAAATAACGCTTGAAACATTTCTTCCGCGGCGAAGAGTTCCTCGTTGTTCATCTGTATGCTGAGCTCGACGATTTCTCATCGCCAACCGAGCTGTTTCACGGGCTGCCTCTCTTTGCTCTTGAGTTTGAAAAGCACGATACCTAACCGCTCTAACGCGGTGATTTTCTCGATCGTTCTCACTTTCTTCTTCAGTGAGTTGATTTGCGTAGTTACGTTGCCGATTTGCTTGACGGCTCCGTTGGGAATGATTAGATTTTCTGCGTCGCGGCATTTTTTACTTGGCGGTAGATCACTATCACTCACAGTTATTTATTACTATCAATCACAGTTTCATTATCGTCAACCTCTCGCTCTGCGTCTTCTTCATGGTGGGAATGTAATAAAGATTCCTCTAACTGCTCAATATCTTCAAAACTTATCTAAAAGAAAAATATATGTATAATTCAAAAATAATTATGACAAAATGTTGAAATAAAACTGATAAATTATGACAGACGTGATGGCAAATTGATTGCCAAAGACAAAAATAAAAATAAATTCTTATTTGAAAATGGTACTCACAAACTCTGATAGCAGGCGGGGTCTTTTTTGTGAATCTCCTAGCAACGCGTTTGAAGTAAAAATGGCTCCACGCGCTCGACCATGGCGGGTTATCCAACTCTTTATAATTTGTAAATCGCAATTGCGGGGTCTTTTTCCTTTTTTTAAAGCTTATTATTTAACTTTAGGCCGAGACGATCGCAACGAACCCAAAATCGTCCAAATCGGTTTAGCCGTTCTCGAGTTATAAGCAAAGGAACTAACACAACTTTCTTTTATATATATAGATTCCTCAGCATCAAAAGAAAACCCCGCGTTGTTAATTATGGACAATCACGAGAGCCACTTATCTATCGAAGCAATAAATCTGGCTAAATCATCAGGAGTAACTATATTAACTCTACATCCGCACACAACTGCTAAAATGCAACCCCTTGACGTCGGACTTAACGCACCGTTTAAAACATTTTACAATGCTGCCGTAGACTCTTGGTTAATGCGGAACCAGGGAAAAAATTTCACCATATATAATGTTGCGGAATGTGTGGGTCAAGCTTACTTGAAGGCAATGACTCCTTTAAATATTGTTAAAGCTTTCAAAAAATGTGGAATACTTCCTTTCGACGACACCATTTTCACCGAAATTGACTTTTTACCAAGTTCTGTAACTGACAGACCAAAAAATCTACCTGAAGATGACGTAACTGATGCTGAAGATGAAGAACCGACGCTGAACCGCGCAGTTTCTGATTCACCTTCAATTATGACACAGGTTTCACCACCAATCACGATGACACAGTTTTCATCACTAAAAGAATCTGCTGCTGAAGTTAAAGAGGACAAACCCCAAACCGCTTACCCACAAGCCTCCAACCCCCAAACTCTCAGGCCCCATACATCCAACCCTCAAACCCCCAACATATTCTACTGCTGTCTCAGACATACAAAAGCCATCAACTTCCAAGATTTTCATATCTCGAAGAGAATTTAGACCTCATGGGAAAGCAGGTCCTCAGAAAGGAATTAAAAGGAAGCCCGGAAGAAGTATTATTGCGACAGACACACGTGAAAAAAATGAAATTTAAAAGAAGAAAAACAAGATTAAGAAAAAAGACATTAATAAATCAGTAAAAAAAGTAAAACATGTTCTCTTCAAAAAAAATAAAATGGCAAAAAAAACTGTTCGTGGAAAGGAGTCTGAGACATCTGATAGTGAAGAATTTGTTGCTTCTGGATCCTCTTCTGGAGGAGAAGATTTTATTACCGACGAAGACGAACCTGTTTTGACAAATTTTTTGCCGCTAAAAAGAGACCCACAAGTAGGGGAATATGTGATTGTGGAGTTCATGTCCCTCTTGCCCTGTGGACTCCGTTGAGAACGGTCGCGTCTAGCAATTCTTACACCATTTTTATTTAAAATTTATAATACTCTGTTTTCGAATTTCGACCTAATATAAACAGAGCACTAGGTGTAAAGTAGCAGTTAACCCACCTCAACCGTGTGAGTGAGAAGTCTAAGTGTGAAGAGGATAGCTAACTGCGTGTGCGCCGCTATTCAAGTGAGAAGTGACCGGCGCCCCTACTGCGCGTGTGAGCTAGACGAACTGTACGGATATCTACGCGCAGACAAAGACAACCGGTTGTGCCCGCGCCGTTTCGTGAGTGAAATCTTGCACTGGCTCCGCCCTTTACTGTTGCGTGAGCTAGACCAACGACGAGGACAGCTATACAATTGTGTACTGCGACTCATCTTCTAAGTACTCGAGTATCGGCCGCGCCCCCCGGCAATCTGCAAGTTCCCGTCGGCTAGATATTCTAGGCCTATTTACGTTTATTCATTTAGGCCTACAACTGTTTGTTGATTATTCTCCAAAACGTTTTTCCGACTCTTCACGCTAATTTCTTCCAAGTAGTGAGCAGAGAGAGGCACAGACAGAGATTTTATTACTCATACCTGTATACTATGGCGGAAAAACACAATAATAGTGAATCAGACCTTAATATGTCCATATGTGGATCGGAGGATCCCAATGTGAGTGCTAAGGGCGATTATATCAACACTCTTCCACGACGGGGTACAGTACAAGAGTCTGATAACCACTCTTTAAACACCCTTCAAGACTTTAAGGGGGAAATGAGACAGCTAATGAATTACTTCGCAGCTTCGCAGAAAGATGAACTCAAAAACTTAAATACTACTCTCAATGAAATTAAACAAACAAATATTGATATTCAGAGCTCAATTGGTTTCCTTTCTGACCAAAACACCGAGATAAAAAACCGGATCACTACGCTGGAAGATGATACTAAAGATAACAGAGACTACATCATTCTTTTGGAGAATAAATTGGAAAACTTTGAAGTTAGTAGCCGGAAAACTAACCTCGAGCTAAAAAACGTACCAAGTGTGCCAGATGAGAACAAGGACGTACTAATGGAAATGATTACTACACTTTCAAAGAACATAAACTGTAAACTATCCCATGATGAAATTAAGGATATATATAGAATTCGAAGCAAAAAAACACAGCAGAAAAACCATCCAATTATAGTCGAACTTACCACCGCCTTGAAAAAAGGAGAAATACTACAGAAAGTCAAGCAATTCAACATTAATAAAAAATCTAAGCTAATGGCTAAGCACGCTGGCTTAAAAACTCAGGAAGATACGCCGATTTACGTAGCCGAGCATCTCACTGCTAAGGCATCTAGACTGTACTTCCTAGCACGTGACCTAAAAAAGTCCAAAGATTACAGATTTTGCTGGACTAGCTACGGAAAGGTTTATGTGCGTGAATCAGACCAATCACCTATTATTCACATAACTAATGAAAGCCAGGTGCATCAACTTATGTTAAAGGACTGACTGAGCCCAGTTTTAAATAATTTTATTTTTTATTCTCTGTTTGTACTTTTTTATTGCTGCGTATTGAAATGTAAAATCTTCAAGTATACCCTACGTAACCATATTCTTAATACCGTTCTTTTAAAAATTTCACGACATATTTACTTGCATCCTGGGCATACAATCGCACTATACTTAAAACAACAATCACCCTCATACCTAATATTAATATTCTTTGATACATGTTACTATTATACTGACAAACAAGTTATACTCCAATATACCCATACAGACATACACTATACACACTCTTACATCAACACATTAAACACACACCAACATCTATTCAATCCAGTGCCTAATTCTATAAGCAATAGACTACTTACCTCATGTAATTGTTCATACATATTATTATTATTGAATACATTCATATTTACAATGGATCACTCGAACGAAGATACACACAAAATAACTTATTTTTACCCCGTTATTTTACCATTGAACCCCTCATTTCTTACCCCCCGTATTTATTCTTTATGGCCCATAAATGGATAACACGTTAAGAACCATGCAGGATATAGACCGGATTGAAATTGCGAAATCCTTCGAATGCGACATTAATCAATTAAAAAAACATCTGCAAGTACGCAAAA
This sequence comes from Carpatolechia fugitivella, assembly GCA_951230895.1. Lineage (NCBI taxonomy): Eukaryota > Metazoa > Arthropoda > Insecta > Lepidoptera > Gelechiidae > Carpatolechia > Carpatolechia fugitivella. Next base: position 151,090 of record OX579665.1, read on the forward strand.
GCGATTTCACCCTTATTGCCCAAAACATACGCAGTATTTACTGCAATTTTGAGGACTTCTTGGTTAACCTATCAGAATTTTCTTTTGAAGTAGATCTAATAATATTAACCGAATGTAGAATTAATAAAAGCAAACCTCTACCCGTTTTACCTAACTATGTTACTTATGCCACAACTGCCGACTTAAATCAAAATGATGGAGTAGTAGCCTATATTAAAAAAAACCTCAAACATAAGGTTAACGAAATAAGGCTTGCACAATCATCATGCCTACAGATTGATTTGCTTAATAACATCGTACTTGGAATATACAGATCACCCTCTTATAATAACGCCGATGATTTCATTAAGTCTATATCTACACACCTGGATACTATTAATTCATCAAACAAGAACATCATTATTGCAGGTGATATAAATATTAATATAGCACCCAAGACTTGTGAATCACACTATGAAAATAAAAACAGAATTAATTACCTAAATACTCTTGCTATGTACGGAATTTTGGCTGGTCATACCATACCCACTAGGGGAATAAACTGTTTAGATCATATTATGATGAAACTAAACATAAAGCGATTAGAATCAAATATTGCAGTTCTACATACTACTACCACAGATCATTACACTGTACTTTTATCACTTACTAAAATCAAATCTACTCCCCCTATAATTAAAACTAAAAAAACTGTAAATTTTGAACTAGCACTACAACAACTAAAAACTGTTAATCTTGCGGAACTTTTATACTGCGACGATCCTGACAAGGTTATTAATACGTTGATATACCGTCTCAATCAAGTTATAAAAGATAATACAGAGATTAAGAATATTCCATCAAGATACCGAATAATTAAACCGTGGATAACTCCAGGAGTTTTAAGATGTATAAGAAATAGAAATAGACTACAGATAAACCTACGCAAGGATCCTAGTAATGAAGTAAATAAAATTATATTCAATCGATATAGAAATTACTGTAATAAGTTAATAAAAACTGCTAAAAGAAAATATGAAAAAGAACTAATGACAAATTCTGTTAAAAATTCTAAATTACTATGGAAAAATATAAAACAAATAACTTACACCAATAAAGATAATAGTCCAAAAAATGAGTTAAATAATCTAAAACAAACTACAAGGGAATCAGCGGATTATATAAACCAACATTTTGTTAGTGTAGGAAAAGAACTTGCCTTAAAAATTACATCTGATCCAAAACACGCTACTAATACTTCGCATTCTATAGCCCACCATCCTAGCACTTTTGTCCTTCTCCCGACAGACGCTGAAGAGGTGTCTAACACATTGATGAGTCTAAAGACAGATAGTGCGCCTGGATGGGACAATATTCCCACCTCATTTCTGAAAATAGCCAAATGTGATGTCGTACCCGTTTTGACACACGCAATTAACCTATGTTTTCGGAAAGGAGTATTCCCTAAAGCACTAAAGCAGTCAGTAATTACACCTGTGTTTAAGGGTGGGGAGAGAGACGTGATCAATAATTACAGACCTATATCAGTGTTACCTGCCTTTTCCAAAATTCTAGAAAAGCTTATAAATAAAAGACTTCTACAGTACCTAGATAAATTTAATATACTTTCAGAATGCCAATATGGCTTTCGGCAGCGCAGATCGACTGAGGATGCAGTGTCTGCCCTCAGTTCTTTAGTTGCAAAAGAAATTGATAAACGAAAAAAATGCATCTCCGTTTTTCTTGATTTGAAAAAAGCCTTTGACACGGTCTCTCTCCCCATCCTTCTTCACAAACTGGAAGCTGTAGGTATAAGAGGAACTCAACTGCGACTATTTACAGATTATCTTTCACAGCGTTATCAAAAAGTTAAACTCGATAACTGCACCAGTGAAAATGAAGAGGTGACATTTGGCGTGCCTCAGGGTAGCGTTCTTGGGCCAACTTTATTTTTAATCTACATTAATGATTTATGTAATATAAAGCTCAGGAACGCTAATATCTTCACTTACGCCGATGACACAGCAATAGTCTTCACGGGAGATTCATGGGACAGTGTTAGGGAAATTGCTGAAGAAGGCTTGAGGCAAATTTACACATGGCTAAATACTAATGTACTTACACTAAATGCAGAAAAGACGAACTATATTTGCTTCAGTATATACAATGATTCCCAACCTAATCAAAATTTTAAAATCCAAATTCATAACTGCACAAGTAAAGATAATTTATTGCAATGTAGTTGCCCTCATATTCAGAAAGTCGCTTATACTAAATATCTTGGTGTCATACTGGACCAGCGGCTCTCGTGGCATCCACATATCGAGTACCTAATGCAAAGGGTCAGAAAGCTTACCTGGATATTTAAAACCCTAAGATACGTGGTGCCAAGGGAGTCTGAGCATAGAGACCTCTTGAAGGAAATCTACACAGCGTTGGTGCAGTCGATACTAACCTATTGTATCCCGATCTGGGGTGGGGCTACAAAAACCAAATTCCTTGAACTTGAACGTACACAACGAAATCTTATTAAAACAATGTATTTCAAAAACCGAAAGCACCCAACGGATAGTTTATATAGACTCACCAAAATATCTTCAGTTAGGAAACTTTACATTGAACACATTGTCATAAGAAAGCATAAAATCCTACCGTATGACCCTAAAAAGCTACGAAAAAGGAGAAAGGACATAGTAGCAGAGGTCCCTTTAGTAAATACTGCATTTGCAAGCAGACAGTTCGATAAACTGTCTGCTAAACTTTATAATATAATCAATAAGGAAATACAAATCTATCCGAAATCAACACATGAATGTAAAAAGATGATATCTAAGTGGTTGGAACCTAAAACTTACGATTGTTTGGAGAGATTGCTGAGTAGCTAGTGGAGCATGATACCGATCCCAAGACGTAGTCGTAGGGCTAGCTACTTGGCTTCTTATCTGTTTCTACTCATTGAGAACACAAGTGGTATGAGAATGAGACCCGTTGCCACTTAATTATTACCTATTGAAATTATTGGTAATATTGTCTATGGATACATGTAGGTACTAAATCTCATCCAAATCCATCCAGCCGTCTAGGCACGGGGAGGTAGTAACATATACACATACATACATACACACGCACATACATGCACACATATACTTGCACACACACACCCACGCGCATGGAGAACCTGCCGACTGGTTAGTGGACAATGCAATGCCTAGCATTGCACTGTATGAAATCAACCCGATCCCAAGACGTACTCGTCGTAGGGCTATCCACTCGGCAGTTTCTCTTACGCTTGGGCTCACACACTTGCTCACACACACACATAGACACACACACACACACACACACACACACACACACACACACATACATATATATATAATATAAACAAACTTGAGTATTTATATTATTACATTAGTGTGATTGGTTGAAGGGATTGCTGAGTAGCTAGTAGCTAGTGGAACAAGCATGCTGACATAATTATTTTGTTTTTGTTCTAGTTTTACGTAAAAACTGTTTATTTTCATAAATATGTTTAGAAGAGCGGTGTCTCCTAACACAGGCGATAAGCTTAATGGGAGGCACCTGCCCCTAGTTTATAAAGTACTGTTTGTGGAGAAAATAAACAAATTTTAATTTTTTTTTTAATTTTTTTTTTAATGTCCAAAAGCACTGAAGTTTACTATATTGCCAAAATACTGGAACAGCTCGATGACGAAGAAGATGACAGTGATTTCTTCGTTTCTTTCTTGAAATTAAAGATCAAAGCGCAACAAAAATTTTTTGATCCTATTGAAACTGCTGGCGTAAAAGCAAAAGATGTCAAATATATTTTGCCACATCCTCGGGAAGAAGGAACCAGTCGGCGTAAAACGACGCTTAAGTTTCCTGTAGATATGTCATTGCTAAATTTACGTTATTAACTATTTTATACCCATATTGAATATTCGTTTTATAGATGTAGAATTTGTAAAACTAACATTAAATAATTTTTAAGATTTTTCACAAACATGATCACTGAATTATGTAACTTTTTAAAAGAGGAGAGGTTCTTAATTTTGTGTTGATTTTACAAAATAATAATGAAGACTGAAAGAAGTGCCATTGTAAGGTTATAACAAAATGTTAAGTTGGTATTAAATAAGTTTTTTGTTTTAGTATGTTTATAAGTTAAAGTAGATTTATGTGCAAAAGAGGAGAGGTTCCTAATTTTGTGTTGATTTTTAAAAATAACAATGAAGACTGAAATAAATGGCATTGTTAGGTTCTAACAAAATATTAAGTATTACCTATATGGGTAGGTACTCGTACCTGTAAGTTTTTTTTTGTTTTCGTAAGAGCTTTTGTTTCACGTTGATTTATTAGACTGCATTTATTATTTTTATTTAAATGTTTGTTACATACTTGAAGTTAATTTTGTAAGAGATTATGATAATATTAGTGAATTTAGATTATTACGTTTTTCAAATTAAAAGTCAATAACTTTCGGTTCTTTTTGTTATGTCCTCATACATTTTATTAATATTAATTTTTTGGTGTCAGTACACAGTTGTAGTAAATTAACATTCCTAAATAAAGATTGAAACATTTATAGTCGTTTTATTTGTTGTTAGTGGTCTCAGTTGCGAATAATTCCTTGGTGATCCAATCCATGGTTCATTGTATACTACATGGTTCAGTGTATCTGACCCCCCCGGTTCATTGTAGCCGTATAGGTAGTGCACAATGAACCAACTTTCATTTTTTTTAAAAAGCTCTATTACATATGTTTGATCCATTTCTGAGGCGTTAGTTGTATTAAACTAAGTTGCCTATTAAATTTCCTATGCGGCACAATAAATTATATTAATTAATATTCATTGGTTGGAAAATTATGATTGTTCAAACATTTTGTGGTTCATTGTCTACTACCCTACCCTACTCAAAATCATGAACTGATAACAGTGTTGTTTCTTGATTCCAGGGTTGGAACTGCAAGAGTGGTCAGCCAGGTAGTCATCCACCCTAGGTGCGCCAGTCGTGCCCACAAGTGCAATACCATGACCGCAGAAGGTACAACTGGTGCCTTCTGCAACGATTGTGCTGGAATGAGCACAAAGTCACAAGTGATGGGTGAACTTCTTAATTTCTTTATTATTTTATTTATTCTGCCAATAAAAAATCCTGAATTCCGCTGTAACACTATAAGTCCGCTCTATAAATTACTTATTTATTTAAAATTCTTTTCACTACACAATGTAACAAAAATGATGGAAATTTCAACATACATATTTAGTTATTTATTTTATTTATTTATTATTAGTGACACTTCACAGCACATAAACATATCTTAAATAAGTGACATTAAAATTATACAAATTATGAAGGTATCAGGAATTAAAATCTTTACATAATCATGTATCATCATCATCATCGTGTGGGTTGTAAGGTCGACAACCGATCCCACCAACCCTGGTGTCAGTGTTATAGAATCGCCAAAGGCCATTGACCGGGCTCATGTTAAATTTACAGATATTTTCTAACCAGATTTATCATTTGTTCGGTGTTTGGGATATATAGCACCTTAAGTAACAGGATGAGTAACAGGTTTACTGTCTTGGTGGTGGTCGTGAAGCCATGCCAGAGGCCCTTTGTGCGGCTTAAATTATTCTCAAAAATAGATGGCGCTATGATGAAAGAAAAATAATGAACAATTTACTAATTTCAGAGCAGCGCCAGCCAGCAGACGGCGGAAATATAGCCCGCCGCCGCCGTGCACGTGGAAACGTATAACCGGCGACGGCGATGCGCCGGTCCGGCGCAATCTGGGAATGTGGGCACGAGGCCTATTGCCGCCGCCGCCAGCCAGATTGTCGGTGCGTCGAGGTACTCATTGACCTTACATAAATAATAAATAAATACATAAATCTTTATTTCATTTGCCAAAGAGATACATAATTTGACCATTCAGTCGGAATCTCCTTTTAAGCTAAAGCGCAATACACACTGAGCCCGCCGGGCCGCCGACAAAGCCCGGCGACCGACACAACCCGGCGGCCTGTATGAAAAGAATCATGTCGGCAACATGCGCCTGCGCGTGTTACCCGCCGACATGTTGGCGGCTTGGGTACGCCTGCGCTCAGTTGCCCGGCGACGCTCGACCTGTAGTGACGTGCTTGTATTTTTTTACGACATGGAGTGGGACGACGAAAAATGTCCTACGTTAATTAATCTTTATCATGAGAAGGAGGTATTGTGGAATCCAAAACACCCAGATCATAAAAGTTTCGACTCATTGAATGAAATAGCAAACCATTTTAATACAAATGTATCAGAAATAGAAAGAAAAATAAAAAAATTGACAATTCAGTATTATAGAGAGAAAAAAAAAGTGACTGACTCAAAAAAGTCGGGTATCGGTACAGATTGTCACTATTTTGTTCAGTAGAATTTAAGTATTAAGAACTGGCAACCCTTTTTTCTCTTCTAAAAATATGGCGAATGAAATTGATTTGTATTGTGCATTTATCAAGAAAATAAATGGTTATTGAAGATAAAAGGAGTTTTACTAAGATGGTAGCAGCTCTTCGTGGTTTAAAACAGAAAATTTAAGTGTCAGAATAGCGAAATGGAAGATAAAAAAGATGATTTTGTACAGTTGCAAATGTTCAATGGAAACGGCTACGACAAATGGAAATTTAGACTGAAAGTTTTCCTGGAAATGAAAGAATGTTATGATGTGATCAAACATGAGATTAAACCGGCTGAGACAAGTGATGAGACATGGAAGAAAATGGAACTCAGAGCGAAAAATTAAATTGTAAACAGTGTGTCAAACACCCAACTCGAATTGATCATAAACGAGGAGACTGCACGTGGGATGATTGAAACTAGACGGAATGTATTTGACAAAAACGACAGCGAATAAATTATTGTGTAACCGCTCACTAGCTACTGGGTACTACAGTACCCAGTAGCGGTAAGTAGTAGATTGCACCTGAGTACTACAGTACCCAAATTTAAGTTTACCGCTTAAATCACTTTTTTTAAATTAACCAATCAATGCAGCCCTATTTGGCTCATGAGTTCCGGTAGATTTATTGTTTAGCGTCCAGATTCTTGCAAAAAAACCGCACTGTCAGATATAAAAATTAAAAAATCAAGTGGCATTTTCATAGTGTTTACAAGTGTGTAGGTCGGCGCGGCTGTCTCGATGTTAATTGTTGATTTGCCGCTTAAAAATTGTGTCGGAGTGTGTGAAATTGTGTTCCACGTGGAAAATAAGGTACGTAGAACTGAAATACACGTAAAATCAACCGCCAGGTAAGAAATTATTTCGAAAATCTCATCATTTCGACCCTTAGTATCCACGTCCTCATTCCATGGTTTTCTTTCGTCAATTTGGTAAATATCTGTGTATTTGATCGAGATAAAATACTAAATGCAATCAAAATAAGTAATATCAAATACATTTCCATAAAAAAATCATCCAATTTCATACATTTTTGGTCTAGATCGGTCTAGATCTGTCTGGACCACGTTTTTTCTACAAGTCGGTCCGCCATTTTGTGTCTTAGGTCGGAGACACACAGGGAGAATTTTTTCCTACTTGAAATGATGATGAATTTTTGTCGTAATGTAAGGTTTGAATTTTTGGCTGGACTGGCGGAAACGGGACTCTGAGGAAAAAAAGACTTATAAAAATTTCGATAAAAAACAGAAAAATTTCCATACAAAATGTCAAAAAAAATTTACCCCCCATAACCCCCCTTTTTTAAGACGGAATCGGATTGAGGGCGCGTAGGGGTGCAAAAAAGCCGGGGAAAACTTTTCTCTCAGATCAATCCCCATCGAGTTATAATAGGAAATGCAAACCTACGGAACATAAAAAAATTTCGATAAAAAAACACATTGAAAATTGTCCATACAAAATGTGAAAAATTTTCACCCCCCATAGCCACACGGAATCAGATAGAGGGCGCGTAGGGGTGCAAAAAAGCCGGGGAATTTTTGGAAAAAGTCTATTTTTCCTCAGAGTCCCATTTCCGCCAGTCCAACCTATTTTTTTTTCTTTTTTTTACTCTTTTGCTTTAATTCTAAAATTTAGAAATGGATCGTGCGCGTGCGTGCCCTCGTGGTCGGGCTCGTGGCCGTTCTAGGGGCAGAGGCCGAGGCCAAGGTGATGGTGGGGTCAATGCTCGTGAATGTGGTATGCATTATTTACGCTTTTTTTATCATCCTATTTATATTTTTTTTACATCCTCAAATATGTCAGATTTGAGAGTTTGTATATAGCACTCAGCATTTTGTTGCAGCTTGCCTAATAACACAGCGATGTTACTCCCAAAATGATTTATTAGCATGTCACCTGGTTAAATAACTTTCTGCTGTTTTATTAACATGCCTTGTTTTTTTTAATATTTATTAGCCTCGAGATCACGTGGAACAGGACGACCACGGGCTTCACGACGGTCCCTTTGGCACTGACTTTGGCATGTGTGTACTGCTTTTAACATTTTATTTGCATTTTTTTTATGTTAACCTCATAATCCCTGGGGTCTCTTACAAAGGTCCAATTTTTTTTATCTAAAACCGACACTTTTCTAGGTGTATGTTGGAATTATCGCCCAAGGTACTTTCAAAAGTACCAAAAGTTTGCGGACAGTTGGAGTTAAAATTTTGGCACACAGACACAGGCACACAGATAGACAAAATATATATTTTATCTGTGACTTTGCAATGTGTACTACGTGAAAGAAATTTATTAATTAATGGAATATTTTTTAGCCCTAACGAAGCGGCTAACGTTCGAGAGAAGTCGCCAGAAGAGCAGTAAGTTAATAATAATATTTTTACTAATATTTAATATTTAAACAAGTATCGTGTGTTGTTTGTTATTCAATAAATTATTCTTATTCTTATTCAAAACGTATTTTTTTCAGACCTACTCTTCAACAAAAGTTGATACAAGTAAAAGAGGCCAGGTCCCGCGACAGCAAAAATATGGCAAAATTAACACCAAAAGCCAAAGCGGACTTGCTCAAAAAACGCGAAAACAAAGAGGTGGGCAGATTTTTAATGCCCGACGCACCACCGACCAAAAAACAGAAACGGTAATTTATATTAGTTGAAATTGTTTAATACTTGCGTGTTTGTCATTATTTGACTTATTATTATGTTTTTAAGAAATTCATCTCCAATAAGGATACCCTGTCCGCTGGTACCAGGGACCCCAACTACGCCCCCCCCAAAAAAGCGACAATCTTGGGAGTATGAGGCAGGACCTGGACCGTCACGAGGTTGGTTTAATTTTGATGTTCTTTTCCGATTTCCAGTTTTGATGACTTAACTTAAAATATATATTGTTAACTTTCAGATTTTGGATTGGGTGATGATAATGAGAGGTTGACATCATTTCCATACCAGGGCCCCTTATCGAGCCTTCTTCAAGTCTTATTTCTGATTCTCTTCGGTGAGGTTTACAGATTAAATATTGTGTTTGTTATTTAAATTGTAAATTATTTACCTAATTTACTACACCTTTTCAGGAAAAGTAAGCTCCCTACAGAGGAAAGTATATGTTTGAGTCCAAATACTATTACTGAATACGTGTCCAAACACTCTGACGCAGAAATTTGTCTAGAGCTTGGGTCTTCAGTGTCAAGCATGCAGAGTACACCAAGTCAAAGCCCCAGCACACGATTACAAAACCTAAGGAAAAGATTAGAAAAAATAGATGTAGAGGGCTTCGATTTAGAACACATTCGAGAAATAGGGCCAGAACAAGTAGAAGAACGAGAAGTAGAACATTTACCAGACATATCAGTTGAAATTGTGGAAATGGGGGAACTATCGCCGAACGCTACAGGTTGGCTTCATTTTGATATTCTTGTCCGATTTCCAGTTTTGATGACTTAACTTAAAATATACATTGTTAACTTTCAGATTTTGGATTGGGTGATAACGAGGTTGACGTCATTTCCATACCAGGGCCCCTTATCGAGTCTTCTTCAAGTCTTATTTCTGATTCTCTTCGGTGAGTTTTACAGATTAAATATTGTGTTTGTTATTTAAATTGTAAATTATTTACATAATTTACTACACTTTTTTAGGAAAAGGAAGCTCCCTACAGAGGAAAGTATATGTTTAAATACTATTACTGAATACGTGTCCAAACACCCTGACGCAGAAATTTGTCTAGAGCTTGGGTCTTCAGTGTCAAGCATGCAGAGTACACCAAGTCAAAGCCCCAGCACACGATTACAAAACCTAAGGAAAAGATTAGAAAAAATAGATGTAGAGGGCTTCGATTTAGAACACATTCGAGAAATAGGGCCAGAACAAGTAGAAGAACGAGAAGTAGAACAAGTACTCGAAAGGGAGGAACTGTCACCGGACACTACAAGTTGGTTTCATTTTGATATTTTTGTCTGATTTCCCTCAGTGTGAGTATTTGTTGAAGATTATTTTTCTTACAGTAACACCAACACAACCATTTGACGATCCAGCGGTTTTTGCAAAACCATCTTAAAAATATGGTAAGTTAGGTTAATTTAAAATTTTCAACGTTGTGTTTGGGGCACACAGACGAAAGAATGTTTTTTTTTTGTATTTCCAGTTCGTCTACTCCGAAACAACGAAATAGACGAGCTACTGAATGATTTTGACGGGCTGTGCGATTCCGGAAGCGAAGAGGAAGATGAAATTGACATCGATACAATGGATGAAAATCAATTTATTCCAATAAATTCATCGCGGGACGCCTCCAATTTTCCAGCTCATGACGACGAACTGCCAAAAAACATTGTCCAACAACTCATTGAAAATGACATTCGAGATTCGGAAGCGCTTCGTGACATTGGGGACGGTGACCTGGTAAGCTTCGAGTGGAGCAGTGATCCCAATACATTCTGCGGAGTAAAAGAAACATTCACGGGTGAGGCTGGTCCCACATTTGCTACAGAAGGCTTAACACCCTTGGAAATATTTGAAAAAATATTTGACGACACAATGATTGAGGAAATAGTGAGACAAACTAATATCTATGCCCAGAACTTATTATCTGCCCCAAATCTTAAGCCCTCTTCTAGATTAAGGAAATGGAAGGACTGCACAAAAAATGACATTTGGACTTTTATAGCAATTTTAATGCTCCAAAGCTTACTACCTTGCCCCGTTGTAGCAGAATATTGGTTCCCCAAATCACCATTATTTAAAGTTAGCGATTTCAATAGCTTGATGTCATATTCCAGATTTATTTTAATAAAAAAATGTCTACACTTTGTGGACAATGCAACCATTTTACAAGTCAAAGGTCCAAAAAAGAAGTTAGCAAAAATACAGCCCATAATAGATAATTTGAATAATAAATTTAATAACCTATACAAACCTGAGCAGAATATAGCTTTAGATGAATCCCTTTTACTGTGGAAAGGATGCTTATCCTTCTCTCAACTAATAAAAAACAAAGCTGCTCAGGTTGGTATAAAAAGCTACGAACTGTGCGAGTCACGGACTGGGTATTTGTGGCAAATGAAAATATATAGTGGCAAAGGCGACTTAAACGAAAACGAACCAATCGAACAAAACGAACCTCAAAACGCAACATCCCAAATTGTCTTAAATTTAGTGAGGCCGCTTTTAAATAAAGATCATGTCCTTTTCATGGACAACTTCTATAATTCCCCACTTTTATCGCGTGTTTTAAAAAAAGAAAAAACTGACACTATTGGGACGTTGCGCCTCAACAGAGGAATTTGTCCCTGATAGTTTGAAGTCCAAAAATAAATCTAATCTACAGCCTAGCGAAGTGGCCTTCAGCCATACTAAGGATTTGTCAATTGTAGTTTGGCGTGACTCAAACATTGTGTCGTTAATATCAACGTTTCACAAGGCGGCGATATCGGGTAAGGAGAAATTTGGCTACTATAAATATAAGCCGGAAGTTGTACTTGAATACAATCTTTCTATGGGGGGAGTTGATAAGAAGGACCAACTTCTTCAGGCTTACCCCATAGAAAGAGTGCGAAACAAAATATGGTACAAAAAACTATTCCGGCGCCTTCTGAACGTCGCAATTCACAATTCCTATGTGATAGCATCTCACAATAGGGACATTTTACACCGGGAGTTCAGAAAAACGCTGCTTCAAAATATAGTGACCAAATATTGCACCCGTCCCGTGATCAAGAACCCAAAATCCAGTATCGCCCTTGGTGGACATTACCCAGACAAAAATAGTTCTGCGAGAGCGCGGTGCAAGGTTTGTTCACTAAAAAATAAAATTGACACGCGCACGTCATGGAAATGCGACACTTGCCATGTCAGTTTATGTATACTTGGGTGTTTCAAATATTATCACGAGAACATGTACACCGCCCCTCCGTGAATATGTGTGTATTATTTTATCAGTATTGATTGATGTCTATTTGTACCTGAAATGTATACACCGTGAAATTTTAGTCATTTTGTTCCCGCAGCGAGATGATTTGGACCGTGATACTGAACAACTTTCACCAAGGAACATAGGTCGAAATATGAAAAAAAAATCGACTTCTCATAGTAAACTTGTTCGGCTGACTGTATATTTTCTATGGGAAGTCAATTTTTTTTTCATATTTCGACCTATGTTCCTCAATTCGATCTCTTGTTTTTTAACGACGACGTTAAGTTAGTTTGTACTATCTTTAAGTTAGTAATGTATAATTTTTTATTTTTTTGTGTTTTTACACCGTGCCATAGCTTTAGAGTATGTTCAGTATCAATAAAGGATCCTGTAAAAATAAATATAAAAAAAAAATTAAAAATAGAAAAATAATATAAAAAAATTGGGATTAAAATTTAATTCAATTCATTTTTACGGGTTTCTTTATTGATACTGAACATTTCCTTTAAAAAAATAACCTATGTAAAAACCGTACTTAAACAGTAAATGACTTCGTGTTTACTATTATAAATAAGAAGACTTCGTAGAAAATATGAAATTAATATATCTCGAATTCAGCAGTAAGTATAACAAGACATAAGTCATAGCAGCGCCACCAAGTGGCAAACTCACACAACTACATTTCATTATGAAACCTTATTTAAATTTCTCCTCAATACTCCCACTAAATTTAAACAAACAGAAAACTATGTTAACAGAAACATTTTCTTATTGTACTGAAAGTATCTGATCTCTAATGTTCATAAATTGAGCAGTGGGTAAAGCCTTAGTAAATATATCAGCAAGCTGCTCAGAACTTTGTACATACCTAATGACAATCAACTTTTGTTGAACCTTTTCACGGATGAAATTAAACTTTACATCAATGTGCTTAGTCTTTTTATGATAGGCTGGATTATTTATCAACTTTATAGCACTCTGGTTATCCATACACAAAGTTGTACAGATTTGGTTCACATCAATATCTTTAAAAAATTGTCTCAACCATAAAATATTTTTAGCTTGACAACCAGCAATAAATTCAGCCTCAGTTGTTGATAAGGCAACACAAGACTGTTTCTGACTCGCCCAAGAAATAGGCCTCCATTTAACATAAACAAATAGCCGGTAGTTGACTTTCTTGTGTCCAAATCCCCAGCAAAATCTGAGTCTGAATATCCTATTAAATTCTCTTGCTTTTGAAACTTAATACACAAATCTTTAGTTTTTATAAGATATTTGATTATTCGCTTCACTTGAACAACATGTTGCAAACTAGGATTGTTAACACGTTAACAGTCCCCATACAAGCGTTTCAAAACATGCCATATGTCCAAATGAGATATTAAATTTTTTGGCTTTCGTTTGTTATTCACTGTATAAATTAATAAAAATTAATAAAAAAATAGGTCATTGACCCCGGATATGGCCGTGTACACCCGGCGGTACACGGACTTGTGAATTATAATTACCGTGTACACTTATCGTGTACCACGGACTCGGCGAGCTTGCTAGTAGAAAATTATTGTTTTTTTGTGATGCTACCCTCAACTAAATATATAATTTGTGTCATTATGATTGCTAATTCGCATTACTTTGTAACAAATCTTCGTGTTATCAATATTTGCTTGCGTAAAAGTGTTTTTCCTATTTTCTGGATACGTTTTGTGAACTGTTGAAATGGCAAGGAGAATACGAGACGAAGACATTAGAAGAATCTTAGAAGATTCCGATGGAGAAGAGGAAATCATAGAATTATTGGATCAGGAAGAAGACCTACAAGATGAAGAATACCAAGACGATGATGATGAAGATGGAGAAGCATATTTAGAAGTTGGCCCAGTGATTGAGGAAACAGTTGAAAATATCGCTAGAGAAGTACAAATTGTAGATGTTTCAGGTCAGCCTTCCAATGAAAGAGTTCTAGATAACCCTATTCGTCTTCCTACACCTGATGTTCCATCGCGTGCTCCGGTATCGAGAAGAAGAAGACGATCAACTGCTCCTGTAGATATAGCTGCTGAGTGGAGTTTCGAAGTGAAGGAGTTGTCACGCAAACAGTTTACAGGTCATGAGGAACCTCCCCGTCAACAGGTATTATTTGATTCTGACTCTGATATTTATACCATCTTCCGTAAAATTATAGATGATGACGTAATAAATCTAATGGTGCAACAAACCAATTTGTATGCTCAGCGTTTGTTACAAGAGCCTGGAAAACCACACAGCCGCAAATTTCGTTGGTCTGATGTTGATGAACCCGAAATGTTGAAGTTTCTTGGCGTTATATTTCTTACAGGCATAATAGTGTTCCCGACACTTGAATGTTATTGGAAGAAAGACGATATTTATTATCACCCTTTACTCCACAAGATCAATATGTCATACAACAGATTTCGGCTGATCCTAAGATGTTGGCATTTTTGTGATAATAATGCGCCCAGAGAAGAAAACGATCGACTCTATAAAATCAGTCCATTGATAGACCTTATCATAGGAAATTCAAGGACTATTTACACACCTGGCCAGATTATTGTTGTTGACGAGTCGATGGTGCATTTCCGCGGAAGACTTCTTTTTCGTCAATACATACCATCGAAGACACATAAATACGGCATCAAAATCTATAAGCTTTGCTCTGCAGAAGGATATACCTGGGGCTACCAAATTTACAGTGGTCAAAGTGTGCAAGTTTTTGGACTGGATACCTCTGGAAGTATCGTCGTAACATTGGCAGAAGGCCTACTTGATGAAGGTCGCTGTATGATAACCGACAATTACTACACGAGCGTCCCTTTGGCAGAGTTTTTGCTTTCCCGCAATACAGATCTTTGCGGCACAGTCAACAGAAAAAGAAGAGGTTTACCAAAAGACGTAATGGACGCTAAACTGGCGACTGGTGAAATTGCGGTGAAACAAAAAAATGAAAACGTGACAGTACTAAAATGGAAGGACAAAAGAGATGTTTGCGCACTGTCGACTTGCCACGGTAAAGAAATGTCTCCTACATCTGGACGAACCCCAAAACTAAAGCCCAATATGATCCTAAGTTATAACAAAGGAAAAAAAGGTATAGACGTGGCTGATCAGATGGCAAGCTACAACTCACCTATAAGGAAAACTATAACATGGTATAAAAAAGTTGCAATAGATTTGCTGTCGATAGCTGTAGTCAACTCTACCATAATTTATAACGAGATGCATCCGGGCAGTAGAGAAAAGCTGACTATTCTAGCAGCTCATGAAGCTATTGTAAAAATGCTGTTACAACCTGATCTTCTTCACCAAGAAACACGGTCTAGAACCCCGCAGTCACAATCTGGATCCTCAAGGTCATCAGAACTACCAGGGCCATCGAGATTAGTAAGACCATCATCAGGAAGACTGTCATCTGCTTCAAATACGTCACATCGAAGCGTTCACTTTTTGGAATCTTTGGGCAAGAAAGGATCTCGTACCATCCGAAGACGATGCGTCGGATGTTATAAAAAACTTCTTGATGAAGGTGGACTTGCTCCATACGCACGTGCCAAAGCCAAAAGGGTTTCAACACAATGTAAAATCTGCAAAAAAGCATATTGTTTTGATTGTTTTTCTGAAGCTCAAGTTCATCAATAAAAATTACATTGTTTTCTACGAAGTTGTTTTTTTTTTCGTTTTGGCATAATGCTATTTGCACATTGCCACAGACTTTGAGTTACTAGGGCAAGATGAAAAAAAAAATGTGACATGTTTTTGACTTTTTCTATTTATAAGGTCTTTGGCTACAAGTCCTTTATGAAAATATCAACAAATTTTACGAGTCCGTGATTTGACAGCCCATAAAGCTGCACTGGTCTCGTGTACCTCATAGGGTACACGAACTCGGCGGAACCGCTCCCCGTGTGCCACATACGGTACACCGGACTGTTAACGTGTATCTACTCAGGAAATTAACACCAAAAGATATGTCTGGCCTAGTCGCATAAGCCACAAACAACAATGAACCAATGGCTTCTCGATAAGGAAAATCAATCTTATCACTTCCCATATTTCTCTCTATTGACACATTCACATCAACAGGTGTACTGCATGGAATAGCATTACTCATATTAAATTTGCAAATAATCTGCTCAATATATTTTTTTTGACTGACACAAATAGAATCATTACCTATGTCAATTTCTAATCCCACAAACTTACTTAAAACAAGCTCAGTAATTTGAAATCCTGTCTTCAAGTAGTTAATAATTAAATCTAAAACCCGACTTGACTCAGACATAACTAATGCGTCATCAACATAAAGTATTAACAGTGCTTTAACTCCCTCAAAATTACCTACAAAAACACAACTATCTGGCTTGTGACTGTATAAAACCAAATTTCAATAAAAAACCTGTAAATTTCTTATTCCAGCACCGTGGTGCCTGTTTCAGCCCATAAAGGGACCTATTTAACTTGCATATCTTATCAGCAGGTGCATTTATTCCTTCTGGTATCTCCATATATATGTCTTCTTCAACATCACCATATAAGAATGCTGTCTTAACATCCAACTGTCTAATATTCCAGTTATATTCTGCAGCAAGACTTAGCAATATTCTGATAGACTCATATCTAGTGGTAGGTGAAAAAGTTTCACTATAGTCCACTCCTTGAATCTGTGAAAATCCACGAGCACACAAACGAGCTTTGTATCTTTCTACTTCACCATCTTTCTTTCTTTTAATGACAAAGACCCATTTAGACGTTATTGTCCTATGGTTTCCTCGATCAACAAAACTCCAAGTATTATTTTCATGATGAGCTTCTAGCTCTTGAGATATTGCTTGTAACCAAAACTTACACTCTGGACTATTAACTGCATCATGATAAGTCTTTGGCACATCTAATTCAACTAAATTCGCCTCAAACACATGGTTTCTGCGTGGTCTTAAAGTAACATATGCATCACCCAAGTCTTCTAAATCAATTTCACGTGATGGTTCATAAGTCTCATCATTCTCATCTGCATCACCATAATTACTATCAAGAGAAGAATCATTCAGGTTATTCTCAACATCTTGTTCTATATTTTCTTCTTGTTCCATTACATTTTCATTTTCTTCCTCAAAACCAAAAGATAATTCAAGCTCATTGCTACTAATTGGAGGTGTGCTCTGCTCATCGAAAATAACATTTCTTGAAACTGTAATTTTTTTCGTTTCTGGATCATACATCCTGTAATTTGTGTGTTCATAACCAACCAACATCAGTTTATGACTTTTACTTTCTAGCTTTGTTTTCAGTTGATTTGGTATATAAACATACGCCACACATCCAAACACTCTTATATGATTCAAACTAGGTTTCACACCATTCCATAACTCAAAAGGTGTAACGTTTGGGGTCTGGCTCGAAGAAGTACGATTCAATATATAAACAGCACAATTGACCGCTTCTGCCCACAGATAAAGAGAAACGTTGCGAGCATAAATCATCGAACGAGCACTTTCCATTATTGTTCTCATTTCCCGCTCAGCTCGACCATTCTGCTCAGGCGTGTATGGAGCAGTTAATTCATGAGAAATACCTTCACTGTCAAGATATTCTTTGAACTCTTTGTTTTTGTATTCACTACCATTATCAGTGTGCAACACACGCACACCATGCAAGAACTTATTTTTTATTAATGCATTATATTTCTTAAAATTCTCTAGCGTGTCACTTTTATTTTTAAGAAAATACACACATCTATAACTAGTGGCAGCATCTTTAAAAATAACGAAATATTTCGTACCTTGCAAGGTAGGCTGACTGATAGGTCCACATACATCACTATAAACAATGTCACCTGGTTGCAATGGTCCTCTATACGATTTTTGAAATGGTCTACGAGCTTGTTTTCCATAGGCACAGCCCTCACAAACAAAATTGTCACAATTAGTTAGGTCCACACCGTTTATTATCTTATTATTGCACATTTTCTGTATTTCCTTTACATTCAAGTGTCCTAACCGTTCATGCCAAGTTTTTAAATCCAATTTTTGCACCAAATTACATTGATTTTGTAAGGTTTTTCTTTTTAGCTCATACAAATTATTACTTTGTAAGGACGCAAATAACACAACTTCTTTGCCCTTATAAATCATTACAGCCCTTTTTCACAATTTCATAGCCTTGTCTTGTAACAACTCCTTCAGAAAAAAGATTTCTACGTAATTTTGGTACATAGAGAACGTCTTTTAGGTTACTAGTCTCCCACTGACCATTAACCCACTTGTTAATAAAAATATTTCCTTGTCCTACAACCTCCACAACTTCTTGGTTTCCAAGTTTCAATGGAGTTCCTGTATATTCAAATAATTCAGTGAAAAATTCCTTTTTAAAAGACAAGTGAGCTGATGCACCACTATCAAGTATCCACTTGTTATCTTCATTGTCTTCACTCCACTCACAGTGAGTAACATTGAAAGCTGTCATTTCTCTACTTCCTTGGCTTTGCTTTTGAGCACGACATTCTCTGGCAAAATGTCCACGTTTACCACAATTGTAACATGGAAATCGATGACTTGGTCGTTCTTTACTAGAGCCTTCTTCGTTTGTTTCTTTGTTTGGCCTTGTAGACATGAATGTTTTCTTCTTTGTAAACTGTTTCGACACCAAGAAAGCAGTTTCAGTCTCTTCTTCAACTTTCAAACTCGCCTCTTCATCTAATTAACGAGCAGTCAAATTTAGTATGGTTTGACTGCTCGCATCCAGTGACATCCAAGCTTGCCGGAGAGTTCTAAACTTAGGTGGCAAAGTACTCAAGATCTTCGTCATTACAGCAGTATCACTGATTTTCTCTCCACTTTCTTTGAGTTGTTTCGCCAAGCTCTCGACCTTAGCTATATGCTGAGCTATACTATCTGATGAAGACATCTTATATTGATAAAAACGTTCATGAATCATCATCTTTGTGAGCTCCGACTTTTGTTCATAGATAGATTCAAGCTTGGTCATGACTTCGAACGCCGATTCGCAATTCTCGATGAGGGCAACTTGCTTTAAATCCATAGCAGACGTCATGATAAACATTGCCATTCCGTCGTCTTTGTTCCACTGTGTGGCATCCGTTTCTGGTTTTGGTACATTTATGTCCAGCCCCTTTGCACGTAAAGCACACTTCATTTGGAATTTCCATTGTTTAAAATTAGTTCCATCGAACTTTTCCAAACTCATTTTTCCATCCATTTTTTCCTTGGACACTCGCGTGTTTTGTTTTCCAATGAAAAATTTATTTTTCACTACTTTACTGTTTCTTATTCTTTATTTATCGTTTCACTCGCGTGGGCATTCTGGGCCCATAACCACTTCGTGTTTACTATTATAAATAAGAAAACTTCGTAGAAAATATGAAATTAATATATCTCGAATTCAGCAGTAAGTATAACAAGACATAAGTCATAGCAGCGCCACCAAGTGGCAAACTCACACAACTACATTTCATTATGAAACCTCATTAAGAAAAAAAAAGTAAGAATATGTAATAAGAAAAATATATATTTGAAAAAAAAATGCTTGAAAGAAAAAAACAAATTTATTTCTCAAACTGCTGTAACGCTGATGACACCTTCCTTCTTTCTTAACACTCTGTAGGTGTGACTACATACACCTGTAGGTGTGACTGGCCGCTATTAAAACGAGACCTTGATTTTCCCCCTTGTGTGTCCCGACCCTACTATGTGTTTCCTTAGGGAAATAGGACTCTTCGTAATCATCAAATTACTCAGGAATGGCTTGTGGTATTACCGAGATTTTTTCAGATTTAGGTTAAAATTGAAACAGACTTTCAGGACTACGAATATTTCAGGCCTATCTTTAGTATTTTGTAAGAAAATGTACAGTAAAGTGTAAGAATTTACAGCGCCTGGACTGTCGAACACACACTATCTTTTTATGCTGTATTTTTTATTTTTCTGTTCTATGTAGTGTGTTTATTTGTTTTTATTTATTTTCAGGTAGGTAATTGAAAATAATAAAACTCAAACCAGACGTAATTGTTCAGTAAATTCTGAAATACAGGGTTTTGAAATAAAAATATACCCAAAATGGTATAAGGCCATGTTTATCGTTTAATATACAAAACCTAGAACACTAAAACATAAAAAATCTAAGCTTAACGACTAGATACATTCATAACCTTTATAAAAAACATCACTTGAGCAGTTTATTCTAAGAATCTGAGTCATAAACAACGATAAACGTGCAGCGGTCCGCCACGGTTAACGCTCGGCTGTTGTTCGTGACACGGGACGGTGTCGGGTCATCTCGCGCGGCTCGCGCGAGCGGGTAAGAGAAAACTATTGGAACTAAAAATGAATGAACATGACGATCCATCGGAATTCCTAAACAAATTTGAAGGTTATGTGAACGAATTGACAAACACAGGGGAAAAAGTTTCTTCAGAAGACAAACTGAATTATCTTCTATTAAGCCTGCCAAAATGTTACTCCAATATAGTGGATATCGTTGATGCCCTGCCAGATAAGGAAAAATCTGTGGATTATGTGAAAACAAAGTTAATGTTAGAGTACAAAAAACATGAATCAAATGAAGACCAACGACAGTCGTTTACAGTAAGAAAAGATAAAGAACAAAGTTGTTACAGTTGCGGAAAGACAGGACACTTCCAGAGAGATTGCCAGAATAATAAAATGTATGATGGACCAAAATGGACGGGAAATTTTAATTGGAGAGGAAACAGGAACTGGCGAGGACTTGGACGTGGTCAACCTCGTGGCTCTTATTGGCGAGGCAGAGGTACATATTATCAACAGAGAGGTCAAGGTTCAGCGGGAACTTCGGTCGTTCAAGGTACAGATAATGATGGAAATTCTTTTAATGTAGAAGTGTTATCGTCTCAAGTTGAACCAGGACAGGATGAACAGTACAATGACAGTGTGATGTGGATCTTGGACAGTGGCTGCTCTGGTCATATAATAAATGAGGACAAATATTTTTGTGAATTTAAAATTTTAAATGAGCCAATTGACATAAAGGTAGGTGACGGCTTTTGTTTAAAATCAAATAAAATTGGTAATATTGAAATGTATTTCTGTGTACAAGGTAAGTGGTTAAAAACAAAAATAAATAATGTATATTATGTGCCATCTATGAAACAAAATTTGTTGAGTGTATCAAGTATTGCGGCTCAGAAAAATGTCAATATTTAATAATTATAATGCTGAAATATATGGACCAGGAAATAAATTGATTGCATGTGCTAAGTAAGTTATACATGTTAAATGGTAAAGTTGGACAGAAAAAATGTGATTCAAAATCATACACAAGTGTAGCAATGAGTAATAAAGAAAAACTGCATAGCATGTTAGGTCATAGTAATTTCTTTAATATAAAAAGATTGTGTGAAAATCAATTGTGTGTTGGTTTACCTAATAAGTTGGAAAGTGACTATTTTCAATGTGAGATATGTTTGACAAATAAAATGACATAATTTCCTTTTGAAAATAATCGAAATAGAGCAAGTGATTTATTGCAAATAGTGCACACTGATGTGAATGGCCCGATAAGTCCCATAGGATATAATGGTGAAAGATATTTTGTGAGTTTTATTGATGATTTTAGTAGAATTGCTAAAGTGTATTGTATCAAACAAAAAAGTGAAGTGTATAATTGTTTTGTGGACTATATAAAGTTAGTGCAAAATCATGTCATGCTCCGACGCAGAGCCACCATTATAGAAAGTGATTAATTATGTCATAAAATGATGTACGTAAGACGAACATAATGTACATATACCGATATCGATGTACGTGCATCAGATAATGTTTAAATAGACATTGATAGTGGCTCTGCTGCAGAGCATACTCTCTAGCAGAGCCACAAAGTACATGTACTCAGGAAAGATAAACGCCACTGATTTTGCATGAAAACTGATGTACGAGTAGTGTTTATTGCGTACGTGTTGAAAAATACCACTGCAAGACAGTGGTTTTATTTATATTAACTTTACTAAAATGCGCGCAGAAAGCGCCTGATTATTTTATGTCAGCAAAATGTTCTGTTTATAAATATTATGATTCAGGAAAATTATCATTTTATTTATTATATAATAATACCTATTACTAGAATATTTTACGTTTTGTATATGCGTACAAATTATTTTCAAAAAAAATTCGATACATAGTTTACTTTTTTTTTTTTCATTTCTATTAGACCGCTGAGAGGGTAGTTCTAGAAAAGATGTGATGTTTTTCTTTACGTTCATACCGATGCAATATCATAACTGACGTTACTGTGATCAGTGAGAAATTATGTTGTATTGTATTATTTACATTTAATTACACATAAAATATATAACAATGAAGCGCGCCAAGTGTGTGTCAGTGTGCTTAGAAGAACAAAAGGCAGCATTTAAGGATTTCAAGCACTTATTCACAAATGTGAAAAAGTTGCCATCAAGTGAGAGTAGTGTTTTTAAGAACATAAGTAAGAATTTATCGTTTCGTATGACACCGAAAGCCCTATATCTGTCTGCAAAGAGACACTTTATTGAATTTTTCTGTGATGAAAACCTGCAAGATGATGCAGATTCTAACAGCGCAAAATCTGTGAACGTTGAGGATGATGTAAGTTCTAGTAGCGATAACATTACTAATAACGTTGACGTGAGTCTTTCAAAGTTGACCACGATTCGTGGCACAACGTAAAGCCCACACTAGTAACTGGCAGAAGAAATGATATCAACAAACCTGGAATTACACATCAAAGAAGACAAAGGATGCCTAAATCAAAGTGGAGTAATATTTTTTTGAATGGATTTGGCGTTGGACTTTTAAAAATAGTTCTGTGACTGATAATTACCATATGAAGTGTACAGGCACATGTAAAGAATGCAATGGTAAAATTAATATCTCAACCAACGGAAATAGTGATAGCGTTATGTTGACATGTTCGTTTCAAGATGTCGATAAAAATATGATTCATACGTCAAAAATAAAGTTGTCTTCTCATAAAACGAAACAACTAGCTTCACAATTGCAAAACCAGTATCCTATAGTCATGCGAAACAAAATGATTAATTCTTCTATGCAAGATGATGAAACACGTGAACCACCTTTTATACCAAACTTGAAATCATTGCAAAATGTAAGAAACAGACACGATGCAAAAAAACGTTTCCATAAAATTGTTGTTTTGGCCTTATGGATTATGTCGTTTACAGAACCATGGGTGAACGTCATCAGAACTGTTTCCCTGCAACCTTTTTTCATACATTACTGGACTGAACTTCAGTTGAACTTCTATAAAAGGATTTCTAAGGCATATACCGTTCTAAGTATTGACGCAACGGGTTCAATCTTCAAGAAAATTAGTCCCCCATATCCTACAAAAGATTATGAAAGTAAACACTTGTTTTTGTACGTCGTGATGTTAAAGATCAAAGATAACTCTGTGCCACTTTCTCAAATGATTTCAGCTGTGCAAACTATGGACAATATATTTCAGTGGTTGAAGAAATGGATCAGTGGAATGAAAGCGCCCAACGAAGTCGTTTGCGATGACTCGGCTGCAATTATAGGAGCTGTTGTGAACGCGTTTACAAGATTTACAACCACCCGGGAATATTTATCACACTGCTTCAAAGTTTTATGCCACGCAGAACGTTGTCAAATTACTTGTGTTATCAGATTGGATACTTCACATTTCTTGAAGTCTTTGTATCGTCTACAATGTTTCAAGTTCATTGATATACGTGTCAAGTATTTCTATATTAGGTATTTGTTGGCACTAAAAAGCTGTACGAATTTTGAGGTGGCGAAAACTATCATTAAAAATTTAATTGTCGTTGCTCTGCAGAAATATGATAGATATTTAATGGATGGTTTTAAACGTAAGAAGAATGAAGGAATTAATTCAAAAAATGGTGACTTTAATCAAGAATCGGTTTTTAAAAGTAACCCAAAACTGGAAGAAAATTGGCGCAATAAAGCAAATAATAAAAATACCCCACGGTTAATAGAAAAAACAAAACCCAAAACAAAAGAAATAGAAATTCTACCGAATGGAAATATTTGCACATCAGGTATAAAAAATGTAGTTACAACAAATACATGTGCCTTTGATGCCATACTTAACGCTTTGTTAGTTATTTGTATTGATCACATAAATATTTCCACATTTATTACTTCTATGAATTCGGCGTTTTCAAGACTGGTTTCTGCTTTGGTACAGTAGGCAGCTCATCAGGCTATCCATTATACATAACCATAACTACGACGCGATATAGAGTGTTAGAAAGAAAGTCACCATGAAATAATTGGTAGAATTTTTAAGTTAACCGAAATTAGCCAACGACGGATCAGACCAAAAAATGAAGGGCCAATAAAATTCATTTTGCCCTTAAGCGCGTGAGTAAGCCACGCCCACGCCTCGCTGCGCGTTCGCAGTCCTATCCCGAATCTGTTTAGTTACGTCAAAACACTTATTGACGTAAGACGAGTGCTGTGCTGTGAACGAACCTGTGACGAGTTCCGCCAAAAATGGCGCCTCCCTTGACGAGAGTCGAAAGAGAGCGCATAGTTGCACTGAGACAGGCTGGTCTTCGTGTGTGTGACATATGTCAGCAAACGGGCATTACGGTAAGTAACATTTATTTTTCTCTTTAAATAAGGAAACAAAAAAAGCATGGTGTCTTTCCATTAATTTATTCATAAAAAAACAGGGCAAATTGATACGATAGTTTTGAGTGTTTTTACCTGGATAATTATTGTGCATTGGTAATAATTGGAAGTTATAAATAGTGACATAATTAAATTAAAGTAAAGCTATCAAGTTAAATGGCATGACAAAATAAAAATAAATTAATTTTAGACTAGAGTTTGTATAGTTAGTTACTCTTGTAGATCTTTGAAAATGTAGAAACATTACAACTTTTAGAAAATCAAATGCTGGTATAAATTTTATCATTAGCTATGATTTTGTGATTTTTTTGTGAGGAGAAATTAATTTTGTATTAATTTATTTTCAAGAATATGAGTTTCTCCGTTTAGAAGCCATTGACAATTTATTTGTGCCTTTTCGGTTTCGATATGTTGGATTGTGTGATCGCATTTAGTTTTTTATAGTTCTTTGAAAAACTCTATAGTAGAGACACCGTGGTGTTCTAAATATTTATTAGGTAATTAATAACAATAATTTATTTGTCGTATTGTTTTAGCGAAAAACTGTGTATTTTTGGCTACGTCGATGGGAAGAGGCTGGGACGCTTGAAGCCCACCACCGTCAGCTTTATCAGCGAGCCACGACGGCTGAAGAGGATGCGGCCATAGTCGCTGCGCACTCCGCTGGTCCATTTTTAAGCACAAGAGTGTCCTCGTCCAACTATAATGTGAGTTTATTGTATTTTGCAATTACTTTTCATACTATACACACACACACACACACACTTTTTTCCGCCCATATTCTTTATGGAGCTTAATGCTGAACACACACTTGTAATCATCCGTAATCCGTTATAATGTTTCAACAAAACATAAAACCCGTCACGCGACCAAGGGTATGTGCCCTGAGTTTCTTATTACCAAATTAATTTACTTAATCCAATATTTTAAAATCTTATTCTAGTGTTCACTATTTCAAGTAGGTAAAGTAATGCAAAGTTTGGGATCACAGATTTTCTTGTTTAAATCACATTTTATGATGTCAATCACATCATGTCATTTTGTAATTTTTTTGTTATAATTTTTTTTTTCTGTTTTTCCTGGGAGCTGATGCGCCGCCTAAAAGCAGAGTAACCTTCATTTAATTTTTTGTGCTAAAAAATCATTTCGGAGATAAAACTTTTATTACGCAAGCGAAGTTGCGGGCAGGTCGCTAGTCTGAAATAATAAAGCCATATTTTGTAGAAAGGCAGAGCGCATGCACCGCTCGCTAGAGCAGCGTACGAGGCTTGCGCTATAATATCAGGCGCGTACGCTAGATCCCTTGCACATTCTCAATTTTAAAAAATAATTACATTTATTTGTTTTAGATTTCCTTGGACACTGTGCGGCGCAGACTAAAAGAAGCGGGGAAGAAAGGTCGCCGCCCGGCAAAAAAAATTTTACTGAGTCAACAGCATAAGGAGGCAAGAGTTTCATTTTGTCTAGAATATTAATAAGGACGGAAAGAAAATATTATGGCGCAACAGTAACGAAAGGTATGAAGAGATAAATACTCTGCCTAATCGAACTAGTGGAAGAATTAGTCTCAACCTATGGGGGTGGATGAGCTCTATGGGGCCAGGCGAGTTAGTGGAGGTGAGCGGGCGCATGACTGGAGAGCAATATTTGGAAATATTGCGGGATGTATTGCTTCCCACCGTGCGCATCCACTACCCTGAGGGCATTATTTACTTGTGCCAAGATAACTGCCGAGTTCATACGTGCAGAGTTGTAGAGCAGTGGCTTGCGTCACAGGAGGACGTCGTCCGCATTCCATGGCCTTCAAAGAGCCCTGACCTAAATCCTATCGAGAACTTATGGGGTCTCATGGCTCTCGATTAGGATGCCGCAGAAATACGTAATACCGAAAACTTGAGGCGTGAGGCAAACGACACTTGGGACCGACAAAGGGGCAGGGACACCTGCTGGAACATGGTGGCCGGCATGAGAAACAGGCTGGACGCTGTGCTAGATGCGCAAGGTGGTCCTACTAAATATTGATTTGTTTATTTTTATACTTTTCTTTTTTTATTTACTAATAGCTTTCCCAATTTCTTAATATCATACTTGTATCTATCTATACTTAATACACAATATATATATATGTATGTTTATTATATCTGTAGTGTAATAATGTATTATGTATACCTAATCATCTGTTGTCAGTCTTATCTTTTCCACCGGAGGGCCAATCGTATTACGTATTTCAGTGGTAAGGTATTAATTGCTCTTTTTAGGCCATGGATACTTTATGCTTTAAAGATTTATAGTCAAATATTTTATCATTAGTGTCAAGAACTGAATTTTTTAAAATTACTTGAAAAAAAAATGCTGTTCATCACTTATGTTGAAGCTCATTTTCTCATAGCTCAATTCAGGAGGGTTGGCTCATGCATATCGTTCGTTACTGTTGTTTCATAATATAATTCGTCAAATTGTCATATTTCTTCCAAAAAAATCATATTGAATTTATTTAGTTATTTTTCCAACCTAATTATAATAATCTGGACAAAAAGTAAGTTTTGCGTTACTTAACAATAAGTATTTTATTTTTGTTACACTTAATAAAGACTCGTAGCATCTTTTCTCAGTCTCATATGTTTGTTCATAATTTTTTTACTAAGCACTGTAGCCATTTACAGATTTATATCACACCTGACCTGACATTTGTCCTCCTAAAGTTTAGACTCTATTTATTAAGTTAAAAGTTTTAAAGCTTTTATTTAGGTTATAAGTTTATGTTATCACCTTTGTTGTTTAATTACATTTTCAATAGTTTGAAGGTATAGATAGTTGTTAAAAGTTAAGTTTACTGTAAATTTTATATGATTTAACTGAATCAATCTGAAGATGATATTTGTGATTAACTACACACATCAACACGGTCTAGGGATATTTTTAAAAGTGCGAATTACTATAAATGTATTAATAATTTTATATGACATCTATATATTAAAGGAAACGTTACTTAATACACTACCATTTTTATGTATAAAGTTTTCATTTTAGAAAGTCGATCGATCCATTATTAAGTATGCTGCTAAGATATAAAGACCAACGCCTTACCGTCACTGCCTCTTCGGAATGGCAACGTCGCATTCCTTTTGTGAGCGAAAATCACCACGTGGCGTGATCAAGATAAATTTAATAAATAAGTTCAAAGCTATTTTTCGGCGAAAATATTATTCTGTTTCAAAGTTGTAATCTGAATTATCGAACGATGGGCTTCACCCAATGCTCAATTAAAGCTTAATATTTTCATGCAGAAAATAGAAAGAAATAAAAGTAGAAATTGAAATTGTGCTACTTTCAAGATTTTGTTTGAGTGTTATGAATGAAAACCATTTGAATCACAACTTTTATTTAATTATAGCAATGGCTCTAGGTGAAATGAATTAAAAACGTAGTAATTAAGAAAGTAGGTAGGTTTAGGAAAATAGAGCTTTTTATAGTCGATCGAGAAAAACGTATGATTATATGTTTGACATTGTCTAGACGAATGAATAGAAAAGGTTTGTATTATGCTGCTGGTTTATAATAAAATAAAGACCAGCGCCTTACCGGCCATCATCGCCTTCGCCGCGCCGCTTCGGGATGGCAACTTCGCATCGCCTTTGTGAACTAAAATCACCACGTGGCGTAGTCAAGATAGATTTAAGTATTTTCGGCGAAAATTATTCTGTTTCAGTTTAAATCTCAATTATCAAATGTTTATTTTATTTCAGCATAAATAATATACCATCAACAGCTCATACACGTACCCACCGAGAGGCTCGAGCTTGCTCTTGCGGGTTGGTCGACATAAATAATATATTATTTATTATTTATGTCGACCAACCCAACCGCAACTAAAGTCATATTTTCATGCAAAAAGTAAATACCTAGTCGTTTCAATGGAGGATATCGTTGAACGTAGTGTGTGCTATGAAAATTGGACGTAGTTACACGAAAAGGATCCAATCCACACAAAGTCACTTTTGAGATATTGAAGTTTGAAGTTCAAAATTATTTTCTTCATAGGTGTTTGTTTCAAGATAAATTTAAAGTGTTATGTTTTGTGAGAAACATTAAAACCTTTTTATTGTTAATAGTATATTTATGGGACGATTGGTATTTTCGGAGAAATATGTGTTTTGGTGGGTTGGATCCTTTTCATTTTATTACTTTTTCTTTGGCGCATGCTTAATATAAATTTCTTTAAAACGCTCCATGTAGTGAATTCTTTGCAAACAAAATAATACAACAAAATAATACTGCGATCAAAAATACATTTAATTTTTAGTACTTTTTGGGAGAGATAGATATAATTAGTTACCATCTACACTCTAAGAAGTTCGTTGAAAATCTTATCGGCATATTACTTTGAAAATGAATTTATCGAAAAGGATCCAAGCATTTTGGATCGTTTTAATTATTAAATGTAGGTGTTAGAATATTCAGCAAGGAGAACCAAGCGCTGTGGATCGTTTTTATATTTTTAATTAAGTATAGGTGATGAACAAATTGTAATTACACAATAACAATCCAGGGTGCTTGATTCGTTTTTAAGATAAATGGTTAATATTGTAGGCTGTGAACCAGGTCAATTGGATTGTTTATGGTGAAAGAACAAAAAAATCTGTCATACATGTTGGTTGGTTCAATAGCTGGTAAAAAAGATAAACCTCTTCTTTTTTGTAAAATTTTTATTACTGGACGATAGAAGCGATATTTGCGGTCAGTTTGGTGTACTTAAGTCATTTTTGACAATGTTGTGGATTGGATCCTTTTCGTGTAACTACGTCCAATTATTCGGTATTGAAGTTGAAATTCGAGATCTGATAAAAAATAATTGAAGCCTTGTTCGTCGCATTTCCGTCCAAACACTCATTAGTTATTTAGCAACCTTAGTGATTTGTTATTGGAAATCTAAACTTTATTCTATTCGCAAACGGATTTGTCTGACGGAAAATTAACGAAAGAAACAAAGAAATCCAAGAATTCACTGCTACACCAACCAACATATTTATTTTTATTAAAAGATCGACGCACTTTCGTTTTGCCGCGCTCCTTCCTATCCCTTCACGCATCCCACGCACACGTGGACAATAATGTATTTGTGTGGCACTGCAGCAAGACACATTTGAAGTAATATTGTGAAAAGGCTATTTATCTCTCTCGCGCGATTCTCTCCGTTCAACTTTTAATGCGCTCAAGGCCAAAGTGTAGTAACTTGATGAGCTGTCCACTGTACATAAAGATGTTGATGTAAATTGTTTAAAAAGGCGAACAGAAATTTTAAAACTGCATTACAAGTCTACGGCACAAGGACATGTTCAACTAATTGATTGCAGTTGTAACGTTACTTTTGTGTTAGAAAAAAATTTGATCAATGATATTTTTAGTGCAACTCTTTCCAAAATTTGTTCAGATTGTGAAATGCGTATAACAAGAAAACTTCCAATGCTTCCTCTAAATATATTAATGATATCAGATAATGGAGTGGCCTCATTAAACGAATCAGCATCATCTATGCTGGCAAGCGAAGTCTCTGATTGTGAAAAATAATGATTGTACTGGAAAAGTATTAACAGAATACTTAATTTCTGAAAATTTAATTTAACCATGCGTTTATGTGACATTCCAAACGAACTACTAATCTGTGACAAAATATTTCAATTAGCAGCTGTAGTTGAATTTATTCCAAATTCCGGAGATGTTGGTCATTATAAAACTAACTGTCTACGGCGGAATTCTGAATGCTGTTCCAGTCAAGCATGACATTACAGTTAATTCCCATCTGCTGATATATAGACGCTGGAAAGCATAGAAAGAATTCATAACAGACATAGAAAATGTGTATCCTCCGTAAATTATGTTAAGCAATAAAAAAATATGTTTCGTTCTAAATAGTTTTTATTAATTTAATTAAAACATTAAGACAATCTGTGTCTAGAAAAACCTTTGCTGACATAAAATAATCAGGCGCTTTCTGCGCGCATTTTAGTAAAGTTAATATAAATAAAACCACTGTCTTGCAGTGGTATTTTTCAACACGTACGCAATAAACACTACTCGTACATCAGTTTTCATCCAAAATCAGTGGCGTTTATCTTTCCTGAGTACATGTACTTTGTGGCTCTGCTAGAGAGTATGCTCTGCAGCAGAGCCACTATCAATGTCTATTTAAACATTATCTGATGCACGTACATCGATATCGGTATATGTACATTATGTTCGTCTTACGTACATCATTTTATGACATAATTAATCACTTTCTATAATGGTGGCTCTGCGTCAGAGCATGACATGCAAAATCAGACAGGAAAGAAGATTAAAGTAATACAGTGTGACAATGGAACAGAATATTTAAACAAGCGATTCTATGAGCTAGCAAAAGAAGAAGGAATAATATTGAGGCCGTGTCCAGCATACACACATGAGTTAAATGGTGTTGCTGAAAGATTTAATAGAACTGTCATGGACAGAGCTCGATGTTTACTAGCTGAAGCAGACATTGATAAATGTTATTGGCCTGAATGTGTGAAAACTGCTGCCAAACACATTGATCAAGAAAACACCATATGAGACATTCTTTGGAAGAAAACCGGATGTGACAAATATGAGAATATATGGAAGAACAGCATTTTGTGAGAATACCAGAAGAGAAAAGGACATCAAAGTTGAACCCAAAAGCTGAAAAAGGAATTTTAGTAGGCTATACAGACATGGGATACAGAGTACTAGTGAATAATAAAGTTATTATAAGTAGACATGTCAGATTTATTGAGAAGACAGCAAAGTGTGTTAAGTTTAATGAATATGAAGAAGAAGAAATAGAAGAAGAAAGAGAAAACAGTGAAGAAGGTAATGAAAATAGAGACACAAAACATGATGAAGACAAGAGGGAAAGGAGAAATGAAGAACATGTGAAAAAGAAACTAAGGAGGTGGATAGAAAAAAAAAGACCTCAAAGGACAAAAAAACTACCTTCAAGATATGATGACCACGTAGTATATGTAAATTTTTGTAATGCAAACATTCCAGAAAATTACGAAAAAGCAATGAACAGTTCGGACTCAAAAAAGTAGATAAAAGCAATGGATGAAGAATTAAAAAGCCTAAAAGAAAATAATACATGGAAAATTGACAAAGAACCTATAGATAAGGATGTAATAGAAGTTAATAATTGAAATTGAAATAAATGGATATACAGAATCAAGTCAAAAGGAAAGTACAAAGCACGAGTTGTTGCTAAAGGTTTTCAACAAATGTACAGTGAAAATGAAGAAATATACTCACCTGTTGCAAGGATGACTACTTTGAAGGTATTATTATCTACAGCATGTATGAAAGGATGGCAAATTGAACAAATGAACGTTGAGACAGCATTCCTAAATGGAAACATAAAAAGTGAAGTTTATATTTACCCATCTGATGGTTATAATATACACAAGAATGAAGTCTGTTTGCTGAAAAAATCATTGTACGGGTTGAGAGAAAGACCAAGAGATTGGTATGAATGTTTTCATAACTACATGACAGAGATTAATTTAAAAAGGTCGGATTATGACTATTGTTTATATACTGGATGCATGAATAATGAAGAGATATACATAATTTTATACGTAGACGAGTTACTTATAATAGGACCAAACAAAGACAGTATAAACAAAGTAAAAGAAATGTTGAGTAATAAATTTAGAATGAAAGATCTTGGAAAAATAAAACAATATTTGGGAATAAATATAGAGTATTATCCGGATGAGAAAAAAATGTATTTGAGTCAAGAAGATTATATAAAAAGCTTAGCTGAACAGTATCAAATTACAGAAGCGAAGAAATACGAAACACCTATGGAGATAAATTTGAAACTGGAACCTGCAGAAAAAGTTAATGAAAAACTGAAATATAGAGAGCTTTACTGTATGTGGCAAATGAAACACGCCCGGATATTTCTTTCTCAGTAAATTATTTAAGTAGATTTCAGAGTTGTTATGATGATACTCACTACAAATATGCTCTGCTTGTGCTGAAATATTTGTATTATTCAAGAACATTGAAACTGAATTACGGTTCAAACTATGAGGATAAAATGGAAGCATATGTAGTTGCAGATTGGGCTGCAGATATTGTAGACAGAAAGTCAACGACTGGAATAGTGATAAAAGTGTTTGGAAATACAGTGTTCTGGAAATCACAAAAACAAAAGATAGTTTCAAGAGCATCTACTCATGCTGAATATTATGCATTAGCTGATTGTGTTGAGGAGGTGTTACCAATAAAAGGAGTGTTACTTGCTATAAATGTGAAAGTGAGTGACAGTATAAAGATCTATGAAGATAATAGTGGGGCTATTACGTTAAGTAAAAATGGTAAATTCTGTAAAAATTCTAAACATATTGACATTAGCTACCACTTTGTGCATAACTTTGAAA
Source organism: Carpatolechia fugitivella (assembly GCA_951230895.1). Taxonomy (NCBI): domain Eukaryota; kingdom Metazoa; phylum Arthropoda; class Insecta; order Lepidoptera; family Gelechiidae; genus Carpatolechia; species Carpatolechia fugitivella. Next base: position 184,554 of record OX579665.1, read on the forward strand.
AGAAAGGATTAATTAATGTTGTGAAGATAAATACTGAAGATCAGGTTGCTGATATATTGACAAAGTCTCTATGTAAAGTAAAATTTCCAAAGTTCAGATATTTACTGGGAATTGAGGAATGTTAAATAAGATAGATAGATATGCAATACACAGTTTTTGTAGGTTAAATAAGGTTAAATAAGACACTAAAGTTTTGTAATGTTTTAATTGATATAAGTGTATGGACAAGATAAGATTTAGATAAGTATTCTATTGTAAAATGTTAAAGATGTCTGTGTTAACTTGGTAGAGGGAACAAAATCAAGGAGGTGTGTTGAAATAGTGATTTTGTTCAGTAGAATTTAAGTATTAAGAACTGGCAACCCTTTTTTCTCTTCTAAAAATATGGCGATTGAAATTGATTTGTATTGTGCATTTATCAAGAAAATAAATGGTTATTGAAGATAAAAGGAGTTTTACTAAGAATCAGAGCAAGTGGTTTGCATATAATTAATTTAGTTTTTTGCAAAACAAGAATACTCCTACTGCCACGATCGATTCTGTAAGTAAAAATTAATTTATTATTTTTATCCATTTTTTTTTATTGTACAGAACAGAACAAGTTCAAAAGTGCTGACCCACCATAATGTTAAATGTAAATAATATACATATACAGGGTTATTCGAATGTACATATTGTTCATCGAATTTAAGACAAAACGTGTTTTTTAGGAATCTACCTTTTTTTGCATAAGATTTATTTTCATAATCTCGTATTGCATAGTAACGTTTGGCAAAAGAATCCTTTCGCCGAAAATCGTATCGCACAATGTGGTATTTACTAAACTTAGTTAGTCCTAATTATTAGGACGTACAAGATAATGCGATATAAGTTTAGTAAATACCACATTGTGCGATACGATTTTCGGCGAAAGGATTCTTTTGCCAAACGTTACTATGCAATACGAGATTATGAAAATAAATCTTATGCAAAAAAAGGTAGATTCCTAAAAAACACGTTTTGTCTTAAATTCGATGAACAATATGTACATTCGAATAACCCTGTATATGCACTATCTTGTACGCATTATCTTGTACGTCCTAATAATTAGGACTAATTATTAGGACGTACAAGATAATGCGATATAAGTTTAGTAAATACCACATTGTGCGATACGATTTTCGGCGAAAGCATTAGCTATGGCATATTTTTGATACTAATAATATTCATTTGGCTTAGACTTTGTTTCGCCAAAACAATTATCACTAGTGTAATTTTTTTTTAATAATCCGTAACTATTATACTTTATTTTGATTTTGAATGCGTTAAATAAACGAGGTAATGATATGATTATATGCGCTTTATGCATTTTAATAAAGTACATCATACCCTACGCCATATCAGGAGTTTTTGTTAGAATTAGGGAATACTAAAATTATCTAATCAAAATACCACAATTTCTACAAGTACTTAAGTAATATATTTATTTAATAAGATTATTATAAGAAACAAGGTTATACGAAAAGAAATTCGAAGAAACGAAACATCGAAGTTTCAAAATTGTGCGAAAAGAGTTTTAGGCGAAATGAGTCTTATGCCAAGTGATTATTCTTTAGGCGAAGTGATTATTCGGCCATAATCGTTTAGGCGATCAGTGTTATGCAAAATGAGTTTCGGACAATCAAGTTTATGCGAGATAAGGGGAACCCGTTTTTTAGTTCCCCCCCCCTCGCTAAGCTCCGCCTCCTTTTTTATTAGGGTTTTTACTTTGCTACAAATGTCCTTGTTTGTTGGTTCCACAAGGTCACCGTGCTTTAAGATATTTTAAAGGGAATAAAATAAAAATATCATTGTTTCAAAAAAAATCTTTTTTTGCTTCATATATTCCATTATCGACACTGATAAATATTTTACGTATGCTCACTGTTCATAAAATAACCCTGTATACATCCGATTTAAATCTTGACTAAATTATTTATCTTTACTTTCTATGTAAAACAATACAACAGATTAAAAATATTTTAATTTCAGGAGACATCAAACGAGAGCAGTGTTGTACAATCCTAGCAAAATGGTTCATCTCATTCATGCCAATGACACGATTAAACGTCCCAGAAAAAATCTAAACAATGAAATGATTTCGGAATTCTGAATGCTGTTCCAGTCAAGCATGACATTACAGTTAATTCCCATCTGCTGATATATAGACGCTGGAAAGCATAGAAAGAATTCATAACAGACATAGAAAATGTGTATCCTCCGTAAATTATGTTAAGCAATAAAAAAATATGTTTCGTTCTAAATAGTTTTTATTAATTTAATTAAAACATTAAGACAATCTGTGTCTAGAAAAACCTTTGCTGACATAAAATAATCAGGCGCTTTCTGCGCGCATTTTAGTAAAGTTAATATAAATAAAACCACTGTCTTGCAGTGGTATTTTTCAACACGTACGCAATAAACACTACTCGTACATCAGTTTTCATCCAAAATCAGTGGCGTTTATCTTTCCTGAGTACATGTACTTTGTGGCTCTGCTAGAGAGTATGCTCTGCAGCAGAGCCACTATCAATGTCTATTTAAACATTATCTGATGCACGTACATCGATATCGGTATATGTACATTATGTTCGTCTTACGTACATCATTTTATGACATAATTAATCACTTTCTATAATGGTGGCTCTGCGTCAGAGCATGACATGCAAAATCAGACAGGAAAGAAGATTAAAGTAATACAGTGTGACAATGGAACAGAATATTTAAACAAGCGATTCTATGAGCTAGCAAAAGAAGAAGGAATAATATTGAGGCCGTGTCCAGCATACACACATGAGTTAAATGGTGTTGCTGAAAGATTTAATAGAACTGTCATGGACAGAGCTCGATGTTTACTAGCTGAAGCAGACATTGATAAATGTTATTGGCCTGAATGTGTGAAAACTGCTGCCAAACACATTGATCAAGAAAACACCATATGAGACATTCTTTGGAAGAAAACCGGATGTGACAAATATGAGAATATATGGAAGAACAGCATTTTGTGAGAATACCAGAAGAGAAAAGGACATCAAAGTTGAACCCAAAAGCTGAAAAAGGAATTTTAGTAGGCTATACAGACATGGGATACAGAGTACTAGTGAATAATAAAGTTATTATAAGTAGACATGTCAGATTTATTGAGAAGACAGCAAAGTGTGTTAAGTTTAATGAATATGAAGAAGAAGAAATAGAAGAAGAAAGAGAAAACAGTGAAGAAGGTAATGAAAATAGAGACACAAAACATGATGAAGACAAGAGGGAAAGGAGAAATGAAGAACATGTGAAAAAGAAACTAAGGAGGTGGATAGAAAAAAAAGACCTCAAAGGACAAAAAAACTACCTTCAAGATATGATGACCACGTAGTATATGTAAATTTTTGTAATGCAAACATTCCAGAAAATTACGAAAAAGCAATGAACAGTTCGGACTCAAAAAAGTAGATAAAAGCAATGGATGAAGAATTAAAAAGCCTAAAAGAAAATAATACATGGAAAATTGACAAAGAACCTATAGATAAGGATGTAATAGAAGTTAATAATTGAAATTGAAATAAATGGATATACAGAATCAAGTCAAAAGGAAAGTACAAAGCACGAGTTGTTGCTAAAGGTTTTCAACAAATGTACAGTGAAAATGAAGAAATATACTCACCTGTTGCAAGGATGACTACTTTGAAGGTATTATTATCTACAGCATGTATGAAAGGATGGCAAATTGAACAAATGGACGTTGAGACAGCATTCCTAAATGGAAACATAAAAAGTGAAGTTTATATTTACCCATCTGATGGTTATAATATACACAAGAATGAAGTCTGTTTGCTGAAAAAATCATTGTACGGGTTGAGAGAAAGACCAAGAGATTGGTATGAATGTTTTCATAACTACATGACAGAGATTAATTTAAAAAGGTCGGATTATGACTATTGTTTATATACTGGATGCATGAATAATGAAGAGATATACATAATTTTATACGTAGACGAGTTACTTATAATAGGACCAAACAAAGACAGTATAAACAAAGTAAAAGAAATGTTGAGTAATAAATTTAGAATGAAAGATCTTGGAAAAATAAAACAATATTTGGGAATAAATATAGAGTATTATCCGGATGAGAAAAAAATGTATTTGAGTCAAGAAGATTATATAAAAAGCTTAGCTGAACAGTATCAAATTACAGAAGCGAAGAAATACGAAACACCTATGGAGATAAATTTGAAACTGGAACCTGCAGAAAAAGTTAATGAAAAACTGAAATATAGAGAGCTTTACTGTATGTGGCAAATGAAACACGCCCGGATATTTCTTTCTCAGTAAATTATTTAAGTAGATTTCAGAGTTGTTATGATGATACTCACTACAAATATGCTCTGCTTGTGCTGAAATATTTGTATTATTCAAGAACATTGAAACTGAATTACGGTTCAAACTATGAGGATAAAATGGAAGCATATGTAGTTGCAGATTGGGCTGCAGATATTGTAGACAGAAAGTCAACGACTGGAATAGTGATAAAAGTGTTTGGAAATACAGTGTTCTGGAAATCACAAAAACAAAAGATAGTTTCAAGAGCATCTACTCATGCTGAATATTATGCATTAGCTGATTGTGTTGAGGAGGTGTTACCAATAAAAGGAGTGTTACTTGCTATAAATGTGAAAGTGAGTGACAGTATAAAGATCTATGAAGATAATAGTGGGGCTATTACGTTAAGTAAAAATGGTAAATTCTGTAAAAATTCTAAACATATTGACATTAGCTACCACTTTGTGCATAACTTTGAAAAGAAAGGATTAATTAATGTTGTGAAGATAAATACTGAAGATCAGGTTGCTGATATATTGACAAAGTCTCTATGTAAAGTAAAATTTCAAAAGTTCAGATATTTACTGGGAATTGAGGAATGTTAAATAAGATAGATAGATATGCAATACACAGTTTTTGTAGGTTAAATAAGGTTAAATAAGACACTAAAGTTTTGTAATGTTTTAATTGATATAAGTGTATGGACAAGATAAGATTTAGATAAGTATTCTATTGTAAAATGTTAAAGATGTCTGTGTTAACTTGGTAGAGGGAACAAAATCAAGGAGGTGTGTTGAAATAGTGATTTTGTTCAGTAGAATTTAAGTATTAAGAACTGGCAACCCTTTTTTCTCTTCTAAAAATATGGCGATTGAAATTGATTTGTATTGTGCATTTATCAAGAAAATAAATGGTTATTGAAGATAAAAGGAGTTTTACTAAGAATCAGAGCAAGTGGTTTGCATATAATTAATTTAGTTTTTTGCAAAACAAGAATACTCCTACTGCCACGATCGATTCTGTAAGTAAAAATTAATTTATTATTTTTATCCATTTTTTTTTATTGTACAGAACAGAACAAGTTCAAAAGTGCTGACCCACCATAATGTTAAATGTAAATAATATACATATACAGGGTTATTCGAATGTACATATTGTTCATCGAATTTAAGACAAAACGTGTTTTTTAGGAATCTACCTTTTTTTGCATAAGATTTATTTTCATAATCTCGTATTGCATAGTAACGTTTGGCAAAAGAATCCTTTCGCCGAAAATCGTATCGCACAATGTGGTATTTACTAAACTTAGTTAGTCCTAATTATTAGGACGTACAAGATAATGCGATATAAGTTTAGTAAATACCACATTGTGCGATACGATTTTCGGCGAAAGGATTCTTTTGCCAAACGTTACTATGCAATACGAGATTATGAAAATAAATCTTATGCAAAAAAAGGTAGATTCCTAAAAAACACGTTTTGTCTTAAATTCGATGAACAATATGTACATTCGAATAACCCTGTATATGCACTATCTTGTACGCATTATCTTGTACGTCCTAATAATTAGGACTAATTATTAGGACGTACAAGATAATGCGATATAAGTTTAGTAAATACCACATTGTGCGATACGATTTTCGGCGAAAGCATTAGCTATGGCATATTTTTGATACTAATAATATTCATTTGGCTTAGACTTTGTTTCGCCAAAACAATTATCACTAGTGTAATTTTTTTTTAATAATCCGTAACTATTATACTTTATTTTGATTTTGAATGCGTTAAATAAACGAGGTAATGATACGATTATATGCGCTTTATGCATTTTAATAAAGTACATCATACCCTACGCCATATCAGGAGTTTTTGTTAGAACTAGGGAATACTAAAATTATCTAATCAAAATACCACAATTTCTACAAGTACTTAAGTAATATATTTATTTAATAAGATTATTATAAGAAACAAGGTTATACGAAAAGAAATTCGAAGAAACGAAACATCGAAGTTTCAAAATTGTGCGAAAAGAGTTTTAGGCGAAATGAGTCTTATGCCAAGTGATTATTCTTTAGGCGAAGTGATTATTCGGCCATAATCGTTTAGGCGATCAGTGTTATGCAAAATGAGTTTCGGACAATCAAGTTTATGCGAGATAAGGGGAACCCGTTTTTTAGTTCCCCCCCCCTCGCTAAGCTCCGCCTCCTTTTTTATTAGGGTTTTTACTTTGCTACAAATGTCCTTGTTTGTTGGTTCCACAAGGTCACCGTGCTTTAAGATATTTTAAAGGGAATAAAATAAAAATATCATTGTTTCAAAAAAAATCTTTTTTTGCTTCATATATTCCATTATCGACACTGATAAATATTTTACGTATGCTCACTGTTCATAAAATAACCCTGTATACATCCGATTTAAATCTTGACTAAATTATTTATCTTTACTTTCTATGTAAAACAATACAACAGATTAAAAATATTTTAATTTCAGGAGACATCAAACGAGAGCAGTGTTGTACAATCCTAGCAAAATGGTTCATCTCATTCATGCCAATGACACGATTAAACGTCCCAGAAAAAATCTAAACAATGAAATGATTTCACAAGCTCTGAATATTATGAAATCTGTCTCCGATCGACAAAATCAAACACAAGAAAAGGATTAAGACACTGTTTTTGGAGAATATATTGCAGCAAAATTGAGAAAAATGGATAAATCAATCAACAAATGTAATAGTAAAACATCGAATTAATAACATTATTTTTGAAACCGAAATTGGATATCAGACAGATATGTATGCAGATTACGCAAGACCCTCTAGCTCCCGTAGTCATCCAGGGTATTATACAGGTTCTCCAAATGATCAGCCAAATGCATATCCTTCTAATCGCTTATCATCTGTATATTCTACTATTACGAGCCCGGGTCATCAAAATCCTGATAATCAGCCAAATACAAACCCTTCATCTCTATATCCCATCAACATAAGCCCTCATCCGCAACTTCCTGGAGTTGGAATCTTCGGTACCAGTAGCGCTTGATGAAAGTTCTAATAGTGAACGTATAAGCTTCCAAGATATAGAGAACGTTTTTAAATCGTTTTAAACGTTTTTAAATCCCTAAATAAAAAAAAAAATTCTTTCTTTAAGATCTTTATTATATTGTTATAACGTAACGGCACGTAACAGAAATATAACGTTGACGAATTACACTATAGAGATGCTTGTGTGTGGTGTAAGACATCACTGTTTCGTAGGTGCACCCAATTATTGACAGGACCAGAAAGAGACGAAGTTGCTGCAAGGATTTATCCCAATGAGGTAGGTAAGTAATTTTTCTTTTGCCGTCTTTGTCAACGTTTGTAGCTAACTCCCTAACTTCCCAGCCGCCTAAAGAGCCTCTGCTATGGCTTTTCGACTTGGTAGTCGAGGTCAACTAGGTACCGTTTAAGGTGCCATCTGAGACATGAGGCAAGTGATGATTCAGTGGTATAGGCTAGGATACTAACCCAGAACCTTCAAGCTTTCTATAGACTATCACGGCTCATAAACGGCTCTTTTCTTGTGAAGGCATTATGAGAGGCAAAAATGTTACAAGATTATTGCATTACTTAATTGTAAATTATTGTTACAGTTGCTGCAGAGAGCCCTAGTAATTAGTATGCTTAAACTGTTGGATTAGAGCACAACAAAACTTCAACATTGAACAAGGCCATGTGATAGAAATGCTATCTGATAACCTTCCAATGACACTGGACAACTTTTCTCATACAACAAGCTCCAGTGGTCGCTGTTTTGTCCCAGGGTGTCACAACCCAGAATGGTGAATGAGGAATTAGGGTTCCTGAATACTTAAGGAAACAGATATTAAAAAGTCAAAAAATATTTGTTACTATAAATGCAAGAATTTGTGCCGAACATATGTGGACTCCGCACTGTTGGTTGCTGTGCTCATGTGATGACCATTGTATGGTATTTAGGTTGGGCTCGGCACCAAGAAAGCATAGAAGCACCACCGGCTTCATTTTTGGATGGAATTCTAGTAAGAGATGATGTGGAAAATGAAATTGAATAAATTAAAAAAATTGTTGAGAATTTTTTAATGGAATACCCTTAATACAATTGAAAAAGTATGAAGAATTGTTTTATTTTCTTAAACCTGAATTCCATAATATATTATTTCATAGGTACAAACTGCAAAATATATCAAATAGGTTTGTTTATCAAATAGTTTTGTTTTAAAATGTTGTAGTAAAGTGCTCGACTTCATGAACCTCCTTAACATCTGCTCTGTCTAACAATCCGGCGTTATGGCTTTAGGTAACGCCAATGTTTGAGATTACATTTCAATTGATTGTGAGCAGCAGTGGCTATAACGGGCTGTTGATGAAGTTGATTGATGTTTCCTTTCACGGCAGAGCTTTACTTGCTGATGAAGCTGTATTTCTTGCTAGATTCTATGTACCGTATACCACCACATCGAGATAGGCACTGGTAACGGCCAACACTCGTACGTAGCAGTATTAATTATTAATTAACACTGTGACACTAGTTAACATTATTATTTTGTACATTGTTTGTACATAATTCAATTTATAAGTAGTCCAATAATAACATCACTCACACACAGGTATGAATGAATGAATAAAGAACTTGAAATGGAATTTAAAAAACTGACAATTGATTGAGTTATGTGTTACCTTTATTATTACTTTTAATGTTTTTGTACAAAAATCTCAGGCCGAGATATGCTAAAATAATAATTAAAACATTATTATTGAATAATAGGGTATCTAAATAGCAAGTGTACGAAGTCACGGCCCCGGTTCTATAGCTTCGTGCAACGTCTCCTTTCCCTGAATATATTCACTTATTTCTGTTTGAGTTCTCGCAGAGTTACAGTGCACTTTTTCTAACTTAAAAGCTCTCTGCAGTGACGACGTAAACTTTGTGATTTTGTACTGTTGTTTGTGGAATCAAGTCGAAAGTATGTAAGTAATACCTACCTATTCCTTTTCTTTAACATCCTTTGTTAAAATTAATTTGTTTTGGGTTTCTAGATCCTTTAATTTATAATTTGAATTAAATGATTATTTTATTTTATTAGTTTGGTTTAGTCCAAAACTAAAAACTTAAATTTTCTATAAGAATTTAATTATTTTGTTTTCTGATAAAATAGAATGACATCGTGTCCTAGATAAAATGTATATTTTAAGGTTTTTATCGTATACAAATTTAGGGCACAGGCTGCATTAAATCCATTTTGGGAAGATGATGAGGTGATTCCCGCTTCCCAAGCCGCAGCACCGACTGAACAAGTAGCAGTAGCAGGACCTTCGGGAATTAAGAGAGAAACGAAAAGATCTGCTAGTTCTGCCGCTGAAAAGAAACCAAAACGTGCATACAAGAAAAAAGAAAAGGCCCAGTTTCTCCCACCTGCGAGTGCCTTAGCGAGCATCAGCTCTGACTCGGAAAGCGACGAAGCGGCACCAGCTGTGCCTGTACCTGCACCTATTCGTAAAAGAAAACGTGTTGCTGTAACCGAGACCGAGGTTAGTCGATTTTTATATTTAAAACAAGCATACAGATGACTTATTTTTATAATTATAATTTGTATTTTAATTGCACGTTTTTTTATATTATGGTCTAGAAACTCTAGATTAGTTTTCTTTCGAGTTACAATAAGTATAAAATATACCTATTTAATAAAGCAAAGATCAACTTTTGGAAGTGAAATTCAACGGTTATGGAATATTCATATTTTAATCACTTTATTACACAATTAAACATACACAAGATAAGAAAAAAAAATACAAAGGCGAGCTTATCTCTATACAAGATCTCTTTCAGCCAACCTACACAGGCAACCTACTATATTTTATTTTAACATTATTATGTTTTTTAATTTCAGGATGAAATAGTCGTGGAGCAGAAAGAGCCGGTCCGTGCTGCTCCTTTACGCAGTTTTCTTAACCAGCGAACGCCGACGGGCTACACCTCGCAATCGGATCCCGCCAGGACGGGCGATTATTACTTCGAACTACGAGTTTATAATTCTAGGGAGATAGAGAGGATTGCAAACACCGAAAGATGGAAACGTTTTGTAGTCACCATGAAGCTGTCTACTGATTTGAACACACCTATGTGGAAGGCTTTAACTCGCATTGTACAAGCGGGCAGAGACGAGTTCAAAAACGTTCAGCCCATTCTCTACTCCAACAACCCATTTTAAAGTTCAAATAATATATTTTTATGTCTTATTGAAGTTATATAGAGGACTGTGTAATCACTATATTAAATAATATCTAATTAAATTTTACTCCTATACTCTCCAATTATCTGATTTAATTATATAGTAAATATAGTTAGTGTAATTTTTATAATTATAATTTTAGACTAGTGAATAAAGGTTAGGCTACTTATTGCACTTTTTTCAATTTTGTTCATAAATTTAACAATGAATAATATATAATTTTTCTGTAATAATTGTTTATTTTCCTTTACAGCTTCGGTTTTGATAAACCAATTGATATTGATATTGATAAAGATAAAGATATAGTACCTAAAAGATCAAATTTAAACTAATTTGAGATAAGTTCAAACAATATACCCATACGAACTTATTTTAATATAAAAATATCCAAAAATAATAATAATTTTCTTAGCTACTAAATTTTATACAACGAATACCTATTTTTTCTTTGCTTCATTAAACAAGAACGATTTTCTGAAATGATTTTCTGTAAAGATTGTAAAATATTTGTTTCAAAATTTTCATCACATAAAAAAACAAACATACATATGTCTAATTGCTTACTTACTTCAAAATTTACTAATGTACAAATAATAGCAACTGCTTTTCGTAACAGGATTGCAAGCTTTAGAATAAATCCGTTTTCTAAAACCAAACTTATCATGCCAGAATCATTTTTATCTTCAGCTCGGATAAACAGAACTGTTAATGAAGTACTTAATGTTTGTCTTAAGGAGCATAAGTCTGTTAAAGTAAACTTTGAATTGTTCGTATCGTATATACTTCCCAAAAATAATGAGAGTCTTTAAAATCTTTTAATACTAAATTTCAAGTTTTAGTTGTAAGCACTCATATTGATTCATTTTTCTGAGATGTTAAAGAAAAACTCATTGCAAAATGTTCTGAGTTCGAGCAGTCGGAATCTGGTTGGACTATCAATCTATACTATAAGTCACTTAGAAATTAATGTTAATAAATACAACCCTCTCAGAGCTGGTACTTACTTGTCCTTGCCAGCATCTATACGCAATACAAAGTCATGTTTAAATATTAAAAACAAAGATAATAACTGTTTTCTTTGGAGTATCGTTGCACATTTGTATCCAGCAAAATCAAATCCCAATCGAGTTAGTTCTTATCCACATTTTTCAAGACTTTTTGATGTTTCTAGCATGACATTTCCGCCAACTTTCGAGGACATTAAAATATTTGAAAAAAATAATCCACTGATAAGCATAAATGTATACGGATTAGAAAATGATAACCACGTCACTGGTCCATTATTTGTAACTTCGAAGCGAAAACTAACGCATGTGAATTTGTTATATTTAAACAAAAATGGTATAGGTCACTACTGTCTTATTAAATATTTTGACCGTTTAGTGAGAAAGCAATTAACTAAACATAAATCTAAAATATTTTTGTGTGATCAATGTTTCATATATTTTGACAGTGAGGAAAAATTATTTAATCATAGCTGTGGAAAAGTAGAAACGATTTTACCTGATGAGACTTCCAAATTGAAATTTGCAAATTTTGAGAGAACTCAGAGAATTCCTATAGTAATTTATGGAGACTTTGAAAGTTTGCTTATGGAATATTCTGATAAAAGCAAGTCAATGTATAGTGAAAATGTACAAGTTCATGAAGCGTCAGCCTTTGCTTATTACATTTGTTGTAAATCTAATCCTGAACTAAATGAACTGATTTCTTATAGAGGACCTGATTGTTCCAAAAAGTTTGTCGAATCTATCACCAGAGATTTACAAAAACTTTACCCACTGTTACAGAGAAACATAACTATGTTACCATTATCTGTTGAAGAACAATAGTTATTTGTTAGGTAAGAGAGGAATGTTGATTTTTCCTCAGAGAACTGATATTGAATCCAGAGCATGCGAAGGAGTCTGTAATAGAAGCACGAGCGAAGCGAGTGTTTCTAAAAATAGACTCCTGAAGCTCGCGAGGGATTCTAAGGTTCGAGGTGAGAATAAGATTCCTCTCAAACCCAACACATTATTTTTCACCTGTTCCGGCAAGGAAATCATTTAACTATTTACTTACCTACGTAAATATTGGTACTTAAAAATGTACAAGAGTTCTCTTATTTTAGATATAATTCTATAAGTTGTGATTAAATTATTGTATTTTATCATAATTCTTTTAAATTTTAAACCAAAACAATAAACAAACTTTTAGGTTATATTTTTTAGGGTGCGTTCCAAAATTGTATGAAAACCTATCCTTGCGTGCCGAGACGCGCTTAAATCGATTTTAGCGCACTTAAAGGCAGGCGAAACCCATACAATTTTTTGGTTTTCTGATTGCTGCTGACGGCGCTGAAAGTTTGATTCGGAACACACCCAATAAAAAAAATATGGCTTACGTCAATTATTTTACGCGCGGATATATGAAAACTTTTTTCCTATGTAAGATAATGTTCGAAATTCAAACTAATTCTCCTCTCTAGACATGAGAATGATTTGCATGTCTAGAAATGAATAAGCGATTTTCGACCTGTTTTCGGGCATTAAAAGCCAACTTTCCGAGGTGGAGAGGTGAAAAAATCTTTTAATGAAGCCAATGTTTGTCACATTTGTAAAATCAATTTTCAAACAGGTGATGAGATTGTAAAAGATCATGACCATTTTACGGGTAGATTCAGGGGGGCTGCTCATAATCATTGTAATATCAATACGAGATATTGCCCTTTCATACCTATTATATTCCATAACTTATCTGGATATGACTGTCACTTGTTTATAAAAGAGCTTTCAGATATAATAGGCAGAATAAATCTAATACCAAAGTCAAAGGAAAAGTACATTTCTTTTACAAAATTTGTTCCAATAGATTCCAAAACTACTGCGCAAATTGACATGCAGTCTAGATCAAAACGATTTCAAAAACATGCGTTTGTTTTTTAGTAATGATGATACGTTTAAATTAGTTTGCAAAAAGGGTGTGTATTGTTATGATTACGTAGATTCATGGGACAAATATAACGAAACCCAGTTACCAGAACCCCATGCGTTTTTTAATAAACTTACAGGCTAACAGGGTACTACAGGGTATTTCAGACAAAGAATATCTACATGCAACTAATGTTTGGCAGACATTTGGAATCAAAAATTTAGGGGAATATACTGACCTGTATCTCAAAACGGATGTTTTATTACTTTGTGATATATTCGAAAAATTTAGAGATATGAGTCTACAATTTTATGGATTAGATCCATGTTATTATGTCTCATCTCCGTCTCTTAGTTGGGATGCTATGTTACTGTATACAAAGGTTGAACTAGATTTAATTTCAGACTTTGATATGTACCAGATGCTTGAAAGAGGCATTCGAGGAGGTCTAGCTCAATGTTCGCTTAGATATGCAAAGGCTAACAACAAATATCTTTTATCTTTTAACGAAAATGAGCCACATTCCTATTTAATTTATCTAGACTGTGTAAATTTGTATGGTTTTGCAATGATGAAAAAACTTCCAACCAGTGATTTCAGATTTTTATTGAACATTTTGATATTAATAAAATTGAAGAAAATAGTAAACGTGGTTATATACCAGAAGTAGATCTATGTTACCCTGCAAGTATTCATAAATTACATTCGGATTTACCTTTTTGTGCAGAAAAATTGTCACCGATTGGAAGTCAAATACCAAAGTTAATAGCTAATCTTTATAATAAGCATCGCTTTGTTATTCATTACATTCACCTAAAAGAATGTTTAAAACACGGTTTACAACTACTTAAGATATATAAGATAATATCATTTTATCAAAGCAACTTTTTACAACCCTATATTTCTTTGAATACCACTCTCAGACAACAGTCAAAGTCAGATTTCGAAAAAGATTTCTTTAAAAAACAGAATAATTCGATATTTGGAAAAACTATAGAAAATAAACGAAAACAAGTCGATGTCAAACTTGTACAGGTATGGAAAGACATTTTCAACAAAACTAATAAGTTATGTGGGGCTGAAAAATATATTAGTGCCTCACATTTTAAAAGCCTTTCAGTGTTTTCTGAAAATTTAGTAGCAATCCAAATGAAAAAGACGAAAGTTGTATTAGACCGCCCTATTTATCTCGGTTTTTCTATTCTTGAACTAGCTAAAACTCATCTCTATCAATTTCATTATAACGTTATGGAAAATATATATGGTGAGAAAATCAAGTTATGTTATACAGATACTGACAGTCTTCTTTATCATATACAAACTGAAGATTTTTATGCAGATATGAAAAATAATATTCAATACTTTGACACAAGTAACTTTGATGCTGATAATATATTTAATATTCCTAAAGCAAACATACAAATACCAGGATTTTTCAAAGATGAAATGGGTGGAGATATTATAACTGAATTTGTAGGCCTGCGAGCCAAATTGTATTGTATCGATTCACAAAAAACTTTAATCAGGAAGGCAAAAGGAGTAAAGAAAAATGTAACCGAGAAACATAATATTCAAAAGTATAGGAACGCTCTTTTTAGAAATGCAAGTTTTAGGGACGATATGTATGTCATTAAGTCTAAAAATCATAGAGTATTCACACAAAAAAATAATAAGTTAGTACTCAGCCGAGATGATGATAAACGCCAATTATTATCTGATAATATACTGTAATATTGTCTTGTTATTTACATTCAATTCAATGTTTTTATTTACTTTTTGGTTGACATTACTTGTCTTGTCATTTGTTGACATATTACTTCACTTTCTTTACTCTTCAAGTTTGGCATTTAAAAGTTTGTATACCTGTATTTTTCTAAAAGAGATTGTGATTTAGTTCTTTTAACTTATGTAATCCTAGTACTTTTTTATCGAACTTAGGGCTTCAAACCTAGCGTAGGGCTCCGCTGGCTGTCTTGGAACACTTGGACCTGTAGGACCTGTTATGTGGACTCTGTGGACTGAACCTGGTTGCTTGATGGCTGACTTTACTTGGAGTGCCTAGCTGTTTATCTACGACTGGCTGGAAATATTACTGTCTGGATTTGGATTTTGAAAATGGATATGGAATTCAGAAGTTCAAGCTTGGAATATTGATCGGACGATCGGATATTGTTATGAGAATTGATGGCTATATAAGCTCATACATTCCGATTGGATGGCAGTCATTTCCCCGCTCTCTAATTGAGTGGTCGAATAAAAGGTCTTGTCCTGGGGTCCAGCTGATCCCGGGACACCTTGACTCCCTTGTTAGCTTGCTACAAGCGAATAACTTCCCTGTCCTACTGAAGTCTACTTCTACGAACTCACTCTTCCCTCTTTTCAAGTCCCTCTGCTAAAGGATCTTCATTTCGTCATCTTCACTATTTAGGTTTTAGATTATTAGCTTGTGCTAAATTTTGTACTTTAGGTTTTATAATTTTCTGTTCTGTTCTGTTCTGTAAATATATTTTCCCCCTCAACTTTATTCTTTAATTTACGTCACCTCCTCTGAGGTGTTACGTGACAATACATACTCTGCCATGGGGGCATTGTACAACAATATTGTAAATGATAATGTGTTTCTTTTATTTTACTTTAATGTTACTTTAGTAATTTAGTTAAATGTATCTTTAGTTATTTTCTTATTTGTAACTTTATTTACCAAACATTAATAACATGTTTTTAAAATAAACATTGATCTTCTCTTATGCTGTGTTTTGATTCATACCCATTAATATCCCTATTCTAATTATGTCATTTAAATAAAATAAAACAACCAATATTTGTACTGAATTAAATTAAATTTAACAAATTAAAACCAAAAATATAAAATACTTAATCAAAACCTAAAACAAAAGAAAAGTAGTCTAAAGTAAAAAGAATAATAATAATGTGTTTATTTGCTTTCACACACAAACTTAAATCTAGTTAAACTAAGATAAAATTAAAGTATTAAATTATACAATTTCTAAATATCATAAACCATTAACAATAAACTATATACTATTACAGAAAACCGAAGCACTGTATAACTAAAGCATATTCTTTAGGATTTAATGTCTTCACTTAGTATTTTCACTATTCGTTCAACAAGTTCCTCTGTTGCAATCACTATGTCATCAAATTGTTGTTCTACAACATATTGTACCTGCAATTCATCAGGTTCGCTACTAGAAGGGAATGTACGTCTCCTGGATTGGTTTTTCTGGTATAAGTTGAGAACTCTGTGAATCAAATGAAATAATATAAGTGAAAAAAAAAGAAAGAAATATAAACAGCTAATGCACTTCTTTGCTAACTTTCTTACAGGATACACATATTATATAATACGCACTCACCATTTTAGTTTACTTTGAGATAATCACTCAGAGCCAAAAAGTCCTATTTTACTGAAGAACTCCTGAAGGAATGTTTTTTTATAGAGTGTTCAAGTCTTTATAGTTTTTTTTCTTGCTGATCATGCATAGAATATAATATATTAAGATATACAAAATAATATAGGTATGTATCACTGTGATAACGCCTGAATGTTTATAAATATAACACAAGATTTTTATAGTTATTATAAAATTGCTTTCCTGTTTTTATCAGGCGATATAATAATAATAATAATAATTCTTTAATTCAGACCAGGGATCCATATAAGTTACAAACTAAACTAAAAAAGAAAATTAACAAAGAAAAGTACATGCTAGGGGCATCACTAGGCTGCCAGGTCAAGCCATTTTTGGTAGGTGGTGGTGGCCACCATCAGGTCTGAAAAACCCACAACTATTTCATTCGTGGATGCGCGGATGCGGTCCATAAATGACGCTATTCTGTTACGCACGATAGCATTAAAATTATTGACCCTAGCTTCAAAAAACATACCACTGGCACTACACCAAGGTTGTAAACCCATGAGCTGTCTAAAGATGTTGTTGTATTGAACTCTAATACTATCGTGCGGTTTTTTCGTATAACTTGTCCAGAGTTGGCATGTATAAAAAGTCTGACAGAAAGATTTGAAGAGCGTCACCCGAACAGCATCTGCACATCCTCGAAACTTCCGCGCCAACATATTGCCAACAACAGACAACGACCTCCTCTGACGTTCGATGTCATGATCGTCCTTGCGATCTGAAGACAAAATATGGCCAAGATACTTGAACCGCTGCACAATTTGAACAGGCTGCCCGTTCAACAAGACCGGCGGTATAACATGCCCCTGCCCGACTTGAACACCACCATCTCAGTTTTTTTTACGTTATACGTAAGCCCATGCTCACGGGCATACCTATCACAAATAGCGATAAGCTCCCTGATTCCCTTGATAGAAGGACTGAGCAGCACCATATCGTCAGCGTAGCTTAAATTGTTCACATACCGATTCTGAAATTTTATACCCACTCTGGTGCTGCTCAGCTCTCCTATCAGGTCATTAACGTAGAGGTTGAACAGGTCGGGAGAGGTCAACCCGCCCTGTCTCACGCCATAATGCAGTCTGTAGTCCTCAGAGTAAGATTCACCCCACCTAACATTATTAATTTGATTTTTATACCAGAATTTAAAAATTTTGACAATATTAGAATGTACCCCAGATTTAGACAATTTATCCCAAAGAATATTATAATTAACTGTATCAAAAGCCAAAAAAATTAAATTTGAATTTAAAATTAAAATTAAATTTAAATTTAAATCCAAAAAAACTGTGTAAACTGATGTCTGTCTATCTACGTAATAATTAATAGCTTGTTTTAATGAGAAAATAGCCAAGTCTGTTGATAAATTTTGACGAAATCCGAATTGCGCATCATCAAACTCTAAGGATCTACCCATATTCTTATGGAGCAGCCGTTCAAATACCCTGGCCAACACAGTCGCTAACGAGATCGGCCTATAATTACCTGCACTCGATATCTTACCAGTTCTATTTTTAGGTATTGGTACCACCACAGTACGTAACATGTTTATAGGCATATAGTTATGCTGCAAGCAGGCATTATAAAAACAAGACAGAACATCACATATTCCCCCACCCGCGTGGTGTAGGTGCTCGAGGCTGAGCCCGTCGCGGCCCGGCGACTTCCCGCGCTTCATCGCCCGGAGCGCGTCACACACGTCTCCCGGCGAGAAAGAGAGAGCCGCCGCCGCGCCATCACAGGCCGCCCGCGCCGCCTCCAGACCATCGTCCCTAGTAACTTCACAATTCAAGTTGTCGTCCTTTTGAGTACTACCAACAAAACGCTCTTTAAACATATTTGCAATACATCCTGTCCATCTTCGCCCTCCACATTTACAGGCAAACTTGACTTACAGTTAAATTTTTTAATATGCTTCCAAAAATCTATAAAATTACAATTAGATCTATGCCTCGCTAAAACTTCTAATTTGATTTTGTTTTGATTTTTTTGTACAGAGCTAAGCTTGTTTTTAAACTCCCTAAGAGCAGAACACATTTCGTTATAATAATAACCCGAGTTAGGTCTTCCGTATAAATCCCATATTTGGAATTTGACCCTGGCCAGCCTGTGCAGGTCACGACCATAAAAATTCCAACCTATAACCTTTTTAAATTTATTTTTCTTAGGTAAACGGGAATTTTTTGCCGCATTTTGTAAAGTACTAACAATAAAATTATAAAATTGGTCTATTATTTTAAAATGATCACTACATTGGCAATTGATTTTATCACAGAAATTTAAAAAACATTCAGGTACATTATTAAACTCTATACTACACAATTTACTATAATTACTTATTTGCTCTAAATCCCTAATGCCCCATACATACTTATAATTATTATCTAAACAAGTATCACAGCTTTTCGACTTAGTTACGACTACATTAATATCACATTTTACTACGACCGGGAAGTGGTCAGACCAGAACACGTCATTGATAACGCACACATCGCTCACTACAATCTCAGCCGCCTCCGACACCACACAGTGATCGAGCCACCTGCGCGCGCCGTTCGCGTCACTCTGGAAGGTGTAGGTATCAGAGTCCAAGCCGAGCACATCTACGTCCGCACATGACCACGACTGCTCACTGCAGAACTGCACAAGTTCATCATATGTAAATACAAGATATAAACTTGTTACGGGTTTGAACCCTCACTTCGCCACACCAATATTGCGCAACCATCGATTGTTCATCGGATTATTCCAGAAACTCATCGCCTGATCGTGGAATGTGCTGATGTGTTAAAGTGATGTTACTGTGGGACATTTTGGACAGTTACCGACGCCTTTTTTACTCCGATCGTGGTAGTGGAAGGACAGTTCGATCGATCCTGATCATTTAGATATAATATTAGTGATAATTTATTTTATTCACATTATTTGCACTGCAGAACTTTTAATAAAGTATTGTTAAAGTAATCTCGTCGTTTTTAAAAACACCTCCCGTCAGCCGCCAGTGATAAGTGGCGCAGACGGTTGTTGAGGTAGTTCGCGTCGCGTATGTGCGTGAGTTCCCACTTCGACTCCGCGAGTTCGCGCTGACTACTCTCCAAAGAATCTACGGCCGGCTGTTGGAGGTTGCAGAAGAATCGACTTCATAGAAGATATCATCTAGCCATCGATGAGTCAGAAATGATGCAGATTACCGTGCTAATGTGAGTTGGATATTTAAGATACATAAATCCTATTGGTTGCTAATCCTTGCTACCCTATTCCCTAATAGCATCGTGCTATAACTTTTTTGTTAGGTTACATTAATAAATTTTCAAAATTTTTTTTCCTACGTAGAGATAGGGGTATTAAACCCGATTCGCGGCGAAATATTCGCGAAAGCTATAGACAGTCTCGCTTTCATTCAGAGACCTTTTATTAGCTTTAGAGGAAGAATTAAATATGTCTCAACCAAATAATGATTCTGACGATACCATTGATAAAATTTGGAAGGCGTTAAGATTAGTCCCAGAGTTTGATGGAAATTCAAATGTTTTAATTCGATTTTTAAATATTTGTGATGCACTTATAGAAAAATTTATCTCAGGAAGCGAATTAAATAATTCTGCTCTTCTAAATGGAATTTTAAATAAAATTACCGGTAAAGCTGCCACCACACTTACGACTAATGGTATTCCTAAAGACTGGAATGGTATAAGAAATGCTCTTATAAATTCATTTTCCGATCACAGGGATGAATCAGCACTTTACTCTGATTTATCAATGCTAAGTCAAGGTACCGACACACCACACATTTTCTACGAACGAGTCCAAAATTTACTCAGCCACATAATGACATATGTGGAGTTGCATGAATCATTAGATACTACTATTGAAGCTAAACGAGATCTTTACAAAAAACTTGCATTACAAACCTATGTGCGAGGTCTACATGAACCACTTGGTTCAAGAATCCGATGCATGCAGCCGGATACGTTAGAGAAGGCGTTAGAATTCGCACAGGACGAGTTAAATGTTCTTTATATACAGCATAAAAATACCCAGCCTACATTTTCTAAAAAACCAGCCCAATATTCAAAACCTTTTCAGTTTTCCCCTTTTAATGTACCATTATATTCGACACAAAATCAGCCAGATTTCAGACAGTTTGGTCCCAATTCTACCATTCCTATTTACAAACCAAGATCTTTTAACGGTGGAGAACCACAGCAAAAAGTAAATCAAATGCTAAAAACTTATCCTTTTAAATCTCTTCCATATAATCAACCGGCTAATATGGCCCCACAAACACAAGGTCATGGACCATCAAGGACTCAGCAAATGATGCGAGCCTTGCCTCGGCCAGATATGTCAACGGGTTTTAGAATCGCACCCCGCTATTCAAACTTCGGTAATAATGTTCCTAAACCCATGAGTGGTGTGAGTCACCTGGTAGCACGTGCATTGCCGCTGACTCCACAGCACACAGCACAACAAATCCACGTGAATGAAACAGCTGATCCTGATTATTACTATCCTGAATATTACTATGAACCCACACAGAACGACTATGACGAATACTATGGTTACGATTTAACAGAAAATGAAAATTACCAAAGAGCCTCGGATGACCCCTCCGAAATAGAATTAAATTTGCAGAATAAAAAACACTTACCTTACATACAAATTTTAAATCCACCCCTAAAAATGTTAATTGATACCGGAGCTAACAAATCATTTATTAGCCCAGAAGCAGCCCAAACATTTTATTCGAATTTTCCCTTGAGCTATGACCCATTTATAGTAAAAAGCATTCATGCTACAACGGAAAATTGTTATTCTATTACTGTACCAAGTTTCCCTGAATTGAATGACCAGAACCCTATAAAATTTTATATACATCGATTTCATGAACATTTTGATGGACTAATTGGGTTAGATCTTTTAGAACAGTGGCAATCAAAAATTGATTTAAAATCCAATGTCTTATTTACCCAATTTTCTACCAACCAGATTCAAATGTATGAGTCACCACAGAGCTTTAATTTAGTAGAGATGGTCATACCTGCATTATCCAGTCAAATGATAAGTTTGCCGACTGAAATTGCAAACGGTGACATTTGCATAGATTATCAAATTATTTGCGGTTGTTATATCATTGATTGCTTATCTACAGCAGAACAAGGTTACGCTAGTGTTGAAATTTTTAATCCATCTTAAAATGACATCATATTTACCATTTCAGAGCCAATTCGCGCACACATATTTAACGAACAGACTATAGCGGAGCGTCCCAGTCACAGACAGCAAGGGCAGGGTCGCGCGTTTCCAAGAAGTCTTATCGCGTTTGCGCACTGACCATATGAACATGGAAGAAAAAGCTAACTTGATAGCTTTGTGTAAAGAATATTCTGATGTTTTTCATTTAGAAAATGAACCTTTAACTTTCACTAGTAAAATTAAACATCGAATTCATACTACCGATGAGGTCCCAGTTCACAGCAAAATTTATAGATACCCCTACATACATAGACAGGAAGTCCAAAATCAAATTAAAAAAATGCTTGACCAAGGTATTATTAGGCCTTCTAATTCAGCCTGGAGTGCACCTATTTGGATTGTGCCTAAAAAATCGGATGCGTCAGGAAAAGTCAAGTGGAGATTAGTCGTTGATTTTAGGAAATTAAACGAAAGGACAGTGGATGATAAATATCCTATTCCAAATATTACAGATATACTAGATAAGCTAGGAAGGTGCCAGTATTTTTCTACGCTCGATCTTGCTAGTGGCTTTTATCAAGTCGAGATGCACCCAGATGATATCCATAAAACAGGTTTTAGTGTTGCTGACGGAAATGGGCATTTCGAATTTTTACGAATGCCTATGGGATTGAAAAACAGTCCTTCAACATTCCAAAGGGTAATGGACAATGTTCTCCGAGGCCTAACAAATGTAATTTGTACTGTTTATTTAGATGACATTTTAGTTTTCTCGACTTCTCTCCAAGAACACATGATAAATTTACGAAAAATTTTTGACCGCCTCAGAGAATCAAACTTTAAAATTCAAATGGACAAGTCCGAATTTTTAAAACATGAAACGCCTTACTTGGGTCATGTCATAACCCCTGACGGAGTGAAACCCAACCCCGACAAAATTGCTGCAATTTTAAAGTACCCAATCCCCAAGACGCCCAAACAAATTAAGGGTTTTCTAGGACTTTTGGGATACTATCGACGATTTATACCTGACTTTGCCCGACTGACAAAACCTATGACTGTTTGCTTAAAAAAAGGAGCAAAAATCAAACTGACCCCTGACTATGTAAAATGTTTTGAACACTGCAAGACTTTGCTTATTAATGACCCCATTTTACAGTACCCTGACTTTTCAAAAGAATTTGTATTGACCACCGACGCATCGAATTTTGCCCTAGGAGCTATCCTTTCACAAGGCACAATAGGTTCAGATAGACCGATAGCCTATGCCTCAAGAACGTTAAATGAAAGTGAAATTAATTATTCAACTATCGAGAAGGAGCTTCTTGCGATAGTTTGGGCTACCAAGTATTTTAGGACTTACCTTTTCGGACGCAAATTTAAAGTTGTGACGGATCATAAACCACTTCAGTGGCTCTTACAGCTAAAAGAACCAAGCACACGTCTTAGTCGATGGAAACTAAAATTGGCTGAGTATAATTTCACTGTCATTTACAAAAAGGGCAAAACCAATACCAACGCCGATGCTCTCTCCAGAGTAGAAATCAATTGTGAAGATCAAGCTTCGTTGGTAGTTAACATCAGTTCCGGTTCTTCATCTCGACGATCATCAATATCTACCGTAACCGCACCTGACGATAGACCTTTTATAAGTCAGTCATCAACTGATACTGCCCCAACCTTGAGAGCTTTAAGTAGTCCAACTCCAACCGAAATTGTTCAAACACAGGAAAGCCTACAACTTGACAACTTGAACTTAAATGACGACTTACCTTCCGCAACAGCTCATACCAGCGCTGAAAATCCAGTTCTTGAAATACCAATTTCTGAAGATCCCTTGAACAAATTTAAAGGGCAACTTATAATAAAGGTCATTACTAACTCTAATAAGAGTAAACCTAAAATAACTTTACCTTTCGAAACTTTCAGAAGAACAGTTGTTCAAATCTCTGAAAATAATTTGCAACAAGATTTAATTTCCGTTGTAAAGAATTACATTGATCCAAAATTACGTACAGCCATTCTAATAGAACCAGTTGATAAAATGTACTCTATAGTTCCAACATTACAGAACACTTTCAAACATTCTGCAATTAATCTGATTTTAGTAAAACGTGAGGTACAAAATGTTTCTGATTATTTAAACTAACAAGATATTATTTCGAAATACCACACTGGGAAAACTAATCATAGAGGCATTAATGAAACGTATCTTTCCCTATCCCAACGGTATTTCTGGCCAAAACTTAAAGAAAGTATTACCAAATTTATCAATGAGTGTTCAATATGTGGCCGTGCTAAATATGACCGTAACCCAGTTCGACCAGAATTTCAAATTGTTCCACCGCCAACAAGACCCTTTGAACATGCTCATGCTGACGTTTTGACGATTGAACAGGACAAGTATTTAACTATTATTGACTCATTTTCTAAGTATGCACAAGCATATCGTTTGCCAGATTGCACAGCTCCAAACATAGTGAAAGCGCTCATGACCTTTTCAACCCATCATGGTTTTCCTTTAACCATAACTACTGACAGAGGCACAGAATTTACAAATCAAATAGTTGCTGAATTTTTAAAATTACATAAAATTTTACACCATAATACTGCTGCACATGCCCCAAATGAAAATGGAATGATAGAGCGATTTCATAGCACGCTACTGGAACACTTGCGTTTATTAAAATTACAGCATTCTAATGAATTGGCAGTAAATTTGATTCCTTATGCGCTCATTGCGTATAATAGTTCTGTACACAGCCTAACAAAATGTCGACCATTTGATTTGATTTCTGGACATTTTGACCCTAGAGACCCCACTGACATGGACTTAGCACAACGAATTTTACAACAGTATTCACAGGAACATAGAGAAAAAATGCAAACTATATACAAAATTATTCATGATGAAGCCTTTTCAAATCGAGAAGCAATAATGAATAGACGGAATCTTGATAGAGAACCTGAAATCAACTATGACCAAGACCAAGAAGTTTACGTTAGAAATCCGATAGCAGCTAGGAAAAAAATAGCACCTCGTTATACACGTGACAATGTACAGACAAACTTACCAATACACATTTACACATCTAGGAAAAGAGGCCCAATCGCAAAAACACGACTGAAACGCAGTAAAAAAAGAAATAATAACTCAACATTGTTACAGGATGCTAATACTAGCAACAACCCGAGCGGAATTCAACCTTCTACCAGTACAGAGCATTCGACTTGACAGCCTATCTGACGGACCTGGCATTTTACCTTTTAAACTTGGACTTACAAGAATAATATCTCACGACCATACATTCCTGCAAGAAATTAACCTTGAAGACATCCAAACGCAAATTAAAGTAGTACAAGCCCAACTGACTGATGCTGTGAACAAAGTTTCAAATCCCTATTTTCCTCTTTTTAAACATCAAATTATTCACTTATTCGGTAAATTAAACAAAACTTTACAACAACTGGAATCGTTGGAACCAAAAAGAGTTAAACGAGGACTGATAAATCCACTAGGAACATTTATAAAAAGTGTAACGGGTAACCTTGACCACGATGACGCCCTGAGATTTGAAAATGCTCTTAAAATTCTACAAGAAAATGGTAAAGAGTTATCAGTAAATTTTAATAAACATATAAGTGTATACAAAGATTTGACAATCCAGCAAACTCAAATTATGAACAATTTAACAAGTAATCAGAAAAAACTTAACAAAGCTGTTTCATTTCTGCTTAATAATACGAGGTTTGATAAAGATAGCATCTCTCAGTATGCTGAACTCTCTCAAATTTTTAACATTTTGAGTGATAACGTTCAAGATCTTTCGTTTGAAATGATTAGGTTAGAAAATATATTAGCTTTTAGTCGCACAAATTCTATGCACCATTCATTTTTGTCTATTAATGATCTAAGTAATATGATAAGCAAAGTAAAAAGTCTTTATGGCTCTAACTCAGTTTTGAATCTAGATTTAAGATATTACTACGATATAATTAGCCTAGGATCATATTTTATCGATAGGAAAATAGTAATTGTTCTAAAGCTTCCCATCATGTCCCTTGAATCCTATGATCTATATAAACTTTGTCCTGTACCTAATAGAGCCTCTCAAATTATCATACCCCCATCCCCATTTATGGCAACCAATTCCAAGGAATTTGTGTACATGGAGGCAGAATGCCCGAAGTTTGAAACATGGTACATCTGTAAGCAGAAAACTATTCATCAAATTCGCACTCGTCGAGACTGCATCGCCCATCTAATACACGAACAAGAAATAGACAAAACGTGCCGACCTACCGCCGTCATACTAGCCAAAGAAGCGCTTTTGGAATTGGATAGCCAGCATTACATCATTTCATTTCCTACAAAAACTAAAGTACAGATTTCCTGTAGCCAAGAAGAACATCGTATTCTGGAAGGAAGTTTTTTAGCAAGCATTCCACGAAATTGCAAAATTCAAACACCCGAATTCACGATTATTAATTCTGACGACAAAATTCGCGGACATGCTGTTGAAATCATGAATTTCGCAACAATCGCATCATCATCGAATACTGCGGAGCAAGGACTTCATTATAATTTGACGACAATCGATTTGGATACGTTGCACAACATCCAACATCAAGTACTCATGGAAACTCCAGTAATACCTGTCTCAGCAGATAATTTAAGCATATATCATACGACAATACCTGCGTACATCATAATGATAAGTGCAGCTGCCCTCGTTATCATACTGTTTTATTACTACCGACGCCAGTCGAAGACATCTCCGAACAGTATCGAGTTGACTGCTGTTAGTTCAAGCCCTAAGAATGGTCCTGATACGCTTCAAGAGCGTAGAGCCGCAGCATTTGCATTAAACATTGGCAAATAGTTGCTTGTCTAGGAGGGGAGGTGTTACGGGTTTGAACCCTCACTTCGCCACACCAATATTGCGCAACCATCGATTGTTCATCGGATTATTCCAGAAACTCATCGCCTGATCGTGGAATGTGCTGATGTGTTAAAGTGATGTTACTGTGGGACATTTTGGACAGTTACCGACGCCTTTTTTACTCCGATCGTGGTAGTGGAAGGACAGTTCGATCGATCCTGATCATTTAGATATAATATTAGTGATAATTTATTTTATTCACATTATTTGCACTGCAGAACTTTTAATAAAGTATTGTTAAAGTAATCTCGTCGTTTTTAAAAACACCTCCCGTCAGCCGCCAGTGATAAGTAACTACTAAATATTAATCTTTTTAAAATAACAGCAGGAATATATAATATTTATAGATACATAAAATTATGTAGATATGTATCACAACGATAACACCTAAATATTTATTGATATGATGTAAGTTTTTTCGTACCAATTATAAAACTGCTTACCTGTTTTATCAGACGATTTACGGATGTACTTGAAAAGAATCATTACTTCAAGTCCTGTTCTGTATTCCATGCTTCAAGACATCCATCTTTATAAAATAACAACAGTTTGTTATGTTGGTATATACCCATATTATCATAAGATCAACTATAAAACTAAAAAACACAAAATAAAAACTCTTAGTACACATCATGAAGTTAATGAAGCAACCTGTATCTTTGGAAATAAATAATATTACCCCCCTTATTGAACCATTATCTTCTGTTGTAAGACATAGCACTTTGTTACCTAGTACAATTCGATCAATAATTTGCGGACCTTCAAATTGTGGGAAAACTAATGTTATTATAAGTTTAATTTTACATGAAAATGGTCTTAAATTCCATAACATTTATCTTTATTCGAAAACCATTTTTCAGCCTAAGTATCGTTATCTGAATGAAATTTTGAAAAATGTTCCTGGTGTAACTTTTTTTATGTACAGTAATAACAGAGATGTTATTCCCATTGAGAAAGCCTTAGCAAATTCAGTTTTCATTTTTGACGATGTTGCATGCGAAAATCAAATGAATATACATAATTATTTTTGTATGGGGCGACATAAACAAATTGATTGTTTTTACTTATCGCAGACATATTCAAAAGTACCTAAGCAACTCATACGTGACAACGTAAATTTTTTGGTAATATTTAAACAAGATGACATAAACTTAAAACACATTTATAATGAACATGTTAATTCTGATATGAGTTGGTATGACTTCAAAAACTTATGTTCTAAAATCTGGAAAGACGCTTTTTCTTTTCTTGTTATTAACAAAGACTGTGCACTCAATAAAGGGAGATATAGACAAAATTTTGACAAGTTTGTACACTTGGATTAATATAAAATAAAATTCATTTGAATCAGAAACTCAATAATCATTCAGTTACATCGACTATTGGTTGTGTCTTTAATGGAATATCTTGTGAAACAACAATTACTGAATTCAGTAAATACTATAAAGAAAAAATTTAAAAAAATTAAAGACGTAGAAGATGAATTTGAAATCAGACTAAAAAAAATTTTCAATCCCATAACGGACCAATTAAAGGAACTAGTAGTGATAAATGAAGTCTCTAATAAAAAACAAAATGAAAATAATGATAACGATTCATTCCAGAGCATTATAAATGATGATTTTGAAGGACATTTGAACAATAAACATGATAAATTTTTATGAATACCGCATAGAAGTCCTCTCAGCTTAAATAAAAATCCAGTAATTAGTACGCCTACTCCTTCATTTTCAGATAGTGAAAGTATGGAAAATCAAAATTTAAATATTCCATATGGTGTACGAAGTGAAGGTACAAAACTGATGGTTGGAAATACACCAATATCATTTAGTTCAGTAGGTGTTCACCCGTCCAGAAGTTTATCTGTAATTAAGATAGGAAAAAATACAAAACTGATGGTTGGAAATACACCAATATCATTTAGTTCAGTAGGTGTTCACCCGTCCAGAAGTTTATCTGTAATTAAGATAGGAAAAAATTGTTATGAAGTAACTCCTGGATTGAAAGAATTGTTATTTCAAAGCAAACCTAATCTGGAAGTCATAAATGAAAAAGATAAACTAATTTACAAAGACATATTAATATCCACTAGCGCACATAAAAGAAAATTTAATCCATTAAATCAAATACAAGGTAACTCTGGAATGAAATATTGTCAAGTTTTGAAGCCTCTGTTTTCTGAATCTGATTCAAGTAATGTAAAACAGGGTGGATCACTACCATCACTAAAAAAAAATTAAAGAAAAATACGGATTTAATTTATTGGAATGACCGGATTGGCGTTGTGAATGAAATTCACCGACAAGCTCGACGAAATTTTCCCCGAAGACATGTTATAACCAAAGATATTAATGATTTATGGCAAGCTGATTTAATTGATATGCAATCTGTTTCTAAAGATAATTCTAATTTCAAATACATTTTAGCAGTGATCGATTTTCTAAGTTTGCATGGGCCTTTCCTTTGAAGCAAAAAAATCAAAGCGAAATCACTGAAGCTTTTAAACGATTGTTAAAAGACAAACAAATTCCTAAAAATTTACAAACTGACATGGGTACTGAATTTTACAATGAACAAATGAAATCATTGTTAAAAAAGTATGCTATAAATCATTACTCTACGTTTTCTGTGAAAAAAGCATCTATAGTAGAAAGATTCATAAGAACATTGAAAACTAAACTGTACAAACAATTTAGTTTAAAAGGAAATTATAAATGGGCTGACGGTACGCTTTCAGAATTGCTTAAATCATATAATTGCACAAAACATCGTACAATTGGCATTGCACCGAATGAAGTCAATCATGAAAATAAACATAAGATATTAGAAATATATAATGGAATAAATGTAGAAAAGATTAAGAAAATAAGCAAATTAAAATTAGGAGATTTCGTTCGTATAAGTAAGTAAAAGGAACATTTGGAAAGGGATATACTCCTAATAGGTCAACAGAAATATTTAGGATATCCGCTGTACGGAACACTAATCCTATTACATACTTACTAGAAGACTCTAGACACCGACCTATTTTAGGATCATTCTATCCACAATAACTACAAAAAACAAATCATCCAAATGTCTACTTAGTCGAAAAAGTAATTAGAAAAAAGGGAAATAAATTGTTTGTGAAATGGTTAGGTTTACCTTCTGAGGAAAACATATGGATATGCAAAACAGAAGTTTTATAAGAAATTTATTCATCATACTTATTCAGACTTTGTTTGAACTTGTATCGAAGTGGTCATTTCATAAATTTCAAAATGACAAAAGTGGTTACGAGAAAAGATAAAATAAATAAATCCTCCAAGAAAACAATAAGTCATAAGTCATCTGGAGCTGGGCTTAAAAAAACTTTTAAATCAATTGTTACTCATGCAAAAAAGCATATGAAGAAGTTGAAACCAAAATATAAAAAAGCTGCAATAGATTTAGCGTTTGCTGTTGCAAGGGATATTGCCGCAGATTCAGACATACATATTCCCCGTGTTATTACTATACCAAAAGTTGGTGGTCCCTTTGATACCGATATTTGCAGGTTTATCTGCTGCTGGTAGCTTAGCAGATGGAACAGATGGTATAGTTAAGCTATCAGCGCTATTAAATCAGCAAAACAACGAATGGAAAAGCTTAAACAACAAAATAAAATAATGAAAGTGTAGTGACTATAGTATTGTAAGTATTGTCAGCATTGTTATGTATCGCGTGGCGAACCGAGCGGATAGTCCAGTCGTCTCCCGTCACACGCGCCGGCAGCTCCCCTCCGAACCATTTGTTAAATTAGGGCTAAATTACGTAATATAAATTAGTGAACTCTATTCTCTCTTTCATTCAGTTTCCTTCAAATAAATATAGTGAACACGCTAGGACTAAAGTAAAACCTAATGAGTATAAACCATTAAATTGATGACCACGACGTGATTAAATTAATTTTTGTTTTTATATTGGAGCGACTCAAAGGAGGAGACCCAAGCTGTCGTGCGACGTTTTTGTAGCCACCACGTGCTATCGTTAGGCGCGAAGCCAAAAAAAAAATACCACGAACTGTAATTGTGCCGGAACGTGAACTGTAACAAAATAGTGAAAATAGTGTAGCATCATGGCCACACCACCGCCGCCGCCGCCACCGCCTAACCCACATGATCTTGCAGCTATATCAGTAGCCAGCAGGATTTTATCTTTTTGGCCACAAATGCCAAAGTTGTGGTTTGCACATTTTGAATCGATCATGGCACCGCAGAAGTTAGCAGACGAGGCTAAATTCGATCTGGTGATCGGTAAACTAGCGAGAGATGAGTTAAGTGTCATTAGCGATATTTTAGAAAATCCACCCAGTACCAAAAAGTATGACGCAGTCAAAAAGCGACTTTTGGCCGCTTTTCAAGAGAGTTCAGAGCAGCAGTTTCAGAAATTAGTAAAGGAAATGGATCTAGGTCAACAAAAACCGTCGCAGCTTCTTCGCAGGATGCAGGAATTGGCTTGGAACAGCGGAGTAACAAATGAGCCGTTAAAAAATCTATGGATGGCGCGTTTGCCGACGGCTGTGAGAGCAGTGCTTGCTGTGTCGCAGGACAGCAGTCTAGAGGCTTTGGGCGAGATGGCAGACAAGATTGCGGAAAATCTCAAGACAGGAGAAGTCGCAGAGGTCGCAGGAGCTTCATCGTCGTCGTTCAACGCAGCAGCATCGTCGTCACCCGGTGCAGCGTTAAACATGGATATGAATATAGCATTGATGAGAGAGCTCAGGAACTTGTCACTGGAATTGAAGAGCTTACGCGGGGAGGTTAACGAGATTCGAGGTCGTCAGCGCTACCACAGCCGCCAACGCCAACGTAGCAGCAGTGCTCGCAGATCCACGTCGAGGTCGTCAAGTCGCCAGTCAGGAAGATAACAGCTACGCCGTACGCCGAGCAGCCCAGATTGGTTGTGTAGTCAGCACTACAGGTATAAAGAAAAGGCACGTTTTTGCCAACAACCATGCAACTGGAATGCCAACGAGGGAAACTGAATGGCGTGCAGTCAGCAGCGATGGAGGACTGCACCGACCTAAGTAGCAACCATCGCCTGTGCATCAACGACAACAAAAATGGACTTACCTTTCTAGTGGACACCGGTGCAAACGTATCAGTAATACCTGTAAGTAAAGTTAATTCAAAAGATCGTATTCAGTGTAACTATAGATTGTATGCAGCGAATAATACTGAAATTAAAACATTTGGCATGAAAATTTTAGAGTTAAATTTAGGTCTCAGGAGACCATACAAATGGTCATTTATTATCGCAGATGTAAAACAACCAATTTTAGGCGCAGATTTTCTTCGATCGCACAAATTGCTAGTAGATTTGCATAACAAGAAAATAATAGATTCAGTAACAGAAATTTATTCGATTGGTTCTATCAAAAAATTTGATTTACCTTCTATTAAAGTTATACAAGATAATAATGTTTATAAAGATTTATTAGAACAGTATCCAGAGATTACTAAACCTATTTCGTTTAAAAAGCCATCGAAGCACACAGTGTATAGTGATACAATGTAGTGACATTGAAACGGAAGGACCACCTGTGTACACTAAAGCTAGACAACTTCCACCTGACCGATATCATAGAGTAAAATTGGAATTTGAACTGATGCAGGAGCTAGGTATTTGCAGACCGTCCAAGAGTGCTTGGGCCAGCCCATTGCATGTTGTGCCTAAGAAGGATGGAGGCATACGCCCATGTGGAGATTATCGGCTACTTAATAAGAAAACCAAGTCTGATAGGTACCCGATTCCACGTCTCTAAGATTTTACTTACGGACTAGCAGGTAAAAACATATTTTCTAGGATTGATATTAACCGAGCGTACCATTATATTGAAGTTGCTCCTGAGGATGTTGAAAAAACAGCTATAATTACTCCGTTTGGTTTATTTGAATTCCCGCGCATGACTTTTGGTCTCAGAAACGCAGCGCAGACGTTTCAAAGATTCATAAATTCAGTAATACAAGGGATAGAGTATTTTCAAAATCCTCAAGGAGAACAATCATTTATATTTTGTTACATTGATGACGTCATTATAGCTTCACAGAACGAAAAAGTGCACAAAGAACATTTACACAAATTGTTTCAAAAGTTTGATGAAATTGGCATAACGATAAACTTGAGTAAATGTGTATTTGGTCAGCAGGAAATTGAATTTTTAGGATACAAAGTTTCGTCATCAGGCATAAGCCCGTTAGAAAATAAAGTAAAGGCTATTTCAGACTATCCGAAACCAGAAACGGTAGATCAACTACGTCGTTTTCTAGGCATGATTAACTTTTATAGATTACATATCAAAGACGCAGCTTTTAATCAAGCAGAATTAAATAAGTTTCTTATTGGCGCCAAGAAAAAAGATAAATCAAAAAATGTTTGGAACAGCGAAGCTGATTACGCTTTCGAACAGTGTAAACTAAGCCTTATGAACGCTGTTACTTTGTCTCATCCGTTGCCGGAAGTACCGTTAGCTCTTATGACGGATGCTACAAACACGAGTGTAGGAGCAGTGTTGCAGCAACAGGTAGGAAATAAATGGATGCCACTTGGATATTTTTCAAAACGTTTGTCAGAAACGCAAATTAATTACAGCACTTATGACAGAGAGCTTTTAGCGATTTACATGGCAGTTAATCATTTTCGTGATATGGTAGAAGGGCGAGAACTGATTGTTTACACAGATCATAAGCCTCTTACTTATGCATTAACAAAGATTAGAACGAACAAAGAAACACCTAGGCGCACACGACAATTGTTGAATGTTAGCGAATTTGTTAGCGAAATACGACACGTCAGTGGTGAGCATAATGTAGTGGCCGACGCTTTATCGCGTGTTGATGCGATAAGTTGTCCGTCGAGCATTAATTACGACGAACTTGCACAAGCACAGGAACAGGATGATCAAATTGCGCAGTGGTTAGCGAAGCCACACGGAAAGTTATTGATAAAGCAAATGTTTGTTCCAGGTACTAATAAAGCGTTATATTGTGAAATGACAAAAAACTTTGTAAGACCTTTTGTTCCACAAAAATTTAGAAAAGAAGTTTTTAATGCAGTACATAATATCAGTCATCCAGGCATTAGAGCGTCACGTAAATTATTAGCACAAAAATATTTTTGGCCAAACATGAATAAAGACATTGGTCTTTGGGTCAAAACGTGTATTCAATGTCAGAGAAGTAAAATTAATAAACATACAGTGTCAAACTTACAAAGTTTTCCGTCAAGTGATAGATTCGAACATATTCACGTAGATATTATAGGTCCTTTACCTACGACACATCAAGGTTATCGCTATTGTGTGACTATGATTGATAGGTTCACAAGATGGCCAGAAGCCACACCGACAGTTGACATAACAGCAGAAACAGTAGCTAGGGCTATTTACGAAGGCTGGATATGTCGTTTTGGCTGCCCCATCAGAATGACAACAGACCAAGGTAGGCAATTCGAGAGCGATATCTTTAATGAACTGATGAAATTGTTAGGACTACAGAGATTACGTACAACTCCCTATCATCCACAGAGCAATGGTATGATAGAGAGATGGCATCGTTCATTAAAGGTAGCACTTACAGCCAGAATTGCAGACAACGCTTTATGGCTGGAAGAATTGGCCACAGTAATGTTTGGTTTGAGAGCCGCTTGTAGAAGCGATGGAGATGTCAGTGCAGCAGAAATGGTTTTAGGTCAAAATTTGAGATTACCAGGTGATTTTTATTGCGAAAACAACTCGGTTACGTGTGATTCTTATACTTTTGTAGAAAAATTACGGTCAGTAATAAACAATTTGAAACCTAAGGCAAGAGAGTTTAGCGATTCTAGAAAAATTTTTGTACACAAAGATTTACAGTCTTGCTCACATGTTTTTGTCAGAAATGACATGGTTAAAAAACCATTAACACCAAATTATGATGAACCATATCGAGTTTTGAGTAGAAATGATAAAACTTTTAAATTACAACTACCAAATAGAAGATTAGAAATTTCGATTTGTTAAGTGAATGAATATATATATATGGACGTAGTTACGCAGACTGGAACCAACCCTCGATTTTTGACAATATTGAGTTAAGTATGCAGTTGGTTCCATAAATAGTCGTTTTATATATGCTAAAAAGATCCAGGCAGTTTAATAACTTTTACTTGGGAAAATAGAAAGCCGGCAAAGGTACCAATCCACATTATGCCAATTTTGTGTATAACAAAAAGATCTATGTCACTTGGTACTAAGCATTCTATGTTATAGTCATTACGCAAACTAGAACCAAACCTCATGATTTTACTTTTAACTTGAAACTTAGTGTTTTTTA
Organism: Carpatolechia fugitivella; assembly: GCA_951230895.1. Lineage (NCBI taxonomy): Eukaryota > Metazoa > Arthropoda > Insecta > Lepidoptera > Gelechiidae > Carpatolechia > Carpatolechia fugitivella. The sequence continues at coordinate 219,960 of OX579665.1, forward strand.
ATAAACAAAAAGATCCATGATACTTGGTACCATCTGACTCTCACAATTTTTTTTACGCAAACAAGAACCAACCCACATAGTTCGTTTTAATTTTGTTTACAAAAGATTTAAAAAAGAACATGCGGATTGGTTCCTATTTGCATAAATAAATATAGCAAAATTTGTAATAAATAGTACCTATAAGTTTTGTATCAATGTTAAAATTTACAAAAAATATTTAGTTTTTGCCAGATAATTATTTCTGTGAATTATTTCTGGTGAAAAATTCTAAAATTTGGTAACAATTTCATGTTGCTACGGCAACACAGGGATAAGAATGGCAACATTTTCTCATTCCTTACATACTTGCTGTTTCGAAAGTACAAAATTTTTAAGAACTTCTTGGCAAAAAGTTTATTAATGGTGTTACAAAATGAATCCACGCGTAAGTGAAAGATCAAAAGCTTTTGTTAGTGTTTGTTTAGATAAAAAACCTGAAATGAATATTGAAGAAACAGAAAATTCTGATAACGGTGAGTGTAATATTAAGTTTTTATAACCTTAAAATGTAACAAATTATGATTATAGTTAAAAGTAATGCTATTTACATGATGTTCTATGGAAATCACATGCTTTTATTTTCTCATTTCTATCACTTCATTATTATGGATGTACCTGTTCTAATTTTCAAATGTTGCTTAGTTTATTTTAAACTTATTAATATTTGTTTCAGAAATAATAGAAGGTACCCCACAAGGAAGTCCAGTACCACTAGAGAAAGGTATCAAAACTAAAATCTATAAATGAATTTGAAAAAATATTTTTTTTTTAAATTAACCGACTTTCAAAAAAGAGGAAGTTTTCAATTCGTTGTGTAATTTTTTTTGTAGTTTTAGTACAACTGTAAAGTCCTCCCATACATAAAACTAAAACTGATCGAATTAGAAGAACTAGAATTGATTTTCTGAAAAAAGAAAAACTTGACTGATTTTGATAAATTTTGTATGGAACTATGTTGTAACTACACTGAATGTTATAGTGATACTGTACAAAATAACGCAAAAGACAATCATTGAGCGATTAAACCCTGTTCACATTATACTGGTATTAAGGTAATTAAACTTTTTCTTTGTCTTGTTTATGAAAACTTTCATAAAGGTGTTATTTTGCAGTTACACATGGCACACGAAAATCGCACGCTTCTCTTTTGCTGAGCGAGATGTCTAAGGGAAAAAGTCAAATGCTTCATCGACCATCTAACCACCACTCTGCTGCTTTGCCTGTTGCCAGAATACTAACCTATAAGTCACCTGAGCCTGAATATTTACCGCATGAAGAACCATTAACAAAAAATGTTGAACCATTCTGCTCTTCTTCTTTGTTAACACCAAGCCAAAATCTTGGTAATAAGACGCAATCAGATTTACCTAAAAGTACTCATTGCTCTAAAGTAACTTCTTATGATGCACCCACTGTCGCGGCGTCGCCTTTTTCCCCAAATCCACATATTATGCCAAAGGTTCACACTGCTCCTGATTCCTTTGCGCTAATTTCACCTTTCTCGTATCCTAATCATCTCTCTCGCGAAACAACTGCTGAGAGCAGTGTCGAAGCCCCGCCATTTTCTCCGCTTACACCAAGATCAAATAATTTTACAAGACAATGTGCTGTTCCTGATTCTGACATTTCACCTCTCCCATGTCCTGCTTCGCCTTTACAACACATGTCACCAGAAACAACAACTTTATTTAATATTTTTGCCGATTCTGTGGATATTGAAAGTGATAATGATGAGTCAAACCTTAATTTTGTCGACAACTATCGACCAGAGTTTGATGACGACGATGATTCAATACAAGACCCTGATTATGTGAACGAAGAAGGTAATTCTAACTCCAGCGATGACAGTTCAGAAAAATCAATTTCAGTACTCACTACATCTGCAGAAATTAACCAACCGACTACAAGTAGTACTGAAATTCTAAGTTGCAACGTAATAAATCCCGAAACAACACCTAAAACCCATTGCATGACTGACGATGACGATATTACTATGTGTGAAGCTGATCCTGAAAGTAATAAGGAACCTATTTTACCCATTGAAGATAATGCAAGTGTTGAACTAGCAGAAGCTGAAGAACCTTCGGAGCACGTGAGTATGTCTGAATCACCAGGTAGACCTAAAAAGGGTAGAAAAAGATTGTACGGTGGACAAACTAGAGAAGAGAGGAAAAAAAGAAAGTACTCAAACTTACCTTACGTAAATTGGAAGAAAAATGAAGTTCCACCCAAAAACTTTATTGACTTTAACTGTAACTGTAAAAAGAACTGTCCAGGAAATATTTCTGTCGATAAGAGAATGGTCGAATTTAACAAGTTTTACGATTTGGGAACTTATAATGCTCAAAATATGTATTTGGCTGCTTCCGTCAAGGAACAACCTGTAAAACGAGAATACGTTTCAAAAAACAATGGAAATATTTCTAAAAAGAAAACATACTCCCGAGAATATAGTTTACAAGCTTAGAGTTTACAAGGCATTCAAGTATGTAAGCTAATATTTATAAAGACTATCCAGACAACTTCTAAACGGATTAACACTGCACTCCTTAAAATGAGGTCTGAAAATTGCATCACGGATAAACGTGGTCGTTCTTCTGCAATAAATAAAGTACCATCTGATAGTGAACTGTTATTTATTAACGTTGTAAAAAGATTGCCTACTTACGTGTCCCATTACCGCCGAGCAAACAATAACAATACAAAATATTTGCGGCCTGAGATGACTTTTCAGAAAATATATGATATCTATTGTGATGAATCTAAGGCGGCTCAAAAACAGGTCATATCTTTAGCAAAAGCTAGACAGATTTTTACAAAAAAAATTAATCTTCGCACGAAACCCTTGCATAAAGATACATGCAATAAATGTGACTTTTTTCAAAGCCAATTATCACATGCCAAGTCCGAAGAAGATAGAATTAGTGTAAAGCATAGGCACGACAGTCACATTGAAAAAGCAAACTCTTTAAGAAACCGGTTAAAGATCGATATGAAACTCGCAAAAGATGATCCATTTACAGAAACCTTAACTTTTGACTTGCAAAAAACGCTACCCTTGCCTCGCATACCAACTAATTTGGTTTTTTACAAAAGGCAAATGTGGGTTTACAACTTGGGTATACATTCAGGAAGCGATGAACAAGTACACTGTAATGTGTGGATAGAGGGAGAAGCTGGCAGGAGTGCTCAGGAAGTAGGCTCCTGCCTTATCAAACATGTGAAGGAGAGGTTGAAAGAAAATGTAACAAATCTGATAACCTGGAGTGATTCATGTGGTGGTCAGAATCGAAATATTAAATTAACTTTGATGTTTAAAGCTTTGTTGAATGACCATCCAACTCTCCAAACAATTTCTATTCGTTTTCTTGAGTCCGGTCATAGTTTTCTACCGAACGACACAGACTTTGGTAAAATAGAATGTGCTTTAAAACACCAACAAAGAATTTATACGCCTGAAGATTACATCCAAATTATGATCTCTTGCAAAAAACAAAAACCGATGATGGTCCACAGAATGCAAAAAGAAGACTTTTTATCATCTTCTAAGCTTGAGAAAAGTATAACTAACAGGAAGAAGGCTGTCGATGGAAGCAAGGTTTCTTGGCTAAACACCAAAGAGATCATGCTGAAAAAAGATTCCAAAGATTCCCTTTTTATGAGGGCCTCTATAGACGAAGAATTTCAGGAGGTAAATATAAAAAAAGGGGTTCGCAACATATCATCTGCTCTGACAGTTGATTTAATGGAACCACTGTGGCCAACCGGTAAAGCTATTTCGGAAGCTAAATTAAATGATTTAAAAAGTTTAATGCATCTTATTCCGAAAGATGCTCATTCGTTTTATAAAAATTTAACAGGAGACGTGCAGATTGAGGATGATATTGATGGATTTTCTGGTGAGCCTGACTTTGATATAGAATTAAACAATATGTCGCAATGAATGTTACTATAATATTAAGCAAAAGCTCATTAGCAAAGGTTGATTTTATTTAAAATAAAATAAATACAACATAAAAATAAAGTTTCAGTCTATTTTTTACAAGCTTTTTTAAGTATTTGTGTTTTGATAAAATGAACCAACCCTAAAAACATACCTAAAATTGTATTGTGCAGAAAAGAACCAGCGATGTTTTTCCAAAAAAAAGGTATTTATTCAAATGTAATGTTTCATAATTTTGTATCTCTACATCCCAACAGGTACATTTAATAACCCACTAAACTTGATATTTCGGTATAACTATTCCAAAAGTTTCTTCACGCATTTTTACTTTAAACCTAATTATCTCAAATCTAACTTCGTGTGGATTGGTTCCTGTCTGCGTAACTACGTCCATATATACTCAATAAGATTTTTTTTTCAGAAGAAATCTCAAGAGGGACTGCAGTATGACTATGCTACTTCACAAAATATAATGTCACATTACGAAACTAGAGCCTTGGCTGCAGCCAACAGGCGCCTTGGAGAGGAGGACTTCGTGCCCTCACTTCCACCTCGCCCAAGACACGGAGAACCTGATTATGATTACCCTGACCTGCCTAACGAACATGTTTATGATTACCCTGACCTGCCTAACGAACCTGTTAATGATAACGCTGACCTGCCTAACGAACCTGTTAATGATAACGCTGACCTGCTTAACGAACCTGTTAATGATAACGCTGACCTGCCTAACGAACATGTTTATGATTACCCTGACCTGCCTAACGAACATGTTTATGATTACCCTGAACTGCCTAACGAACATGTTTATGATTACCCTGACCTGCCTAACGAACCTGTTAATGATTACCCTGACCTGCCTAACGAACCTGTTAATGATAACGCTGACCTGCCTAACGAACCTGTTAATGATAACGCTGACTTGCCTAACGAACATGTTTATGATAACGCTGACCTGCCTAACGAACATGTTTATGATTACCCTGACCTGCCTAACGAACCTGTTAATGATAACGCTGACCTGCCTAACGAACCTGTTAATGATAACGCTGACCTGCCTAACGAACATGTTTATGATAACGCTGACCTGCCTAACGAACATGTTTATGATTACCCTGACCTGCCTAACGAACCTGTTAATGATAACGCTGACCTGCCTAACTCAAGAAACTGATACTGGTAGCGATTCACACAGTCACGCTCTAATCCTTAATTTAAGTTCGGCAGTCCTTTTTGCCCTTTATAGATTAAAAAGGGACAAGAGATTCCCATCCAAATATTAGAGCTGTCAAACATCGAATTTGAACTTCATAGAGGCGTCAATTGCGCAATTTTAAAGAGCACCTAAAACATCAGATTTAAAAATCTCTTAGTTTGACAGTTATGCCCTTATTTTTGGTTATCATGCATTCAAAATAATATAATTCGTTCGTCTGAATCATTCATTAGTCATAAAAACGATAAGGAAAGCTGGTTTTTAAAATTTGAATTAGAGCATGACATCCTGAATCGGGGCCATTAATATAACTTTTAGTTATTATTTTTAATACATATATTTTTGTTTGGTTCTCTATTGTATTTCCTAAAATTTATGATCCTATTTTTTATTGTCCTTAGCACTCTGGTCCTAGGTATCGATTGTCCTGATGAATTTTAGTACTAATTTGATAACTCCTACTGTTTATTGCACTACTGTTTTCCGATCGTAAGCTGAAAGTTCAAAGTTTTAGTTCTAGTTAAGGTATTCTCTTGACAAAAAAGTTACATTAGTTCTGCTGCAATATAAATCAATGTGACAGCTTGTAACTAACTCTTGATAGGACTAAGATACTATCATAAACGTAATCCCTCCGGAAAGATTTGAACCCATCGTTCTTACTTCAATTCAATTCATTTATTTCATTTATAACATAACAGTATAAACCAAGGCGTTATAAACTAGTCAATATAACAATACAGATAACAGTATACATTATAAAGTAAGTCGTCCTTAATTTTTAGTATTGATAACATTTAACTTAATTTAATTCAATTCTCAGTCAATTACAATAATATAGATTATTATTGCTACAGAATACCGTCTGTTAACGAAATATCCAATAACTAACTACATACTTTATCAGTTATTGATTATAATTATAATAATAACGTGTAATTTTTTTTTACACTTTGGCACTTCAAAATAAAAAAACAAATTAATATTTTGAAGATCAGAAGACCGATTTCTTCTTTTAGAAGACATCTGCGAACAAAATAGGTAAGTAGGTATAATTTTACCAGTAACAGTAAACAAATTTAGAATTTGTGGCAATATTTTGAAATAACTGTTCGTTTTTACAAAATTATACTCATACACAAACTAATTATATAATAATACAACAACAAAAACACATTATTGTAGTAAAACTTACCTTTAATTAGTTGTCTTTCACACTGGTTTTTCTGGCGTTCATCTCATACATTTTCTTGCAATCAGAAATCAGACTCGCTATTCCACTTGAAAATAAGTCGCGCTGAGGTCGCGCGGCAAGCACCGAGCCGAGCAGTGAGCGCGCGCGTTCCGCCGGGCTCTGCCGGCGATGCACCGTGCGCCCCGCCGCCCGCGCCCTCTCGTTTTGAGCGCGTGGACGCAGTCGCCCGGCTGCCCGTACATTGGGTACAGACAGTTTAAGAAACACTTCCACCAACGCAGTGCAGTCAATCTTGTTTCTTATGAGTCCAATCGCAAACTTGGCTAACGCAAGAGCCCTTCTTATCTCCAGGGAATCATATCCTAGCTGACCCTGTATAAAGAGAGTAGGATAGAGATAGGGGTAGAAGTTGTAAGACTTCTTGTACAGGTGTCGTAAGAACCTCTTCTGGGTTTGCTCCAATATGAGAATATATTTGTCCTCATGTGGGCTCCATACACGGAAAAAAAAGATTTGGTCGTTCTTTTAAACCAAGAAAATTTATTTCTTTGGATGTCTTGTATTGACTGAAACTAATATTATACTAATTCAAGAATTTTGACTTGAAATTAAATTTGTAGTATTCTTAGTATAAATTTATCAACTTATCTTGTTTCAAAACAATTATTGTAGTTAGGTGAAAGTAATTTACTATTTTGTATTAAAATTATTGCAAATTCTTAGCTCTAAAGATTTTATTATCTTGTTATAATGTAAATGGTTTTCGTTTAATGTTTTTTTTATATTTTAGATTAATTAAAGTGATTGCTATATTTAAAAACTACGTCATTTTACTTTTCTAAACTTCGTTTTAGGTTAAAGGAACGTAACTTGACTTAAAAGAATTCCTCTTTTCGTTGAAGTTTTATTATATTTTTTCAGCCAAAAAACGAAACTCTTGCTGTAAAACTTCAATTTTAAGGCTAAACTTGGGTGAAAACGATCATAATTTTGAACTGATATAATCCTTATTTAATAATAATTTATTGAGATCTTGAATACAGAAAACATTTAGTTTTATTGAAATTGGAACTTACACAGCGAACATTTTAAAAGTTTTGTGCGAAAAACTCATGTATTCTTATATAAAAAAAACTATGTATCATAAGGCAAAGTGGCAAGACTTGACTGAAATAGATTTATCATTCCTCTGGAAGTTTTATTTAATTTTGATTCAAGAAACCCCAATGCTTGCTATAAAATACTTAGAATATTATTATGATAACTATATTAGTTTATGCTAAAATTTCTTTGTATTTTGTTTTAAAACACAATGTAACATACATTGTGGAACTAATAACATTTGCTTTGATTGAAACTAAACTCCCCATTTCCTTGAAAACTAAAATTTATTTTGAAACAAGAATTTCAATTTCTTAGACCAAAACATTTTATTAGTTTGTGCCAAGACATTTTAGAATTTTCGACTAACAAAACGATATGATTGGCACAAAGTAACAAAATTTGATTGAAAATAAATTATTTTATTACTTGAAAGTTTTAAGTTGTTTATAAACAAGAATCTAGAATTTTATATTTAAAATTCTCACGACATTACAAGAACCTATAATTATTTTGAACAGATAAACTACCAGATTTTGTTAATAGATTCTTGTGCTCTTAAATAGAGAATCTAATTGTTTCGTCGGATCCATGGTATTTCAAAATTGTTTTATACTAAAAATATAAAGTTTTAAGTCAAGAAATATTCGTTCCTTTTCCAAAACACAAAATTTAATAGCGCAGTGTTGCCATTTCTACTAAAATTACCCTGTCATTCGGCAAAGAAATAGGATATTAGTAGCCATTTATTAGAGACATTTTTTGTAGATTTGGGACATATTGAATGCCATCAAAAACATAACTTGTAAAAAAACCAAGTCTCGCACGCAACTTAGTCTACAGTAAAAAGTTGTGAGATCCATGTAATACCAAGTCCAAGAGTCCTTCTGTCTTAAGTTATTACGTAATTAGCTCACCTAACAACATCTTATAGTGACCAGATCAATATTAAAAATCTCTTATGTTTTAAATAAATACAAAGATTGACCTGGCAATGTTAGCTAGTTATCTAGCAGATGATGTATCTAGAAAACTGGGCCGAAATTGCAAAATATTTTAGTTTTTCCTTGGTTTATACACTAAATACGATTTCTGTTCTAAATTTGAAGTTTCTATGTCTGCTAGAAGTGCCTTAGAGTTTTGATGATCGGTCAGTCAGTGAGTGAGTGAGTGACAAAATTAAGAAACTTTGACTAGTTATAAATCTTAAACTACTGGTTCAAATTAAATGAAATTTAAAACATACTGGGTTTATACAATGCCTGCTTTATTACTGAAAATTCACGTTTCTAGTTTTATCCACAACGAAGTTATAGGGGGGTCGACAATGACCCGAACTGCTTCGAGAAAAGGATGGTACGGCCATGCCACTTTTTTGCTTGACTTGGCGGGGGCATTGCCGTGCCCCCAGATTAGGGTCACGTGTCTTCCGTATTTAACGAACTGCTGGCGACTAGACAAATAATTAGCAAATAAATTTAAGAGTAGGGGCGTAAACCCCATCGCACCCAACTTTAGTAGCAATACGTCGTTGTCTTCTCTGTCAAATGCCTTCCGGATATCAAGGTAAATAACATCTACCTGATTTCCAAAGTCCATTTCCAGAGAAACTTGATCTACCAATGTCACCAGGTTGGTAGCAACCGACCGTCTCGGAAGGAAGGATGCACTGCGGAAGTAGGCGACTATGTAGGGCCGTTTCGAAAACCTTTGCCAGTGCACATAATATCGCTACCGGCCGGTAGTTTGAAAACTACCTTGGACTTAGGACCCATCTTAGGTATAGGCGTTACCCTCGATATCTTCCATATTGCTGGATAGTTACCGGTTGCCAGAATAAGGTTAAAAATATAGGTGATAGGTTGAATGAGATCCTCCAAACAGCCCTTAATTATGTATGCAGGGACCCCGTCTGGCCCTGGACTCGTTCCCGGTTTCAGCCTTTTTACCGCAGCACGCACGTCCTCCGGGCAGAAGGCGTCCAGGTGCACGCGGCGGCAGTCGGCGGGCGGCGCGGCCGAGCGCGGGCTCGCCCGGCACGAACACCGAGCTGAAGTGGTCGGCGAACGCGGCCGCCGCGCCGCGCCCCGAGTACTCCACGTCCCCACGGGTTACCTTAGCTTCCACTCCACCAGTGCTGCGCAGACTATTTACGTATCGCCAAAATTCTTTCGGATTGGTTCTCAGTTTCTGTGAAATTATTTTCGAATAATTCGAGTGAGCATTAATTATATCCTGCTTGATTTTACTACGAAGTTGTTTGAATTCATCACGATATTCGTTATTGCCCGTTCGCTTCCACCTACGATGAAATTCTGCCTTACGCTGAATGTCGCGTATGATGCTCGAGGTATAATACACGGGTTAAACCCTACTACTACTGGCGCTCTGGTCTTTTTAGGTATACAGTGGTCAAAAATATTATATATTGCATTATACATATAATAGAGCGCCTCATCAACGTCTCCCAAACAATAAATCTGATCCCAATCGACTTGTTTAATTAAGTTGTATAACGTACAGTAATCCCCCTTTGAAAAATTCCAGTCGTGTTCAGATGGAATATTTGAGGGCTCAATTCTAATTGCCGGTTTAGAAAATCTGTACCCAATACTTACAACCAACTCGTCCGGCTCAGCGGCGCGTACGCACACCGCCCCGTCCAGCTCCGCGCTAGTCAGCACGACGTCTAGCATTCTCCCATTCATGTTACTCACACAGTTATACTGTTTAGGGTCACAGAGGGAGCTAAAACATTTAACATAATTTGTGATAAGGTAATCTACATAGTGTCACGCCTAGTACCGATCAGATAGATAGGCCCTCTCTCTCCCGTGAGGCACTTAGTATAATGGTAATTAGTCACGTAGTGTCTACTATATAAGAGTACTGTTATAGTGAATAAAGGAGATTAGTGTACAGCAGAGACTGAGTGATTCATTTGTACCTTTCCTCGGCGACATCCCACGACCATATTACATGGCGACCGTGACACGTGACAGGACTGCCTAGTATGGGCATCGGGCAGTGCTGTGCATCGTGGTTTTGAAAATTAAGATAACAGCGTGTTTGTAGAAGAAGAAGTCAGAAATCATGGAGATGGAAGGGTAAGGAAGAGTTGGCGCAGGGAGATGATGGAGTCGGATGATGATGGTGGTGTGTTGCTGGGCGCAGGGAGTTGTTCGTGTCGGATGTGGATCAGGCTGGTGTACGGCGGTACCAACTGTATCTTTAGTTGGGCCAAGGATAGAAGGAAGATTGATATCTCTGGAGTAGGTGCGTTGTGAAGGAAAACAGCAATGAAGAAGAAAACAGCGACTAACCAGCGGCTCATCATATGGTAAATTATAAATAGCGTAAGTTAAGATTTAATATAACAGTCATAGATCATGTAGGTTCTAGATTTATTATGTTTGTATAGTTTGTTTGTCATATCGAACAAGGAATTATTATTATGCGTCATATGTCAGTTTTAAATTTTGATGAGTTAATAAATAAGTTATGTAAAGGAAGTGGAGGCTGTAGATTAAATGAAGTCCGGTTTTCAGTATTTCAAACAAATTTAGAGATTTACTAGAAGAAATAGAGTCCTTGCGTTTGTGCGTTTGATGCGTTTGGACTGTTACCAAAAGTATTTAATTTTCATAATTCCAATATTTATCAATCATGCACTTACATAATCGTGTTTTGTGACGAGTCAACAAGGTCGTAGGTGTAGCGCGAGTTATTCTAACAGAGCTTGGAGTCAGCGGAATGTAGTTGTGTGTGCACGTGCCTTGATGCGTAGTAGACTTTGCGAAGGTGCGATGTACGCGCCCTGAGAGTGATGATTCACCGAGCACATCATTTTTTTTCGTGTATGATTGTGATGAGATTAGAATCAGTAGGACAAGGAAATCACATATAGTATTGTTGGTAAATTATATTGTTATAGGTAGTTACGGGAACAAATGTTTTCATTTATGTAATTTGAATGTTTGAAAGGGTTTCAAAGCTAGTATTTGAGTTAGCTTTGTGGGGTGTCTAACTCGCCTTATGAGGTGTCGTTGGGATATCGGATTTGACAGAGTAGAGAGTAGGAGAGTTAATCGCTATTAGGGCCTGGCCAGCCTGAAGTAGTTGATGATAAAGATTTTGAGTGATGTAGGATTGGTAATAATATTACGATTGATTATGATTGAAGAAATGTCTTTGGACTTAGGAGAAAAACGTGCGTGATAAAAATCCAAAGGGGATATAGTATTTAATGGCTCTACTTTTTACATAAATCAAGACTCTTAACAATCGGAGGTGCGCCTAAGACGCAACGATAGGGGAGCTGATATCGTTATGTAAAGATAATGTTGTAGAGTTGGTAATAATAAAATGAGCACAATAAAATGATGTGAAAATTAGCACGTGAAGCTGTAGAAAATGAATTGTCCCACGTTTATGCATTATAAGTGGTGTTGGAAAGATACTTGTTAAACATTTGTTGCCATCAAGTAGTCATGCAGGAGTTTCTAAAATATTTTGTTCTAGTAGGTATGTAAACAAGGACATAGCGAATTATGTAGGTCGAAGTAGTAACTGTCAGAAGCAGAAGTTTAGTAGCAAATATTAAAGAATTGTGCATTACTTCTACACAAGAAGCACATGTGGACGCTAGAGGAGTTTCATTTGGTTAAGAATTGAGTAAGGAAAATATATATGACGCGATTCCAAAAAAGATTCGATTAGGGAAAAAAAGCAAAGAATGTGTATAAATCTTAAGAGTAGGACAATAAAGTTTATAGAGTTTGTGAATTATTAATATTGTTAGCAATTATTGTTTGTTTTAATAGGCTTAGTTTTATTTATGTCTATTTAATTTTATTTTTTCCCAAACCTGGCCCACAAGTCTTCTCCATCCTGAGTTTCGAATTGCTGCAGGCGCTCGAGCAGCAACGGCGCGCGGGCTGCCAGCAGCACCCCGCCGCCCGTACGCGCGCGCCTGTCGCGGCGCAGCACGGTCCCGCCCGCACCACACAGCTCCGCGTCTCACGGACTCGTCCGTGTTGGTTTCCGTCGCAGCTACAATTTGTAGGTTATCCGATGTGCTTAATAATTTGCTTTTTAACCACCGTACGTTTTGACTAGTCGTCTTAAGTTGTTCTTGTTTCTGTTGTTGATCGTTCGAGGCGAAACAGCCAACGTTCAAGAATTGGGGCTTCTTACTTCACAACAACAAGTAAAGTTACCTGTTAAATAAAACATCAAGTTTCACTTTTTATGGACTGTATTAAATATTTTAAATAATAAAAATGCAACTGGACGTCTGAACGCAGTCAAGACGAAAAATGACAGAGAGAGAGAAAGGTGTTGCCAGCGCATAGGTAATATTTTATGCTAAAAACATTTTTTAACATAGTTGGGCCGGGGCCGGTGACAATGAAATATGTTAACAGCAAAGAAAACAAATTATCTTTATGTAAACTATACCTTGAAACTAGATACAGATATGAACATAAAATGTAGAATTAAAATAAACCTATTTTAATATTTTTATTGAAAAACTAAGAATTTTTATTTAAAAACCTATGTTTATATCAAGCAAAGAGTAAGAAATTTTTTTTTTTAAGTGTACTATGTACCAGATATAAAAAATAAGTAAATAATTTAAGTCTAGTAAACAACTACTATGTAACTCTAACTTATAGGCAAAGGACTCAGTTTCCTAAGAGACCTCAAATAAGTTTTATTATTAGACAATTTTATTTCTGCGACTCTAACTCTACCGTCTGGTCCAGAGAATATCTTCACAATTCTTGCCATAGGCCACATGTAAGGATCTGTATTATCGGAACGCACAATAACAAGCTCACCCTCTTTCAAATTGGGGTTTGACTTCCGCCATTTTGGCCGGCTTTGTAATTGCGTAAGATAATCTCTCGACCAGACCTTCCAAAAATCTTGTTTGATTTTAGTTAAAGATTGCCAAAATCTCAGCCTTTTAATAGGTATATTCGAAACATTACGCTCAGGAAAATTCATCATAGGAATTCCTATGAGAAAATGACCTGGTGTTAATAATAATAATAAATCATTCATAACTTGAGACATCGGAGCTTATAGGAAGGAGGGGCCTGGAATTCAAGATAGCTTCAACCTCTGCAATGACGGTGTAAAGACCTTCATAAGTTAAAGTAAGATTGCCAACAATGCGCTTAAAATGGTATTTAAAGCTCTTGACCCCTGCCTCCCTTAAGCCCCCAAACTCAGGAGAGTAGCTGGGAATAAATTTAAAGCTTATATAATTAGGAATGCAATAACTTTCAATTGCATCAATATGCTGTTTGGATTTAAATAGCTCATAGAGAGCTTCTAACTGATTTTCAGCACCCTTGAAAGTTTTGACATTGTCACAAAAGATCTTATGTGGCATTCCTCTACGGGCAATGAAACGTTTGAGACTCGCTAAAAAAGCTTCTGTTGTGAGGTCGCTAACCAATTCCAAGTGGATGGCCTTCGTGGAAAAACACACATAAACTGCCACATATCCTTTAGTGATAAGAGGCCGTCTCAATCTAGACACTTTTACCTTGAACGGTCCACAGAAATCGACACCAACAACTTCAAAAGGTCTTACAGGTGTGACTCTTTCATGGGGTAGCGAACCCATCAGCTGTGTAGAAGCAGCAGCTTTTAATTTAAAACATTTGACACACTTGTTAACAATCCTTTTTACTTCACGTATGCCACTAATAAGCCAAAACCGTTGAGAGAGTGAACTCAAAACCAGTTTAGCTCCCGCATGCAACAAACGAAGATGTTCCTTATGAATAAGAATGTTTGTAAAATGACATGATTTGGGCAAAATTGCTGGATGCTTCTTATCGAAAGGAATATTTGAGGCATTTTGAAGCCTACCTCCAACTCTCATTACACCATTTATATCCAAAAAGGGATGTAACTGAGACAAACCTGATTTAATTGGTAAATTGTTTTTAAGACAATGAATATCCTTAGAAAAATAACCTTGCTGCACACAACAAATTATTACCAGTAGAGCATTATGGAGTTCCTCTGGTGTCAATGAGCCAGTTAATTTGTTCTGTTTACTACAATTGTAACGAAAACGAAATAAATATGCTACTATACGTTGTAGTTTACTAACATCTGAATATTTTTCAACCAACTCTAGCGAAAACTTGCAATCATTTTTTAACAAATGATCTGATTCATTGACATCACAGAGATTGACCATAAACTCTGGCTCAGATGAGGATGCAATAGGTAATTTAGTATCACTTATAGAGTGTTTGAAATTGCTATCCGAAAGATCTTTGGAACCATGCCACCAAAGTCTATTGGACTCTAGTTTATGAGGTTCACAGCCCCTTGAAAGAAGATCAGCTGGGTTATCAACTGTGGTCACATAAGACCATATGAACTGATGAGTTAACTCTTTTATCTGTGAAACCCGATTAGTCACATAGGAACAAGATTTTAGGTTTGAAGACTTAATCCAAGCAAGTGTTATCTGCGAATCACTATATAAGTGGACAGTGAGTGTGGGGAGCTTAGACAGCAAATTCTTATAAACCCTGTGTGCAAGCTGTGCCAGAAGAAGAGCACCATTGAGTTCCATTTTTGGAATAGTAACACCTTTGTTTAATGGAGCTAGACGAGACTTAGAACATATCAAGTTTACACAGACTGTTCTATAAAAATTTATTATTCTTAAATAGAGACAGCAACCGAAAGCTTTCATTGACGCGTCTGCATATCCCACGAGCTCCACAATGTCAATCATAGTAGAATTAACACACCTTGGGATAGTAAGAGTACCCATAGACTTTAAATTGTTTAAAAATTTTGTCCAAACATTGAGTTGGTCTTGAGGCAGCGCTTTATCCCAGTCTATTTTTAAGGACCACAGAGATTGCATGAAAAGTTTGGCCACAACGATGATAGGACCTATAAGTCCAAGTGGGTCAAACATCTTGCCAATGAAACTCAGAGTTGTCCTTTTTGTTTGGGTATCATCATCGTTAATCATTGGACAAGTAAAAGATAGTGTATCATTCAAGACATCACATTTTAAACCCAATGTTTTGACAATATTATTTTTATTTATGTCAAGCTTGTCGAAATATTTTTTATCATTGGGGAGGTCGTTGATAGCTTGGGGATGATTGGAGCACCATTTGTGGAGAGTGAAACTACCTTCATCAAGAAGACCAATGAGCTCAGCTTTAAGCTGAAGTAGCTCTTCTTCGTTGTCACTCCCACTGATGACGTCATCTACGTAGGTACTAAACAGCATAGCTTGTGCAGCAAGGGGGTATTTATCTTTGAATCGAAAAGCCAATTCTACAAGACAACGAGTCGCCAAGAACGTCGAAGCCTTCAAACCATACGTAACGGTCTGCAGCTGTATACAGCTGATCGGTTTCTTAGGGTCATCGCGCCAGAGAATTTTCTTTAAACAGCGTTGATGTGGACTAATGAAAACACCACGAAACATCTTTTTTATGTCACAGGTAAGTGTGTAAATGAAAGTCCTCCATAAGAGCAGAATGTCAAACAATTCTTGTTGATTAACAGGACCATTTAGCATGACCTCGTTGAGAGAAACACCGTTCTTAGACTTTGTGTTTCCATCAAAAACCACCCGCAAAGGAGTTGTTAAATTTTCTTTATTAATGACAGCATGATGAGCTAAAAAATATACTGTACCACACTTTAGATCATAGTTTTCAATATCCACTTTTTTAGCATGCCCCAAAGCTATATACTCCTCAACAAATTTTTTATACTCTTGTAAATATAAAGGATCACGTTTTAATCTTTTCTCCAGTGTTAAGAAACGTTGCAAAGCGGCCGAAAAAGAATCCCCAAGTTGCAGCTGCTCGGATTTTGCCACTAAAGGCATGTCTACAGTAAACTTTTTATTTTCCAATTTTACAGTAGTTTGAAAACATTTTTCAGAATTTTCTAATTCTTTACATGGCTTTGCTGCTGGCTCTGGGATACTTTCTGACAACCAAAACTGCTCCATTACGTTTTCTAACTTTTTAACATTACAAATAGCTAAATTAGAAACCATCTCCGTTACTTGGCTGATCAATGATGGTACCTCCAATAGTATAACCAAATAAGGAATTTTGCAAAATTAAACCGCTATAAACCTTAATCTGGCCTGGCTGAATAATATTGTAGTACATGTCAGCTCCAAGTAACAAAGAAATCTCAGCTGGCACATTAAAGCTTTCATCAGCCAACTGAATACCATCAGGAATTTTGAAATGAGAAATATCAATAGTATGCTGAGGTAGATTCGAAGTAATGGATTTTATTACATGACATTTCATATCTAAACATATGTTTTGCACTGGGGAATGAATTGTAAGATCAACATAATTATCAATACTATTATTATTTTTACCAATACCAACAATATTAGTATTTTGGTTTTTTAATTTTAACCCTAATCTACTCACAAGACATGAGGTTATATAAAAATAATTTTAACAAAAAATAGAAACCTCCTTCAAATTATCTTATATGTTTATCTCCACTAAAAAGTAACAAATAAAATAACATTTCAGATGGAACATGAAAAAAATATTGCCAATATCCTCAATTAAGTAGATAGGTAGTGTATAAAGTAAATATTTAGAATTTTGTACTTCCTTTTGGAGTCGGTGCCAGCCAAAAATTGTAGACGAAACTACGAGTATTAATTATTTATCGAATGAAACCTACCCGGACTTTCTTTGCCGCTCCTGTCGTTATCCCTTTATATTATCTGTGTCCCTGCGTTTGGTCGGGTGCGGCATTGCATCCCGCGCAGCACAACAAAACATTTATATCATAGACTATCAAAGAATTTTATTGATAGTCATATATATATATATATGTACTGACTTAACGATGACGACGACTTAAAACAGTTGCCCACGACTAATCGACGATTTTTTGGCTGGCACCGACTCCAAAAGGAAGTACAAAATTCTAAATATTTACTTTATACACTACCTATCTACTTAATTGAGGATATTGGCAATATTTTTTTCATGTTCCATCTGAAATGTTATTTTATTTGTTACTTTTTAGTGGAGATAAACATATAAGATAATTTGAAGGAGGTTTCTATTTTTTGTTAAAATTATTTTTATTTTATGATTTTCAGTGTTTCATTCAATATATTTTATGTAAGTAATTAATCCTAACCTCGACACATTTCCTATTATTTTTCTTCATTATCCAAAGCTAGGTTTTGTTATTTAACAGTTTCAGTACAAAGATATTATATTTTTGGTATTTGCTTAGTTTAGACTGCGTCTTTCGTGTTTTGCAAGCGCGTTTAGTTGTTTATTGTTTCGAAAATAACATAAGTTAAACTAGCCTCTTACGGCTACGAAGTAAGAGGTCATTTAGTAGTCCAGCTGGCCACTAAACTGACAATGCTAAGAGGAAAGAATAGCTTCGCGATCCTAACGAAATAGGTATTTAGAAAAACATTTGCTATCGCTCGTGCAACTGACAATAGGTACTTTTCTTGATGAAATTCCCACTTCGGGAGAAAACGGTCTCCAATTACTAAATTTCAACAAATCACTTTGACACAGTTTTAATCAAAAAAATTACGTAACTTGAGGTGCCTATATAAGTTTTAATCTATAGCGAATTTTGAAAAAAGGAAAAACTATAATCCTAGCCATTCATTGTGTCAATAACATACTAAAAAATCATGAAGATTGGAAAATATATTTAGAAGTGGAAAAACATTTTCTCTTTTTGTATGGACGAGCACGAACTATTCTTCCCTCTTAATAAGCTAACAGTTTACCCCGATACTTGGGCTATTCGTAAGGAGTTTCAGGTTGGAGATGGTATCTTGAAAGTCTATCGTTAGCTGATTACAGATAGTGAACGTAGGCTGGCTTCTTCTTTTTCTTCATATTGTGGATTGTAAGGTCGACAACCAACCTCTCATACACTGGTCACACAATTAATATAGTACTGGGCCCTTGTCAAAACCCACTGACTTAGCTCGAATAAGTCGTTACTCGAGCTAAGATAAGAATAAGCTCGAGTGGGTAGAAGGCGTCGGCCTTCTGTAGATATTAGAGCCGAGACACACGGCTTAACGTGCCTTCCGAAGAATGGAATAATCTTTCTTTTCAGACAATCAGGTGATTCAGGCAGCAATGTCCTAACTAAACTGGAGAAAGTCTCACAAGGACATTTTCGTTTAAGAGTGTCTTCACCGGGATTCGAACCCGAAACTTCCGTAAAAAGAGTAAAACACTCGACCACTCGGCCATAGAAGCTAAATTATTTATGATATCCAATACAATATCCGAAGATTGCAGGTTCTTGTCCTGTCACGGTCGCCAATAATATGATAAAATCGAATTATATAATTTTATATGGAACAACGGAAACGTAGATTTTCAGCAAACTGACAAAACAAATTTATTTCGTTGCCTAGCAACATTCCACCACAAACGGTATCGCGCGCGATGCATATTGCTATCACTGGTTGAGGAGTTTCTGCTTTTATCTCTTATTCCATCATCAAATTTTGACAAAATTTATACGGATTTATCCCTATAGCACATTGTATCGAATGAAAAAAAAAACATCAAAATCGGTTGAAAACTGACTGAGATATGACTAAAAGTATAGACGAATAATGAAGCGAATGCTACATTCCGTTGAGGAATTTCCAAGTTTTACCTCATGTTCCACCACAAGATCTTGACGAAATTAATATGGGACCACCTCGAGAGTAAATCCTATCGAATGAAAAAAGAATTATTCAAATCGGTTAACAATTGGCGGAGATATCTAATAACATACATAAAAAAAAAAAATACAGACGAATTGAGAACCTCCTCCTTTTTTGAAGTCGGTTAAAAATAGCATAGGTCCATTATTAGGCTTCTCTAAAACCAAATTAGAATCGAATAAATGGCATGAATCGAGCCATCCTGTCAACATTATTCCAGTGTCTGTTATACAGGTCGAATGTGACTTAGTCCAAGGTTGTTATACAAATAGTTTACCTACACACACGATATACGAATGTACTTAATGTACTCAATGTTCCTCCAGGTCATCAGATAGTTGAAGTACCTAAAAATAAGAAAAGCTTATTTCTGCAATTACAGTAAGAATTTTAGATTTGAACAGTAATATAATAGATTTCAGAAAGGAAAATATTCAGTTGGGTTTACATTTATGAAAGTCAAAATGATTGTTTTCAATAATATAATCCTCATTACAGGCAAATTTGCCAGCACAGTGTGCAGCCTTAAACAAACAGCTCTCCGTATCGTGGAGCGCTGGTGTCAAGAATATGACCTGTCAGTGAACCCCACAAAGACGGAAATGGTCATGTTCACTAACAATAGGGCTCTTGGTATGTATACTATACCTAAGCTCTTTGGAACGGAACTCCAGCTGGCAACAGAGGTAAAACTTCCTGGGCATCATCCTGGTTAGCAAGCTCAACTGGAGTAGCCACATTGACAACAAACTAAAGAAGGCGAGTATTGCTTTCTGGCAGTATCGAAGAATGGTGGAGAACAAGTGGGGACTTTCTCCCAACATCATTCTTTGGCTGTACGTGACGGTAATCCGCCCTCTCGTCTGTTATGGAGCTGTGGTGTGGTGGACCAGGACCAAACTAATCACAATGGTAAGCCAACTCCATAGCTTCCAAAGATTGGCCTGCATGGCGATCACAGGTTGTATGAGGACAACTCCAACGGTAGCAATGGAGGCCATGTTATATCTTACGCCACTCCAGCTGTACTCATCAGCGGTAAGACTTAACACCCTAAGACTATGGAGAAATAACAGGACCCCGCACGCCGCCAACCTAGGGGAAGTTCACAAAAATTTCCCCATCTCAATGGCTTGTATGGACAGGATTCCAAAACAATTTGTTTTCGACAAGAAATACTAAATACAATTACACGAGGACCATCGGGTTGAAAGGCTCGACATCAAAGAGTTCAGAATCTTTACCGATGGATCCAAAACTGAGGCAGGCACAGGTTCAGGAATCTTCTCGGAGGACCTAAACATCAAGCTAGCCCTTCCACTGGATGCCCATAATACAGTTTTTCAGGCTGAATGTATGGGCATCATCACGGCCGCTAATGCTGTAGCATCGAGAATGTTAAGAAACTCCTCCATTCGAATCCTCTCAGACAGTATGGCCGTCTTACAAGTCCTAAAAAGGAACACCATCAACTCGAGACTAATCTACGAGTGTCACAAACGACTAATGGAGGTATGTCAACACAACCGCGTAACCCTTCAATGGATAAAAGGACATAGCGGGTCTAGAGGTAACGATGCAGCGGATGAGTTGGTTCGTAGAGGTTCTAGCTTAACAGCATATGGACCCGAGCCCATCATCCCTCTTCCCTTCAGGATGGTACGTACACTACTTAGAGAATCAACTAGGAACAAACATGCCATTCTTTGGACGAACCATGAAGAGTGTAGACAGGCGAAGCTGGCCTTGCCATCCCCCAGTGCCAGGCTCGCAAAGACCTTGATTCGGCTAAGTAAACCACGCTTGCGTTTGATGACTGCAGCATGAACTGGTCATGGTTCTTTTTACAAACATCTATATGTCCTAGGTGTTACTGACAGCCCCCTTTGCAGAGCCTGCTTGGAGGCAGAAGAAACGGCTGCTCACGTCCTCATAGAGTGCACGGGAGTGGCGGACTACAGGGCTAAACACCTCGGTCAAGCGAGGGACCTTCCAGGGATGATCGGTAACGTAAAAGGCCTACTGGGTTTCCTGGAAGAGCTGGGTTGGCTCGAATGACACTGCATTCCCACCCACACGCAAAATAGGCGCATTAGACGTCGAGTTGCGGAAACCAGCCCGTTTTGACAATTGACAATTCCCGTATTAAATCCGCCTTCGAAATCTAGCTACGCACTTCGTAGCTGGCACGCAGTCCGATGGGTTTTTTTTTAGTATTTTATAATTTCCTCGCATGTTTTAGAGAAAAGCACTATACAAGTCTCTGCCGCAATAACTCTTGCTGGACTCGTACATAATAAAAGTCCTCGCCTGCGGCTCGGACTTTAAACGTGCCCTCGTCCAGCAATAACAAATTTTGCGGCCGCAGCAGTAATGTACTAATATAGTGTGATTCGCCAGTACGGCAATTTTATAATACACAATTTATGCGTTTTTAACCGTTATAGCAGTTTTTTTTTACTTTTTGAACAAGTCTAACTGCAACCTGATCAGTCACTTTGAATGAAAGTTTGCTTATTTTAAATATTGTAGAACAAAATAGAACACACACTTATTTTCACAATTATACAAAAAATGCTCCACTGTATTCTTATTTAATTTATTTAGCCGTATTGTTCCTTATAATTACTGAACTTAACTGTTTTATAAAAACGCCTTTGTTTAAAAAATCGCACAGACAATCTTGCGTTTCTCTCAGTTCTTTGTAAAATTAACAATAGAATTGGTATTAACACATGTTACACTTAGAAATAACGCCATAAACCACCTAAACCTCACACAACGATCTACAATAATGTGAAATTATACTCGTAAAAGTTACTACATCTCTGTTCACATTAAACTGAAAGTTTTCTAAATATTAACATTGTTTCAATTTGATAGCCATCACAAGTAATTTTTCTCCCTATATTATTATAATCTATACTATTCAAAGAATTATTGTGAGAATTCAATATAATACCGTCTCTATCATAACATTTCCAATGGATTTACTATAAAATCAGCCTGAGTTGAATAATTTTACAGACGTTCCGTCTAATCTCAGTAAGAAACCGACTAGTAATTAAGTAAAAAAATGAACCTAATCACTATATATATATCACTAACTACCTTTGTTGTAACTCATTCATCTATGAATAATATTAAAAGGGTGAGAATGCCATTCGATGAAGGAAGATTAAAATCTTTTGGAGCTTTAATTAACCATGCCGAAACAAGTCTAACAGAATTTGGTGTCGATGAAACAATGGAAGATTTGGGTTTAGAGAACAACGACCCGACTAGAGACAAAAGAGAAATTGAACAAGATAAATTTGATGATCTAATTGAAGACAATGAAGTTATAGATCTGAAAAAAATATTAAAACTAAAATATACAGGGAAGAAAACGAAGAAATACAGAAAGAGTTATGTAAATAACTACAACATAGAAAAACTCCTAAAAAGTGTGACGAAATCGACGAATTGTGTTAGCGGCCATATTGAATGGAAGAATGGATTGTGTATGCCTTGCTCGCTGTAAGTAGCACATTTTGACACTAAATATTTTGTATGATGGTCAACTAACCCAGTTTTATCACAAAAAAAATAAAAGACAGAAACCAAAATGTTTGACCTCTGGGCTTCAATATGAACATAATAATATTATTATAATATTCACTGTTTTGTCTGTTATAAGGATATCACATAAATGTTGGAATTTTAGTATCAAAGTCCTTATTACTTTCGTTAGAATATATTTGGCAACACTAGTTTTAGCGTTAATAATCGATTGAAAGCCTTACAAAACATTATTTTTTTGCATTTATTCTTATACTCCCATATAGGCGGCTAAATTCATTATATATTATTTCAAAATGTTTTTTTTTTGGTGTGGCTGTACAAGGCTAAGCCCATTATGGTTGCTCCCCTTTAAAAAGTTGACCAGTGAGAATAAGAAAGGTTCTTCCTTATTTTTTTCATTATTTTTATTTTTTTCAGTTACTACGAAATGGCCGACAACACGGTCTGCACCTCCCCTATATTCAGAGTCACGTGTTTCATAACATGGCGTAAGGAATGTGACATAATGTAACTATGGAATGAGAATTCAACTAGTTCCCCTTAGATCAAATATAGTGGTAGATACACGATCGCCGCTCGAAAAACGGTACCATCAAAACAAAGCATAAACTAAGCGTATGCCTTGTTTTAATCTCAGTCGCTAATCGACAGCGCCGATGGTGTAACGTTACGATACGTAAATGTGCACTGAAAATGTGCAAAAACTATACATTAAAAGTGAAAAAAAAAAGATGCGAGCGTTGTATTTTTAGTTAGTATGGATTTGTAATTACGATATTCCAAGTATTTTTTGCATTTCTTGGCATTTAATTATATTTTTTGTAATAATTATCATCATCTGCCTAGCGCGCGTCTATCCCTTTCACTTTTGCAGACGCCACTCTAGGGCACAGTGATAAGGTATGCGCAGCTCCAAAATAAAGTAACGCGCATATCTTATTTGGCGATTTTGTACTTTGTTGCAATGACCTAAACTTCGTATTAATATAAATGTAATTTTTTAATGTGTTTTTTAATTTCTGAACATCATGATTTTTGCATATCATTAGTAGAAAAAGGTGATAAGTAAAAAACCTAGAACGCTATGTTAAACGTTATTGTTTAAGCATTAAGGTCTATATTCAAGTTTGGGTACACAACTTAACGGCTGTTTTACAATTAAATAAAGCTGTTTTGCAAGTAATATCTGTATAAGCATGTATAAAGTATAGTTGACGCGGTGCCACGATTTGCGTTAGATTTTGTATGACAACGTGGATCTACCACTATATTTGATCTAAGAGTTCCCCTTTTAAATTCATAACTGTAGATCAAAAAGAACGTTTTAAACTTGAGTACACGTGTATTAGACGACGTACTAGAGTAGATCGATTTGCGTTTTTTTGTAAACCTACCACTATAATCTTTACATTGTAACAGATATTTACGTAAAATTAGTAGGTGTGTTAACTGAAAAACTGATATATCTAATCTTTCTAGGAAAAATTTAAAGGTGCCAGTACACAGTGGCCTATGATGAACCACTATATAAACCATCGCCATTGTGTACAGGGCAATGATATTATGGTACAGGGGGCAATGGTGATGTTGTCGGTTTTTTGAGCACACATCATAGAAATGGTGGCGTAGCATGGCCGGTGAGTTTTTCACAGTGGCCCACTGCTCAACCGCTGACAAGTTGTTAGTTGCGGAT
This sequence comes from Carpatolechia fugitivella, assembly GCA_951230895.1. Classification (NCBI taxonomy): domain Eukaryota; kingdom Metazoa; phylum Arthropoda; class Insecta; order Lepidoptera; family Gelechiidae; genus Carpatolechia; species Carpatolechia fugitivella. Next base: position 244,472 of record OX579665.1, read on the forward strand.
AATTTAATTTTTGATCGGCATTCGTTCGTAGTTTAGCGGAGCGACGGTAAATTAATTTAAAATAGCGATATAACCGCCGTCCGCCAACCTCGTGTTGAATACATATTAAGATATTTTCCATATTATGTCTTTGTTGTTGTTATTTACTTAATACTTATTATTATTGTTTTAGCACTTAATATCGATATTGCTAAAATAATACCTATCTGGCTGCCTAACTGCGCGCTTTTGTTAGTTGTTTTTTGTTTTGTATATTTATTTTCCTGTGTGCAATAAAGTATATTCTATTTACACACACATGTTTAATTTAATGTTGAGTCGACCAAAAAAAATTCAATTTCTTTCAATTTCAAAAGCAGTTTACAATTTCTGAAAAATTTCTACGCATAATCCAAGAGGAAAGAGAATCACCGAATGTGGAAAGAAAATGCTTAAACAGCAAATGAGCTAATTTTCTTCGAATTGAAGAACAAAGTATATTTATTTTATTACATACTTATTATTATTTAATGTTTTAAACATTTTAGGATTTGGACTTTCCGAGTGTATAAATATACCCTAGATTTTAAATATTATTCAAAGGTTAGTTTGTGGCTAAATGTAATAAACAGATTGTAATAAACAGAACAAATTAAATCTGCCATTTTCAAATTGGAATAATTTCAAATGGACTAATAATCGGAGTAGGGTAACTATTTAATTATTCTACATTTAAAATATATTCAACGATGTATCATTCATAGCTATTGGGCCCCGTTAGAAATTGGGTAACAAGAATGTAGGGACCTGCTCGTCTTCCCGGTAGCATAACAAAGGATCAGCGAAAAGTAAATATTTCAATACTACAACACAAAGCTTTCGTAATGCCTGTAGGCATCCTCCTCCAGTCTTTACTAATATTTAGAGATCGTTTACAGTTTCGCACATAAAAATAAAAAAACAAGGTACGAAATTAAATTTTACAAATTCCAGTAGTTTCCAGCGACCCGCTTTATATTATCGACCACCTAGTTGCAAGTCGACCGGGTCGTCTTTTCCCCTGCCTTGCAACTAGCAACTATCATACATTTACTTATAGCCGTTGTTTCAAATCCGGCAGTAAAATAACAGATTCAAACATAGCAACCTGCCCTCTCGACCAATCACAGGACTCCAATGACGTCAATGTGCCGTGTCTGTGGCTGCGTTAAGAAGATTGCTCCGTAAGTTTTTATTAGTGGACACTTACATTATTCAAAAGGCCACAGTACAGTAGAGAACGGGGGCCAGATGGGCGCTAAGCTAATATAATGATTAAAACGATGCTCTGAGTTGAATCTAATGTTTTTATATTATTTTTCAAGAATCTCTTTAAAATATCAAAATATAGTCTACTCAGTAGCCCGTTGGCATCCCGAGTCACAAACAACATTCTATATTTCAAAATATTCAAATCCAATCGAACTAAACGTTAAAACAGACAAACAGCCAGTCACCACAAAGGAGACCGCTCCTTATAAAATAAAAATAAAAATTAATCGTGGCTTGGAGACGTAATTGTCTGGTGTCCATCAATTCTCTTCTCAAGCGCATGACACAAGCAGTACTCGCCAGCATGCAAAAGGATCTTGCATGTGATAATGACATTGGGTCCAAAGATACAATTTACATGGCAGTGAGGCGAATAATCAAAGAACTCTCTGAAGAAAAAAAGCCTTTCTTCAAGGAAATCCCGCCTCTTGACACCTCCAGTAGCGCGACCACATCTGGAGATGATACTCCATGTTATAGAACATTGAAAGTAGGTTTCAAGGACAGTGGTGCTCCTATAAGGCCAACTCAGGACACAACTGATCTCACGAGTCAGGGATGTGACGACGACTGCATTGCATCTCCAAAACGACATTCATCTACTGATACGGTAGTTAATACCTCGTATGAAGTGAGAGAGGACTTCGCTAATGATTCCGAGGAAGAGACCGAAGATGACGAAGAATCAGTCGAGGATGACGGAAATTGGAAAACACAATTCCCGAATCTGCCCAATGGTGGATGTCCCGGACATTTATTTGTATCTACTATAAGGCCTAAATAATTGAATTTATTATATGACTTAAACAGCTCCTTGTTTCCTGCTAAATGGGCATCGTTGAAGAAAAAAGGCCCGATCCAAGCCTGGAATTCCCTAAATCAGAAGATCATCCCGTAAGTACATAAACTCGACTTATGCAAGGCAGGGACTGAGTGTCCGAGGGGCGGATACTGCAACAGACATACTGCAACAGACATGTTGTCCCTGGTTGATATCAAATCCAGCATCCACGATGCTATTAAAAGAGGGTTTGAGGAACTAGGGACTCAAGCTGGAGGACCCGGTCAGTCAGGAGGACAAGGTATTATTCCCGATCCTACGGGAAGGTTTGAAGTCCTATTGGCTAGACTGGCCGATTGCGTTAATATAATCCAAAGTGTGAGTACAAGATTAACGAGTAGAGAACGGAGGCGGTAGCCAGATGGTCGCTAAGCTAATATAATGATTAAAACGATGTTATGAGTTGAATCTAATGTTTTTATATTATTTTTCAAGAATCTCTTTAAAGTATCAAAATATAGTCTACTCAGTAGCCCGTTGGCATCCCGAGTCACAAACAACATTCGATATTTCAAAATATTCAAATCCAATCGAACTAAACGTTAAAACAGACAAACAGCCAGTCACCACAAAGGAGACCGCTCCTTACAATACCTTCATATGACCTCACACGAAGAGATTTTATCAAAACGTTGGCCATTTCTTTGATTGAACCACATCTACATGTGAGAATTTCTGTCACTAATATTCCACAGCATATCAAAACCCGTATCCGAAACATAATACCAGAAGTAGAACCAACTGCAGCATCCAACGCACTCCTACCAACGAGTGGACGAAAAGTGCGTTGCGGTCTATGTAACTGTAAGAAAGATAGGAAAAACAAGGTTTTTTGCGTAAAATGTAATACCCAAATTTGTGAAGAACACATGAAACAGATTTGTGCTAATTGTTATAAGTAGCTTAGTTTGATGTAGAAAAATGTAGAACTATGTTGAAAAGTGATTTTATCCCAAAAAAGATAATCTATAATTTGTTGATTTTGAAAGTTGATTTTGCTTATTGCTATGATGATTGATCTCTTATCGTTATTTTGTTAGTAGATACGTTATAATTATAGTAGTGAATTATAATGTATAGAAGATTTGGTTTGAAATAGATAGTTACAGAATTTATAACTATTAGTCTAAGTTTAGTCATAAAACTATGCCAATATTCCTTCAATATTTGTACTGACTATTTGATTAAGTAAAAACAATAAATATTTGTTCTTTATTCAATATTTGTTTACTTTTTGCACATTATTAACTATATTAAAAATATCAACCACTTTTATTGAGCAGTTTTGAAATAAACACGTGATATTGTAGTGGGTCCGCTGTACCCGGAACTATAGATTAGAATTTAGCCCCTTTATAAAAAAATCATAGACATCTTCTAGGCGAGCGTGGTCCATCTTTCACCTTATAATGAATTTCTATCAGCTAGAATAATGGTCATACGCAAGGCTTTCCAATAATAAAAAACACAACAATTGAATTGCACTGCAAAAAATATACTAATAATAACTATTCGTAAGTTTTCAAGACATAACACATAACAACCCCTGGCACTAATAAGAATCAGAAGACATTTATTCATTGTCATTACATTAACAATAGGTTATGTATCAATAAGTAGTACAGACAGACGTGAAAATAAGTAGGTAAGACAATGAAAAGCTTACAGCGTCAGCAAGGTATGCTGTTTTTCAGCAATCACCTCGTCCTCTACTTCTTAGAATATCTATTCCTTGCACCCCACGTTTTTCGTTTTAAGTCCTACAAGAGTACTACACCAATAAAAACCTCAATAAAAAACATTTTATACTTTTTAGTGCGTTAAAACCCCTCGTTCGCATAATATTAGAACCTCAAAATATCAGATTCTTAAAATATTTGATTATCTTAATAGCAATAAATAAATAAAAAATAAAATAATTTATTTTCTGTATACTTAAGGCTAATACAACATAGTGGCTGATCCCTCCTTGTAAGCTAGAAAGCCTGTGTTAGGAGGGACCGCTCTTCCTTATATATTATTAACTTGCTATTTTATTATTAGAGCCATTAATAACAGGTGATATGCGTATACTTATATCTAACTAAAACTACTAAATTACTAACACCTAGACATAAAATCTATTCAAATAAACGTTTATCCGCTTACTCCGCTAGTCATCCAATTAAGGTTACAATTATTTTATTGTGTTAATGCTATATTTATGTGTGTTGTGTGTTTGTTTATATGTCTGTGTATATCTTTTATATATATATATATATATATTATAGCTATATGTATTTTATGTAGATATATAATATATGTTTAGTAGTTATATTGTATTATGGTACTTAATAAAAATTAAATGTCAAAATAGCAGATTCTCAATATAGCCGTAATTGGAAATTTAAATCGAAAAGTGCATATTTTAAGGTCTAGATTAGTAAAAGAAAAAATAACAAGTTGCCTGTAACACAGTTAATTTATAATGCTATTAAGGCCCAGCACACACGGCGCAACGCATTTGCAACGAAACTGCGACTTCTAGTTACTTTTGAGTTTCAGCCATAGACTCCTTTGAGAGACCGCACACGACGCAACCTGTATGAAACTGGTTGGAAACGCGTCTCAAACCAGTTGCATTGAAACCGGCGTGCAGGAAACTCGTGTTTGCGTTTCTTCGGATTTCGCGCCTTTTTCATCAACAAAATGGCTGACGATGATAATCAAAGCATTGAATTTGTGTTAGAAGTAGAAAAATATCCTTGTTTATATAATAACACATTACCTAGCTACTCTCGGAGAACTGAGACTGATAAAGCATGGGCAGAAATTGGAAAAACAATGAAAATGACAGGTGAGTTATCTATTTATTTATTGATACGATTAACATTAGGTACGATAATTACAACATTCACCAAAAAATTGAAATCACATATTAAAACAATTATTTAGTTTATTTTATTTAAAAAAATCTACACACAATAAGCCCATTGCCAGGGCAAAGCTGTCTGTGGTGTCAAAAAGTAATTATTTAAATATTTTCTTAAAGATAAAGGTGAAGGATTGGGTCCTAGGGCCACATTATGTGGAATTAAATCAGTAGGTCGTTGATGGCTTCCTTCACCAATGATTGTTGACTTATATGGTATTCCTTCCTTGGATCTCACAAAATTGTGCAAAACACAAGCGCTTTTTATTATATTATTGACCACCCCAGGGGTTCGGCAACGTATTGGTAATTCGAATAACATAAATTTTTCTGTCAACATACCAAAAGCGCACTCAACACTTTTTCTAGCACGAGATAATCTATAATTAAAGATGCGGGAGGTGTTGGTGGCATTTCTTCCTGGAAAAGGTCTCATTAAATATTTTTTTAAAGGAAAGGCTTCATCTCCAACAAAGTAAAATGGAAACGAGTAATTATTTTCATCAAGTGGCAAAGGAACTGGTGCAGGAATATTAAGTGCTTCTTCCTCAATAAGGCGCTTCATAGCTGAAACTCCGAAAATACCTGCGTCACTATTTCTACCTGCATATCCTACTTCTATCATTGTAAACAAACCATCAGCATCGGCACATGCCATTAAAATTACCGAATTATAATGTTTGTAATTAAAATCACTAGATCCTCTATTAGGATACTTTTTTATTTTAAAATGTTTGCCGTCAATTGAGCCTAAACAGTTAGGCATATTCCACAAAATATAGTATCGTTCAGCAATTTGCTTCCACTTATTTGTGTCTGGAACCGGCATCCATCTATTTTTTAAAGTATCCCATATTTTTTTAGTAGTATCAGCCACGATCGCTGCAATTGTGGATTCTCCTCTGGCGAAATGTAAGCCCAATGCCACATATGTAGGAGATGTACCTCCCAAATACCTGAAAACAAATAAAGCTGGGTATTAGTAAAACAAATAAACATAAAAAGTCAGAAACACTTAATTAATTAAAGTGAATAGATAGTATGCTCTACATGGGACACCTCCGGTTTGCAGTGCTGCAGTTTTTGTATGCAAATCAAGATAGTTAATAACTGCAGTACCGAATACCGAAGCAGTGTCCGGTGCAGTGTTAAATACGCCTATTATAGATTACTAAATTTTTTGTTACAGGCGCTGCTTGTAAAGATAAATGGCGAAATTTGCGTGTTGTTTTTATGAGACACTTGAAACCTTTGCCAAGTGGTTCTGGAAGAAAAAAGAAAAAGCCGTACTATTTACTCGACTATATGCAATTTTTAACGCCATATGTAAAACCGGTGAATCCGCCTGAGGCAGGGAATTTGCCATCCACTTCAACAGACAATACGGAAACAATAAATACAAATGATGGGTCAAACGATGTTCCAGACAATGTGCCTACCGAGACCGAGTCCGAGCCAGATCCAAACAGACCCAGACCCACAGACCCTCCCATCCCTAATGATAATCCAACTCAACAGTCTTCTAACCCAAAGCGAAAGAAATCTTCATTGCACGAGACTGATAAGCATTTCATTAATTATTTAAAACAGAAATCTGCTAACTTAACTAACTCTCCTTCCACGGACTCCGTCATGCCGTTTTTGAATAGTCTCGCACCTGAGTTAAGAGAAATGAATCTACAACAATTCAAGATATTCAAGAGACGTGTACTAAGCCTTATCGATGACATATTGAATCCTTCTTCAGCTTCTTCTACTATGCCTGAAAGTGCAGCAAGTCAATTCATTACATTAAGCAACGAAACGTCCCGACAAACAATATATTCTCCGATATCGCAGTATACAGAATATGGTAGTCCTTCATATGCGCAGCCAGTACCAACACCTAATCCTCTGGACTTCAGCAGAGTATCGACAGGAACCCCATTAAATTCTATGGAACCAGTACCCACACCTAATCCTGTAGACTTCAGCGGAGACACTCCTGTGAACCAAGCCATGTTTGGAAATTTCTTCTGATTAGGTTGCTTCCCTAAAAAATTACTTCGCTCATTTAATTTTCAAATAAGTAATAATTGTTGATAAACATTTATGTTCTTTATTCAAATAATTGATAAAAATAAATATTTTAAAATACTTACATAAGTGTTATTAATAGCCGTTCTTCAGGACTCACACATTCCCTCATATTTGTATTCTGTTTCTGCAGCTGAGGTGTCATTATTTCAACAAGCTCAAGGTATGTAGTTTTGCTCATACGATAACAATCCATGAATTTTCTATCAGTTTCTTGCAATGCTTTGGCAGCCACAAACATACGACAGTTGATATTAATATCAATGTAGGGATGTATCCACATAGTTCTTCTTTTACGCCTTCTCCTTTGTCGAAGATATAAATACATAACCACAACTTCTTCATCACTTGAACTAGACATTTTGCAGACTTCTATTCTCTCAGAAAACCGAACTGATTGTGAGCCGTGAGGTTGCTGCGTGTGTGGAAATCGATTGAAACGAGTTTCAAACTAATAATTTCAGAAGGGTTTCGTTGCAGTTACGTTGCAGTTGCGTTGCGCCGTGTGTGCTGGGCCTTATTGTAAACTGTTCCGTGCAATTAAAGTTTTTTCCTTTTTTTAACCCCCGACGCAAAAACGAGGGGTGTTATAAGTTTGACCGCTCTGTGTGTCTGTGTGTCTGTCTGTGCCCAGGTAGCAAGGTGACGTCTGCGACGAATAAATGTCGTCATGTTTAGGTGAGTTTAGGGTCAGTAAGGTGTACGTCTATATGCGACGAAAAATAACGTAGAGTTCAATGTCAGTATGATTTACTTCGGTATTGTACATCATTTGACGGTCATTTAGATATAATTACGTAGTATCTGGCTTAATTTTTTCAATAAAAAAATTCTATTCCTCTATTCCATATCCGTTAAATCATAAAAATATATATCTATGGAAACCATGCGAAAATTGAAGGACCCTGACCATGACCATACGCTAACTTGTTAAAAAAAGGCCGCGTTTCGTTTCTTGTTTTAATACTAACTTTTTTGACCGTCTTAAGTACATTACACACACACGAGAAAAAACAATGATTATTTCACGAATTTTGTTTGTCACATTGTCATAGTAAAAACAGAGCTAATAAAAAAATATTTTCTAGGTGTTGATTTTGAAAATATTTTACCATTCGAAACGGAACGCAACAAAATTGACATACAGTGCGACAAACTTATCTGTTCCGGTGAGTGCGTCGCTGTTGTCGCTTATCTGACTTGACAACATAATGACGTTGCATACTGGTGACATTAGTTCTAGTTTCGGCCACTGAAATAAATAAGTTTGTCGCACTGTACAATACGCTGCGTTCTGAAAAGCGCTGAAATAGATTAAGGGGCTAGTCCGGGAATTTTCAAGATTTTTGTTGAATCAGATCTCATTATCTACGCCAGTAAATGTATTGATTTTCTAAAATATGTAATTGGACTCTATTATCTACGCTTACACTAAGGCCAAAACATGTTTGGTAAAAATCTTCTCGATACAAATGTTATCCAAAGCAGCGTCTTCGATTCTCGTTATTTGAATCTGAGAGGTAAATGGTAATTTATTGGTCGCCGAAATTTAGTTACAAGATAGGTCTCCGACTGCTTTATGTTTTTTCCTGGGCAATTTACAAATCAAATTAGTACTTTTTATATAAACTGAGAAAGTAAGTTTGGCACTTACGCCATTTAACTGGAGCGCGCGAACATTATTTCTTTCTCTGTTAAACACGTGCGGAGAAGCTTAGCGTCATCACTTTCCTTTCTTGAGCTCAGTCGCCCATGATCTTTGCCGACGACGGATGTGCGCTCGGTGGCGCTCCAAGCCGCTCGGCTCACGAAATAATTTTATTTGGAGAAGACGTACTATGAGTAGGTCCGTCACATTCGTCCATCCGATCCGTTACATTGACAATATTTCTAAATCGATTTTTAATTAAATAAATATAGGTTGGGTCCATACCTGCTGCTTGTATACTTAGTAAGGTTTAGTCAAGTTTGTGATACTATCACTTTCAAGGTCGACACTAATAATACGAGTACACTACGCAAAGGGTATGTGTATGTACAGTGGACGGCACATCAAGGTATACATTTTTTTTTTCAAACTAGATGTTATTGTTATACTACCTAGTTACAGATGTCGATCATTTTATTTTTCTAGTACAACACAGGCGCGATAGGAATAGTTAGGTAGTTCTATTCTTCAACCAAATGCGGTTTTTTAGAATTATTTTTATTGTATTAGGTAGATAAGATATAATTTATTTATTGATTCAAAAATAAAGTTTGCATACTCGTTACGTAATTTTATAGCCTATACCTAGCTTACAAAAAAACAGCCAAGTGTGTGCGGGGCCAAGTCTTAGGCTGCGTCTCCAGTAGGCAAACTGTTAGCCGCCGACTGAGTTAGCGGCGTATCGGTTTAGTACGCCCTTCCATATATTTCAAATGGAGTGTTCACAGTTTGCTAGTTTTGCGCTCACTGTACGCAGTTTGCAGCGTTACGCGCGCCGACTATCTTAGTGAGCGGCCGACTCCCACCAAAACCGGTTCCAGTCGGCGGCGGCTATTGGTTGTTCGCCGGGCGTAGTGACTCAGTTTGCCGCAAACTGATTATTCAGATAGTTGGAAAAAAGCTATCATCGTGTTAGGACGTGTTTTTTTGCATCGCACCTAACTAATCTCAACGCACACACACATCACTGAAAATCCAAGATGTCCTTTGATACGGAAAGGTGTAGTATAGGTATAGAGTACCTAATAAGGCTGTATTTTATAAGTCTTTAGTCAGTAATAAACATGTAATCCTACAGACAACTCGTCTTTCAATTAGCTCCTTGGTCCCACCTTTGTATGGCGACCACTGCTAGCTTACGCGGCGGATTTTTGGATCATGTAGCGAATAGCGTTTCCAGTTACATGGGATATTCTTCGAACTTAGTGTGACTTGACGCGGAGGTGATTTAAAAACTTTACGACCGGTGATTCTTAATTACGACAAGTGCACGTGTTTTTTGCGGTTTGAGCCAAAAAGTGAAATAGTCATCGTTACCATGTGTCAGTCCTGGGTAGACAAAGAAGAGGTGATTGTATCGCAGATAGCTGGTGGAAATAACAACGCTCATATGGAGGAAATCAAGTACCACATGTCTACAGTGAACATATTGATGATGATCATATCAATTATATTGCTGGTTGGATTTATGATCGTATTGTATCGTCTGTACAAGAAGTGCCACGCCACCTGGATGCGTGACATGTTGAGGGAAGATGCCATTCGCAGGTCTGTGAGTCGTCGTTTCCGAGAAGCACGGGAGCAGCGCGAGGCGCGCGCGGGCCAGGAGGCCTAAGATTGTCGTCGTCGTCGTGTCGTTTTCGTCGTGCCGCAGTCCCCTTCTTCGTTTCCGTATCGTTGTGATCGTAAGTGGTAAAAGTGAAAAGTGCACGTAATACCCCAAAATGCAGTGAGTAAAATATTAACAACGCATCGGACAAAACGGTAACAATTATTTTCATTCGTGATAATTTTTATTTTTTAAGACTAATTTTAAGACATGTCATTTTAGAGTTCGTATCACTAGAGATTTAATTAAAAAAGGTATGTTTATTGTGTAATGGCCAGTAATCGACTTAAAGAAATATATGTAGGGTTACAAAAATTAAAAGAAAGCATTAAAAAGTTGGGATCAGATAAACGGAACCAACCACTAGGTCAAGGAAAGTACACTGAAGTAGAAAAGTTATATAAAGAGTATTTGTTAATTTTAGAAAGTGAAGTATTAGCTTTAGAGTTAGAACAGTTAGGACCACACGAAGGTAAGGAAATAAATCTTTTGTGTGACGACATAGAAAATTTGTATAGGTAAATATACGAATATAGTAGAGGAAACACCAATAAAATGGCGAAATTCGATTTAAAGACCGCTGTAAGTTTAATAGACCGCTGTAAGTTTAATACCGGTAATGGACGGCGCTGAAGATACTACAAAGCGCATTATTGATTCTATTGAGCTGTATAGTTCAATTATTGATACTTCGGAGCAGAATGTTCTTATTAAATTTATTTTAAAAACATGTCTGTCAGAAAGTGCAAAGCTACGTTTGAACACGGATTATACTTCATGTGCGAGTATAATAACCGACATGAAAAAACATCTTCTCACAAAAACATCCAGTACATCTTTGCACTCGCAGTTAGTAAACTCTACGCAGGGTACACGTTCTATTGAGGAGTATGGAAAATCATTGGAGGAACTTTTCGTTCAGCTGACTGTGTCTCAAGCTGATGGTGATACATCAGCGTATAATGTATTAAAACCGATAAATGAAAAGCTTGCTGTGCACCGTTTTACAGATGGTTTGCGTAATAAAAATTTGAGTGTGATTCTAGCAGCACGTAACTACGGGGCTCTTAAAGATGTAATTCGAGCGACCAAGGACGAGGAGATGATGTCAACGCGCAGTGAGCCAAGGGAAACGGTGTTCCATGCTCGTCGAGGAGGTCGAGTAAGTGGTGGAACCAGGGGCAGGTATGTGAATAATTCACAGATTCGAGGAAACACCGCGCAGAGGAGCCAGAATCATGGTTCTTACATCAACCAACCACGATACCATTTTGGACAAAACTGGAGAGGTCAGTATACAAGGTCAGGTGGTTTTGGCAGCCGAAGACCAAATTTTGGACCGCAGAATGGTAAAGGTTATAATAATCGAGTACGTACGCATTTAGAAATCGAAGCGTACATTACATGGAGAACCAAGATCAAGGTTTAATGTCTGAGGATCACACACACACCATGAATGATCAAAACACCCAAAATAATCAGTTTTTTTGAGCCTGAATTTATAAATGCATTCAATAGTATTGACTCATTAGTGAAATACAGAATAGACCATGCATATGGAACATGTCGAGTGAAGAATACAGCAACAGAGTATTAAAGCAGAGCAATTGGAATGAAGTCGCTGATATTATATACGATGATTGGCAAAACTTAGAAGAAAACACTAAACAAAAAAGAAGTAAGTTCCATTCTAATGAATTTATTATTTATTCAACAATATACTTGTATCACTCACTACATAAAACAAAGTATCATAATTTACATAGTATTTACGGCTTTACACACTCCGTTACACTATTTCTTCCTGTAGCTACAACTTACAAATATTTCTCTTGCCAGGGTAGCTTTCCTTCGTTAAGAAAATAGTTTTTAAAGTTTTCTCTTGTTATTTTTCCAGAATTTGATACAGTAATAATTTGGCTCCTTGAACTTGTAAGAGTTGTTGAGGTACGTCGCGAAATATGTGCATATTGTGCTTGTTCTCTTGCTATGACAAAATTATGTAAAATACAAACAGCTTTTACGATAGCGATGGTTGTATTCACATTAGTAGCGATCGGTGTATGCAGAACTCTCCATTTGCTTGTTAGGATGCCGAATGCACATTCCACGCATCTCCTAGCTCGACTATGACGATAATTGTAAATTCGCTTTTCCTTATTTAAACTTTTATTAGGAAAAGGCCTCAAGATATGCTTTTGTAATCCAAATGCCTCATCTCCAAGAAACACGAAAGGTTGGGGCAATCTATTTGAATTAGGCAATTTAGTTGAGTTAGGAATCTTCAGAGACCCACACGCCAATTTTTTGCCAAAACCACTTTCTTTAAATATATTACTGTCAGCATTTTGTCCGCAAGCACCTACATTAATAGCTATAAAAGAACAGTTTGCATCTGCTACGGCTAACAGAACAATTGAGAAGAACTTCTTATAATTAAAATAGTTAGACCCACTTTTTGGTGGTTTTCTAATACGGATATGCTTGCCATCGATAGATCCTATACAATTTACTATACTCTATTTACTTACCTCAAAGTTATAGTAAGCCGTTCTTCGGGACATAATGTATCTCTTGTGATATTATTTTTAGCTATGTACTGGGTTATAGAGTTCAACAATTCATCAAATGTATGAGAAGTCATATTGAAATAGTCGTAAATTTTTTCTGGATGTTTCCTTAGTTCTGGGTAAAGAGTGTGAAATTGTCCAATGCTCAACCTTTTCTTGTATAATGGGTGAACCCAGTGCTTCCTTTTATCCTCTTTCAGCGCTTCTAAGATACCAATTACTTCAAAAATATCCATCGTGACCAACACAACCACTCCCTTCGTACAACAAAAGTTAAGTGATAATTCAGTCGGTCGGCTAAATAAGCGGCTAACTCTTTTACAGTTTGCTTGCGACGCACGAAAATTGATTTGAGTCTGCAGCTTACTAAAATTTCAGTTCGCTGCAAATTTGCGGCTCACTCAGTCGGCCGCTGACAGTTTGCTTACTGGGGACGCAGCCTTATTTCCAGTCAAAGGACTATATACCTCACGGGGGAACAACTAAGGATTTTTCCCGCTGCCCACCAGTATGTTCACTCGAAAAAACCACAGGGGACAGTGGGAATAAATATTTCCGTTCTCCCACGTTACAAATTATAAATATAAAATGAATGACTGATTTACGAGTATTTTTATTCAAATGATATTTTGGATGAGTAATAATTATTTATAAAAAAATAATTATAATATTGAACAAAATGAACTCATATTTTTTAATTGACAGTTTATTATTTTGTTAGTGCTCTGATTACGATAAAACTTGGGTTAGTGGAACAACAATAAATTTTTTTTCTATGAGTTAATGGGTTTGATGAAACTCGGCCTGTACGCATTTGGGTACAAACAAGCAATTCTGCCAAGAAATCTTGAGAAGACATATCAGTTTATAGATGACGGTATAGAATACATAAAAGGTCTTAAATGCAATTCAAACCTAAACTCAAGTGATTTAATTATCAATTCTCAAAGAAAAACTGGGTTTTCGGGGATTTATTATTTGTCTACAATCACTTAAAAATCTTTGCAAAGATTTACTTATGCAAGACCCGCCGAAAATGTATTTTATTTGTACATACAAGTTTTCTCAAGATCACTTGGAGTTGTTTTTTGGTGCAGTGCGATCCATGGGGGGCTTCAATAACAATCCTTCTGCAAAGCAGTTTAGAGCTGCTTATAAAAAACTGCTAATTTACGCCGAATTCAAAGCTGCAGAAGGAAATTGTATACCTTTAGAAGACATACCAATTTTAAATCTCACAAAAAAATCAAACTATGTGGATAATATAAATAAATCCCTTCCTAAACATAGGTTGATAGAGGACTTGGACGAAATAACTGAAAAGGAATCTATAAATAATGATGACCACTATTACCTCAACGACCCAAGTCGCCTTACAGAATATGTTGCCGAGGTAATTTATTATATATCGGGATTTGTAGTAAGGAAAATTAAAAAAACTTTGGTTTGCGAGGATTGTTTGTCTGCGCTAGAAGGTCCTAAAAGAAATTCGCTGACTTCTATCAAAGATAAAGGAGGGTTAATTTACCCTAGCGCCGACGTTCAATGCATTCGTAAAATAACTGAAAAGGTCTTACGCAAATGTTTGATAACCACTCACCACAGCAAAATTGACGTCAGAAATGTACATAAAATGATCAGAGATGTGATCATGCAGATTATGGATTCGTCAAATCATCAAAATATATTCCAATGCTTGAATGAACATGTACTAGATTTTAACTTTATGGAAAATCATAAACTACTTTTAATAAAATCTATATGTGAGAAGTATTTGCAGCTCCGCATACATTTTTTAATGAAGAATGCTGTCACTACTTTCAGTGACAGCATTAAAAAGTAAATGTAGCGTCAGAAATAAATACACAAAATTAATATTATTTAAGGGCCATTAAAAGTTGATGCGTCAATAAGATATGTGTGGTGAGGTGTTTGTATGTATTTTATTATTTTATTTTGATTTGATTTTATTACTATACAGGGTGGTCGGTCAATTAAGAATGATCTATTTTTTTGCCGCCATTTTTAACCAAATTTGACAGTTGTTAGGTATCCGCTATCTTGTGTATAAAAACTGTGTATAAAAGTTAAAAAATGAATAAAAGTTAATTACCAATTAAAACTCGTTTTATTCATTTCGCCCGGATCGGGGCTCCGGGGCAGATAAAACTACTAAATCCTTGCACATGCAACTCATTACAGGACCTTAGTTGAATAGAAATTGTATTACAAATAACATGCAGGTATAATAGCCGCCGTGCCGTGGTTACCATGGGCGCTTTTACCTGCGTTGGAGTGAGTTTTTATGTGTGTACCTACGTGACACCAACCTCCACAATTCTATCGATATACACGATAGTCAAGACACATCACTAGTCACACACACTAATACAAATCTGCAACTCCACACTAACAAAAAACGGCCATGCTCAAAACTGAAAAGCTCTGTCCAGTATGATTATTGGTCCGAGGATCGCTGCGACAGCGCTGAAAATCTGTTTCTGAATGCACCCTTAGTCAGTCAACAAACAATTTTTTTTTTTATATTTGGTTTTACGGTTCTGGCTACGATGCCTTTTGAACACCTTTGAGTTATTATGTCTATGGTTGGTTTCACTCATAACAAAGTTTACAAAAGTCAGTTGAACTGCACTATTTACAACACTTTACACATCGGTTGTTGAATTAATATAATTTACCATCTTCTGTGATAAATGGGATTTCGTAAAAGTTCTTTCAGGCACATACGGTTATCAGTGGGTAAATCGTTGTTACTTATATCATTCAGTTGAGCAACGAGAGAGAGTCGCAGCAACCCATAACGCCTGCATTTGAAAATTATATGTATCAGGTCTTCATCTTCGTCGCATTCAGTGCATTTCTGATCAGAAATAATCTTTAGTCTCTTGGCCAGTTTTAGTGTGTCCAAAACGCATGCGATTTATATGGGTTATCGACTTTCTATTATTCAGTTTACGCTTGTTGTACCAAGGTTGGGCGGGCGGGGTACGTTGGATATCGGCGTACCATTTTACTTTTGCCTTTGTGATTTCAGCAAAGTAATCCTTCCACAAATGTTTCAGATCTTGGTTCAATTTGTGGAAATCAGTGTACGGCACCAATAACACAGAGGAGTGGTCTTCATCAATGTCTGATCTAGTGGCCTGGTCAACTACTTCATTTCCAGTAATTCCAGAGTGGGATGGCACCCACATGAAGGCTACATGCTTGTTTTTACCTTGTAAGTCTGATAACATGTTTCTAATTATAAACAA
Source organism: Carpatolechia fugitivella (assembly GCA_951230895.1). Taxonomy (NCBI): domain Eukaryota; kingdom Metazoa; phylum Arthropoda; class Insecta; order Lepidoptera; family Gelechiidae; genus Carpatolechia; species Carpatolechia fugitivella. The sequence goes on from OX579665.1 coordinate 260,752, forward strand.
TAAGTAGTTTAACAAAAAACATTAGCTCTTAATTTGTGATTTTCTAATGAAGTTAATACACTTTTTAAGTCTGTTATTATTAAGAAACTATTACTTTCAATTGTGTCTATATAATGAAGTGTTCTGACTATAGCATAACTTTCAGCTGTAAATATGGAACATTGCATATTTAATTTAAAACATTTTGTAATTTTACATTTAGGGTCATAGAATGCTGAAGTTACACTATTGTCAAACTTGGAACCATCTGTGTACAATTTATAAATATTTTTACCATCTATAAAACCAGAAAGCTCAATCTGATTATTTACATTTTCTTTTATAATATTTACAGAACTATTTATACATGCATTATAATCAAATTTGTGTATAGGAAGACTGTTTTTGTACATATTATTATCAGACAAGTTTTTAATATGAATGGCAATTCTCAGCATTTCAGGCATATGTCCAGACATTAGCTGTGCCACCTCCACATAAGAACCTGTTGGTAATTGGATTGCTTGCTGAGATAAAATATTTTCTAGTATATGGTCATTATTAAATGCAAACATTTTCACACAAAAAATTTCTGCCAATTGTAAGCGCCTTAATTTAAGGGGTAAAATACAAGTTTCAGCCTCCATGGCTATAATGGGTGTTGAGCACATAGCTCCAGAGATAATTCTAAGTGCTTTATTTTGCATAGTGTCCATTTTTTTAAGAACTGTGATATTTGCTGTCATATAAGCCAAAGAACTGTAATCAAAGTGACTTCTCACGATACTTTTATAAAGTATAGAAAGAGTTCGAGGATCTGAGCCCCAGTGGACATCAGCTAAAGATCTTAATATATTAAGTCCCCTTGCTGCACTTTGAATAATTTTGTTAATATGAGTCTGGAAAGTCAGTTTTGTGTCTAAGCATATGCCCAAAAATTTATGATTATCTGTCCAAGTTAGAGGAGCATCATTGTAAACTACATCGCTATTACAGACATAGCTTTTTTTGGAAAAGACCATTTTGTTAGCACTAATTTTTAGGTCTAATTTATTACTGTAAAATGTATTCTATTTTTTTAATGCCCTGTTAATTTTCTACTTATACTTATATTTACATCTTTATGTACAGTATATATAAGCAGGTCATCTGCAAATTGCAAAAAATTTACATTTTGAGTATTCAAGTAAGTTTTAATTTGAGAAGTGTATATATTATAAAGTAAAGGAGATATAGTTGCACCTTACATCGTGCCTTTATATACTGTTCTTGGACCATGTAGGATATTATTAAATTTTATGTACATTGATCTTCCATACAAAAAATTGAATACCCATTTACAGATCTTACCTGGGACACCAGTTTCAGCCAACACTGCAACCAGTGTGGAAGGATCTACATTATCAAAAGCACCTACCACATCCAGAAAGGCGCATACCACTGAAGAATGGCCATAAAATGCCTTCTTGATATAACAGATATCAGAGATACAAAACTTTCGACAGCACTACGTTGTCTGCGAAAACCATATTGCTCACAAGGTAAAATATGATTTGATTCAATATAGTAATCCAGTCTGCTTTTAATCATGCATTCAAATATTTTTCCCACACAAGAAGATAAAGAAATGGGTCTGTACAATTTGTAATCATCAGAAAGTTTCATCAAAGGCGTTCGACCACCGACGCTGCAGTTGCTCTCCTACATCACGTGTACGGGGCTTGGGAGGAGTCGCAGGATGCTATTGGGGTGTTCTGTGACCTATCTAAAGCTTTCGACTGCGTCGATCACGAGACGCTGCTAATAAAGCTGGAACATTATGGAGTTAGAGACGGAGCCCTAAATTTGATCAGTTCCTATCTAGAAAATAGAATTCAGAGTTCAAATAAACAGCACGAAGTCACTGGGATCTAAAGTCAAAATCGGCGTGCCACAGGGCTCAATTCTTGGACCGTTCCTATTCTTAGTATATATAAATGACCTGCCTTTTATGGTACAAAACCGATCTAGGATAGTGTTATTTGCTGATGATACTTCTCTAATTTTCAAAGCTAGCAGACATAATCAAGATATTGACGAAGTAAATGACGCTCTTTCACAGATCCATGATTGGTTTACGACAAATAATTTAATGTTGAATCCCAAGAAAACAAAATATATAAAATTTTCATTGCCTAATGTAAGGAACAACAACTTAGCTATTGTCTTGAATAACGAAAATTTGCAATATGTAAATGAAACAGTTTTCTTGGGGATCACTATCGACGCAAGGTTACAATGGGACCCTCATTTAAATGCGTTATCCGCAAGGCTCAGCTCGGCGCATACGCAGTCAGAAAGATTCGTCAACTGACTGACGTTGCTACTGCCAGACTTGTATATTTCAGCTATTTTCACAGCATTATGTCCTACGGAATTTTATTATGGGTCAAGCTGCTAACATAAATAACATCTTTGTGTTACAGAAGAGGGCGATACGTTCCATATATGAATTGCGTGGTCGCGATTCCCTAAGGGAATTGTTTAAAGAAATTGATATCCTCACAGTATCCTCACAGTACATATTTGAAAACATCTTGTATGTCCGGAAGAACACAATGCTATTTCCTAAGAATTCTGATATACATAATATAAATACTAGAAATAAAAATAAAATAGCGCACCCAAAGTTTAGATTGTGTACAGTTAATAATTCATTCATGGGGAACTGTATTCGCTTCTATAATAAAATACCAGATGATATTGTAAATCTGTCCGATAGCCAATTTAAAGCTAAAATTAAAACTATTTTATGTTCTAAGGCCTATTATACGATAAATGATTACTTAGATGATAAAAACGTCTGGTCAACTGTTGTTCCAAATCAGCGGAGTAGATTGTAATTATGACTCATGTATGATTCTTAATATATTTAAAAGAAAAGTACAAAAGATACAATTCCTGTGGAGTTTCTTCTGGCCGTTCTTCTCCACAGAGGGCGTACACTGGTAGTGAACGTGCCATCCATGATAGCTTTGACGTCGAAAAATGATTTGTAAAAATCTTAATTCGAATAAAAAAAATTGACTTTGACTTTGTTTTTCAGGCTTAAGTATTGGTATAACACATTGTGTCTTCTAGGATGCAGGTATTGTCTGTGTGTCCCAAAGTAAATTGAACACCACCTCAACCTCGCACACCACCCCGTCAACAGTTGTCGTCAGATCGTCACGTTTCGGTGCAGGCTGTGTCACGGTCACTCGGCGAGAACCAGGGCGGTCACTCAGTCGAGCCCACACCTGCATCGGAGGCGGCGAGGGTACCACCAGAGCAATTGATGACAGCATGGCATCAACCTAGACCTCGGATAGGCGACCGTGCTCGACTGGCCCAAGGAACATTCGAGATGCTTCGTTTCGGCTCTAGGTCGGATCAGGAGCCTTATTGATATAAGGCTGCTGTTGGTGCAAACCAGGGACATATGTCAGTCACTATATGTCCTACGGCGTTGCTCAGGGTCCGGGCAACAGATGGTAAATATTTCACAACTAGAGCACTTCTTGATACTGGGGCGAGTGTCACAGTGATAAAACAGTCATTAGTAGATCAGTTAAAATTGCGCCAACAGTCTAATACAAATAAAATATTTGGAATTGGTCATCATCAAGTCAGTACTCCTGGTTCAGTAGTCAAATTAGTTATCAAACCGCTTGATAAACCTTTACCTATCATCAGTACTACAGCAATAGTCATGTACACTCTCACTGGGAATATGCCTGAATTCAGTCCTCATATCAATTTTAAATTGGCAGATAATCAATTCGATCAAGCTCAAGATGTAGAGATCATATTAGGTACGGATATACTAAATTATGTTCTTGATGGTTCAAAAATTTCCACTCACATTCCAGGGTTATGGCCTACGGGTCATGTTTTGGCCATGTCATCATGGGAGTGATGCCTCCTCATTATACCTCAACCCAGACTACAGGAACTTCAGTTGAGGACTATGGTCTCTTTGCAACGAGATTAGAAGACGTCCTGGAAAGGTTCTGGAAGGTGGAGGAGCCCCCTATGAAACCAGCAGTGCATACTGATCACCTGGAATGTGAAAGGTTGTATAATTCAAGTACTCAACGTATGCCGGATGGCAAATACATGGTCAGATTACCTCTGTTATCAAAGAGACCAGTACTGGGAGAGTCTAAGGGTTCAGCAGTTCAGCGCCTATTGTCATTAGAAAGAAAAATGGCCAAAAATCAGGTCTTTTCAGAAAAATATATTGAATTCATGAGAGAGTATGACATTGAGCACCTAGGTCATATGTCGTTATCAGACTTTCAATTTGATTCAGACTTTCAATTTGATTCAGAGCATTTTGTCATACCACATCATGGTATCTTCAAAAAGGGTTCAGACAAAATCAGGGTTGTCTTTGATGGATCAGCAAAAACCCTCAATTCAGTATCACTCAATGAATGCCTTCATTCCGGCCAATTTATATACTCATTGACGTGCTCTTTGCGAATTTTTATAGTTTTAAGATATTTAAAATGTAATTAAATTAAGCAAATTGAGTGAATAAATGAAACGAAACGAAACGAAACAAGCACTTCAAAATGATATCACCCAAATATTATTAAACTTCAGGCGTCATCAAGTGGTCTTCACTACCGACATCAAGATGAAGTTTCGTCAGACCTGGATACATCCCGAGGACAGGAAGTATCAGCTCATGTTATGGAGAGAATCACCTACTGAAGAGATAAAGGCATATGAATTAAATACAAATACATACGGACTACGGTTAAGTCCATTTATTGCTATCAGAGCATTATTACGTCGTGCCGACGACTGGGAGGCTAATCACTCTGACTCATCAGCTGCTCAGGTCATCCGCAGAGATACCTTTGTGGACGATATTCTCACTGGAGCCAACTCAATCACGGAGGTTCAAAGGCTCAAATCAGAACTCATAGAGCTTGCAAGGAGTGCGGGCTACGAGCTCAGAAAATGGTCATCAAATTGTCCAGAAGTATTAAATGACCTTCCACAGGATCATTGTGAGACACCTCATCAGTTTGATTCAGATAATAAAAGTTTCATAAAGGTACTGGGAATACAATGGAATCCGACTTCAGATTCAATGTCCTATCAAGTCAACATACCTATGGGACAACCTATAACAAAACGTAGTGTACTTAGCACTATAGCTAGGTTATATGACCCGAATGGTTATTGTGCACCTATACTTTTCAAATTCAAGGTATTTCTTCAGTCATTATTTTCAGATGGATTAAACTGGGATGAACCAATGGGTATTATACAAATTGAAAACACTTTAGCCCAAAACCCTAAGATAACTATGTTTGGGATCGACATTGAGCGCGTAGATGAGGCTAGAAACCTGGGCATTTAATGGACGAAAAGTTGCGATTTGAGAAGTATGTGCTGGAGACCGCCCGCAATTGCTTTTATAGGCTTAAAGTGTTGTACAAAATTAGAGATTTTATTAATTCAGATCTACGTGTCTCTATGTGAAACCCTCATTTTATCTAAATTTAATTATTGTATTACCGTGTATGGCCCTTGTCTACTTGCCAAGTCACATAAACTGATTCAGCGAATACAAAACGCCTGTGCGAGATAATGTTTCAAAATTCCTCCGCGAGCTCATGTCACACCTTACTTAAATTCTTCTAAAATTCTTAAAATGAAAGAACGGCAACATCTTTTTACTGCTACTTTGTTATTTGGAGTCATTAAATATAAGTATCCTGAGTACCTGAATAAAAAACTTAATTGGCGTACACCTCGTAACCCTGATCAAGATGGTATTAGAACCTGTGTTCCACCACTTCTTATACCTCGTCACAGAAAAGCTGCTTTTCGTGGCAGTTTCAGATATAATGCTGCAAAAATTTGGAATAACTTACCTCCCCCTATAAGAAACATGAAATCAATTAAGCCGTTCAAAACTTCACTAAAAAAATATCTTATTAATCTATCTTTAAATCAAGCACATCATATCTGAAGCTACGCGTGTATCACTACTATTTATATAATTATATTTTATTTTATCCCTTCCGTGACTCTTATTTGTATTATGTACATGTGTATATATATATGTGTGTGTGTTGTATTTATGTATATTATATATATTTATATTATTTTTCATTGGATAATCTTACGAGTATCACATACTGTTGACCCCCCTACTTTTGCACCGATGACACTGCTAACCTTTATTTTATTTATTTATTATTCTCGCTCCGGATGGTTCCTGGTGCAAAGGTTGGCTATTGCGATCCAGCGTGGTAACGCTGCCAGTGTTGTGGGCACCTTTGCACCGGAAACGGTTATGGGCGGGTTATTTGACTGATGTTATGTATTCTTGACATTTTGTATTTGTTAAGCTAGTGACATTTTTTAAAATAAATTGGTGTTTTTTTTTTTTTTCTTTCTAAATTTTTATATTTTATTTGTTTTTCTTTTTCTTTTTTGCTTCCCAGTTCTGTGTCGCTAACGGCGACTCACCTAGGTTTCTGGCAGAATCATCAGCGTCACAGCTCGCTGTGGCAATATGCTGAGCCAGCGCCTTTTCGCTGTCTTGCACAGTGCACAGCATGACATAGCTGTCCTACTCCCACATGTCTTTTGAATACGTCTTGTTGAGGTTTCAATAACTTAAGATTGTTATACCTAATCATGTATTCTTTTTTCTATTCTGTGTGTTGTGCTATACAGCGAATAAATGAGTTTTCTATTTCTATTTCTATTATTCTACAAGCTCAATGGAGCGAGCTTATTCAGGATTTAAATCATCTGTCAAATTTACAGATTCCAAGATGTATAACACTACCAGGGGCGGTATCATACTCACTGCATGGATTTGGAGATGCTTCAGAGCTTGGTTATGCAGCAAGTGTTTACCTCAGGAGTGAAGATGACTTGGGAAATGTAATGGTACGATTACTAATAGCTAAGTCTCGCGTAGCGCCGAGAAAGACTACTCAAACTATACCTAAGTTTGAGTTAAGTGCAGCTCACTTAGTTTTCAAACTACTTAATCATGTGGCAGAATCATATGAAGATTCTATACAGCTAGACAGCATAAACGCTTGGTCAGACAGTACTATTGTATTATCATGGTTAAACACGAAGCCTCATATGCTTCAAACATTTGAATGCAACCGAGTTCAGGAAATTCAACAATCAACACGTGTAATGATTTGGCGCCATATACGTTCAGAGTTAAATCGGGCAGATGTCGCTTCACGAGGAACGACTGCGCGGGAGCTTATTGATCATAACCTATGGTGGTCACCCAGCTGGCTTACCAAGAACAAGAGTCAATGGCCCAGTTTGCCAGTGACTATGCCTCAAAATCTGCCAGGTTTTAAGAAACTGGTTCACTTCATAACCCCGGTAGAGGCGTGGGAGGACGCACTCTTATTAATATCACGAGTAAGTTCATTCAATAAACTCATCAATATTACTGCTTTCATCATCAGATTCCGCAAGAATATACGATTGCCAAAGAATCAAAGGAATCTTCAACCCACACTTTCACTACAGGAAACGCAGGAAGCTATGAAACATTGGATCAAGAAAATCCAGTTATATCGAAATTGTAAGGTTGCCTACATTTCGATAAAAATTTAAGATAACAGTTCGTTTTAATCTGGTAACACCGGACTGAGTGAATGTATTGATTGTCACGAATGTTTAATGTTGGGCCAACATTGATAAGCATTCGGGCCAGTATAATAATTATACGATGATTCGGGCGAGTATCCAGGTTGAAAAAGCACGTGGTCAGTTGAAGCAGGGAAGTTGTGGCGGGAGTCAGTCGAGTTTTAGCGGCAGAGCCGTTGAGTTGAGTTTAAAAAGGGTTTATCAAGTGAGTTCCTGGAAAATATATTTAAAGTGTTATCTATACTGGCTTTTTATTTACAAGTCAGCAGTGGAAGAACCGCCTACAAAATTGGTAAGTACATTTCGAATTTAATTCTGCGTAATTTTGGCAAAGACGTTATCGATTTGAAACGATTTTTGTTTTAACCGTTTTTATTCTTATTATATACGAATTTTTGATACTGACTATTCCTATTTCTGCTAAGACATTTAGATGTTTTCTTAATTGATTTATTAGGTATAAAATTTCGATTTAATTTATAGTACCTACCTTTTAATTTTGCTGGTGATCCACGTGGCGTACCACTTGGTGATGCTTAGAAACTACTCATGACAAGGATGTTAAAATTAAGGAGATAAAACATAAAATATCATGGGTAGGATGTTAAAATAGTGAAAATTAAATTAAAAATAGTTAAAATTAAATAAAAGAAAATAAAATAAAATTAAATCAAAATTAAATCAAAATTAAATCAAAGTTAAATTAAAATTAAATCAAAATTAAATCAAAATTAAATCAAAATTAAATCAAAGTTAAATTAAAATTAAATCAAAATTAAATTAAAGTTAAATAATTATTAAATTTTACAAACAAAATATATCTAAAATCAAATTAATGAAAATCAAAATAAATTTAAGAATTAAATTATAAATTAAATTAAATTAGTTATTGTTGATTTTATTGACATCTATTTTAAGCTGAAAATTAACGAAAATATCGTCTGCGAGTTACAGATAAATGGACGACGCGACGGATAGAGGTTCCAGTAAAAGGCGTAGACTTAGAACGCCGCCTGTCCGAAGTGCTTCACAAAAAGATCAAAATGATAACGGTCACAGCCGTGATCGCAGCCGTTCTAAAAGTCGCAGCCATTTGGATAAGAACAGACGCAGCCAAAGCCAAGACTTGCGGGAACGTGAAAGGGAGCTTGAACGTGAACGTGAGCGACTTCGTGTATTAGAACGAGATATACAAAAGGAGCGCGATGAAGAAAAGCGAAGGCAACGCAGCGAACATCGCAGCCTGCAGCCACGGGAGCCACATGAATCACGGAAGAGCCACAGCGATGGACGACGACGCCATAGATCAAGGTCATGTAGTCCTGTATTTTCTAGCAAAGATATTTTAAACATTGTAAAGTCGCTTAGGTCAGGTGGCTTACCGTCACAGCCAGTAAATGAAGGCACACATAATTGCAATAAAGGCGTAGACTACAAGAATGTTCTCCCAGCATTTGATCCTACTACTCAAAATCAACGTATTGATGTATGGCTTAAAAAGGTTAATGAGTGTGCCTCTGTTTACGGCTGGGACGAAAAGACCACAGTATTTTTCGCGATGCAAAAACTGCAAGGACTGGCCAAAACGTGGTACGAAAGTCTGAATTCCATTCTTTTCACTTGGAAGGAGTGGCAAGAAATGTTGACTAGCGCATTTCCTTGCGAACGTAATTATGGCCAGTCTTTGGAGGATATGCTGAAGCGACGCAGTAGATTTGATGAACCAATCGAACTGTATTTCTATGAGAAACTCGCTTTGATCAACCAATGCGATATCAGCGGTAAACGCGCCGTTGACTGCATTATTCATGGACTAAGCGACAAAACTATGAAATCTAGTGCTTTGGCTCTGCGATGTACAGCACCTGAACAACTTCTACAATTTCTACTGAGTAATAAGGATTCCAGAACCAATTTTCACCCTCCACAAAAGTATAGAAATTTGAATAATGCTACCAGCACTGTTACTGCTGAAAATAGGGAAGGGAAAACTTTTACCAAGCCGGCTTCGTACACTGACCCATTTTGCTTCAATTGCAAAGAAAAAGGACATCGTTTCCTTGCATGCCCCGCTGCTTAGGTGTCAACGGTGTCATAGAGTAGGACATTTGATCGATAATTGTACTCGACAAATCAACTCTACAAAAACTGACGAGGTGAAAAAGACGATGTGCATTTTAAACAAGTAAAGGTCAACGAACATCTGTTTGACGCTTTTATAGATTTTGGTAGCGAGGTAACTCTGATCAAAGAATCCGCGTTTACGCGCTTACAAGTCGATCATGATGGTCAACCATCGGCAATGAAGGGGTTCGGAAACGAGTTGGTACACTCTCTGGGATCCTGCCTGCTTAATTTGACAATCGACGGTGTTTGTGCGGACGTTTCTTGCAGAGTTGTAAATGACCAACTTCTAGATAGACCTATGCTTATTGGGCAATCATATTCCGAACAACCGCACGTAGTTGTTTATAAAGATGCGACTAAATTGCAATTCCTAGATGTCAGTGGAGAGATGCCAAATTTTGACGCTACTGAAGTTAAAGAACGGTTGATTCGAGTTAGTGTAGGAGGACATAGTAGGCTTTTTGGTACTGCAAGTGTGCGAGCTAACACCGAACCGAAATTCACTGGTAACGTTTTAATCGATACCAAGGTCGTAGGAAAACCAAACGAGCAATTTGTAGTGAACGGCGGTGTTTATCTCGTTAAGGATGGCGTTTTAAACGTTATGATAACACCTTGCTCAATACCATGTCTACCTCAACAGAACTCTGTATTTTCACGAGCAGAAAAAGTTGAAATGGTCAACCGCATTGTAAGTTCATCAACTGATGAAAGTTCTCTGCCAAAAGTTCATTGTGTTGAGAAAGTTGCGGAAGACCAAGTTCGACTAGGTGACTCTGTAACAGAGAAAGACAAGGCTGATCTCATGGACTTGTTACAACGCTATAAACATTGTTTTGCATTTGCCCTGAAGGAGCTAGGATGTACCAATGTCACAGAAATGAACATTGAGCTAAACAGCCAACGTCCCGTAGTCTATAGACCGTATAGGTTATCACATTACGAGCGTGAGAAGGTGCGTGGCATGGTGGATGAAATGTTAGAGGCTGGGATAATTAGAGAAAGTGTTTCTAATTATGCCAGTCCTATCATTCCTGTTAAAAAGAAGGACGGTAAGATTCGACTATGTGTCGATTATAGGATGCTGAATTCGGTAACGATCAAAGAAAGATATCCCATGCCCATCATAGAAGATGAGATAGCCTTCTTGAGTAGTTTGTCACACTTGATTTGATGTCTGGATACTACCAAGTACCAATTTCAGAACAGTCGAAGCACCTGACGGCGTTTGTCACGCCAGACGGACAATACGAGTTTAATCGTATGCCGTTTGGCCTGGCAAGCGCGCCAGCCGTGTTTCAACGAATGATGAATCACGTTCTAGGCCCAGCTCGCTTTGACAAAGCTACAGTCTATATTGATGATTTGTTAGTTTTCGGTACAAGCTCGCATGAATGCTTGCAACGGTTGAAGGAAGTTCTTCAACTTTTGGAAGAAGCAAATCTTAAATTAAACTTGTCCAAATGCAGCTTTTTCCAAAATCAGATTGACTATCTAGGCTATGAGATCAGTTCGGAAGGAATGCGACCCGGAGCAACAAAAATTCAATCTGTTATTGATTTCCCACAACCGGAAAATGTTCATGGCGTACGCCAATTTCTGGGATTGGTTAGCTACTTTAGAAAGTTCATTTGTGGATTTGCTCAGCTAGCTTTCCCTCTGACAAAGCTTCTAAAAAAAGAAGTATGTTGGGAATGGAACGAAGATCAAAAGAAGGCTTTTAACGTTCTGAAATCCAAATTGATTGACCGACCGGTTTTGTCCATTTATGACCCCTCAGCGGATACGGAACTGCATACAGACGCCAGTAAAATTGGTGTCGGTGCAATCCTGTTACAGCGGTCTCAAGAAACGGAAACGTTTAAACCTGTTGCGTACTACAGTCGACAAACATCTCCTGAAGAAAAGAATTTCCACTCTTACGAGTTGGAAACTTTAAGGAGAAAATAGATAAAGAACAGAAAAAAACAAAAACTGTATTACGACAAGGGGAGAAAACCAGCACACGTGTATAATAGTGGTGATTTGGTCAAAATTACTAAGGTGGCATTCCAAAACCAAGGCAAAAGTTCTAAGCTTCTTCCTTGCTATGAAGGTCCCTACCGAGTCGTGAGGGTTCTAGGAAATGACCGTTATAAGGTTTCTCCTATTCCCGGATTTGAAGGTATGAAGAGTAGACGTAAAACCACGGTAGCGGCTGACAGAATGCAACCGTGGATTCATATAAGAGCATTAGATATTGATGATGATAAGGAGAGTTTAGATGATGATGAAGACATGTCGGAGTAGACTAAAACAGTGTAATTAGATCGATGTTTTTGTGTTACCTATACAAATGAACTACATTCTGTTGTTTTCTATTGTTGCAGGTCAAGGCCGAGAATTTGATTGGTTCGTGTCTTGACCAAAGATGTGCGAGAATGGATTGGTTCGCTAAGATATTACTACCCTAAGAATTGATTGGTTTAGTGGTAGACGTAAATCCTCGAGAATTGAAGGGTTCGAGGCGAATGAAATAAAGCTAGTCCTTGAGAATTGATGGGTTCAAGGCAGGTTAAGATTTAGTTCTCGAGAATCGATTGGTTCGAGATAAATATATTTACTAGTAAAAGATTATAAATAACAATAAATTTTATGATGAATTATAATATGACTAATATGTAATAAGCAGTTTACAGAAATCATTGTAAATATCTATGAATATGTTTATGTACATAATTGCTAATTTTTATTCTTATTTTTTAATGTATTCTAATTTTTTATATACTCTTTGTGTATTGTTAAAATAATTTATTAGTTTCATATTATGAACTCATTGTTATTCTTTAATGTAATGTTTCAATTGACCAAGTGTAAGGTTTCACCGGATGCGTGTATGGGGGCATACACGTTGTCAGAATGGTCGAGTGTAAGGTTGCCTACATTTCGATAAAAATTTAAGATAACAGTTCGTTTTAATCTGGTAACACCGGACTGAGTGAATGTATTGATTGTCACGAATGTTTAATGTTGGGCCAACATTGATAAGCATTCGGGCCAGTATAATAATTATACGATGATTCGGGCGAGTATCCAGGTTGAAAAAGCACGTGGTCAGTTGAAGCAGGGAAGTTGTGGCGGGAGTCAGTCGAGTTTTAGCGGCAGAGCCGTTGAGTTGAGTTTAAAAAGGGTTTATCAAGTGAGTTCCTGGAAAATATATTTAAAGTGTTATCTATACTGGCTTTTTATTTACAAAATGAAGTCATACTTATAAAAAAAGCGGCCAAGTGCGAGTCGGACTCGCCCATGAAGGGTTCCGTAGCAGCAAGTAACATAAAAGTTCTTGTAGTGGCCACTGACTTGGCTCGTGTAACGACTAGATAGTAGCCGCGGTTTACGATTTACGATTTGACGTATTAAAAAAAACTACTTACTGGATCTCGTTCAAACCAATTTTCTTTGGAAGTTTCCATGGTAATACATCATATCGACGGTGGAAAGGAAAAAATTACCAAGCGACAGTTTGGTCGATATTGAGTTATATATATCAATAGAATCAGTTTTTTTTCTGCGTCGATTGGTCCTACTCTCATGCTCCTACGATGAATTTTAAAGTCGTTTGGTAATTTTCAAATTCATGTAATTTTTGGAGTTTTCGGCGACCAAGCGACGAAATTTTTATTCATTAAAAAAAAAAGCATTTAGGATATTTTTTAATCTATTGTATTTCTACTTAGTAATTATATCCTGTTTTTGGTTTAAATTATTTTGTCTTTAAGTTAGTTTTTCCCGGAACTTACAAAAAATAAAAACATATTTAACTAACTTTTCCCACCTAAAAATATGTATTTTTTGCAGCTTCGTACATTTTTACCTGTCCTTAATATTAGCTTTTTGTCGTTTAGATATTTTTTCCCAGTTCTAATTAACAAAAAGATGTTGTTAAGTGATTTTTTCCCTCTTATAATTTTAGTAGCTTAGATAAATGTGACCTGCCGTTTTAAAATATACTTTGTCATTTAGATAACTCTTCCAGGAAGTTTTTTTTTATACAACGTCGGTTAGGCCTTTCGGTTTGATCTTATATTGTCGTATACCTAGGCTGTGATTTCATATTTGAGTTCCTGTTAGGAACAAAAACATGGATCAGTGCGCGGCAAGCCGTCGCTCGGTAAACACCTGTGTGCCCGTGCGCCCCGATGACTCGCCGCTTGGATAACGTAAGTGGTAATTAATTTAGTTTAAAGTAGCTAACATTTTTTGATAATGTTGAGTGGAGATGAATGACGCGTATTTTACGAATACTAATCTGTTTTAGAATCATGGATCGAAAGACAATGCCATCAAAGCGCTCATCGAAATTATTACAATTAGCTATAATGAATGCAGGTATTAGTCAAAATACTTCGTTAGAAGATAATACATCATTGGTAAGTTATTACTAATATCTTAAAGATATAATTTAAATTTTATTTTATTGATAACATAATTTTTTTTTCTGTGCAGGACTTTTCACCTATACAAACTTTTTCTGATGATTATAATGATCCTATTAACGTAAATAATAGTATGAACCAGAAGAAGCAAGTATGCAGAAAGCTTTCATTTGAAATAATGAATGTTGCAGCGGAACCAATTGAACCAATGAATGATGCACCGGTATGTATACCTGCCAACTTTTATACCTAAATATGAATCCGATAATAAACAAGTATTAGCCTAGCCAAGCACCTACACACGGCGCGACGTGACGCGACCTTGAACTTATAGCAATAAAATACTTGAAGTACTACGCGTAAATTTTGGCGTAACAGCTGATCGGAATCATTATTTTAAATCGTATTAAATAGTGGTTCAGTATATATTTAGAATTTATATTACATTATTTACACTAATATTATAACTGTAAAAGTATGTTAAGATGTTTGTATCGCTTCCACGCCTAAACTATTGGACGGTTTTTGATAAAATTTGGTAGGTAGATAAATTATGTAGATCGGACACTGGAATAGTATATACAGGGTGTAAATAAATTAGCGCACAATATTTTAAAGGGGCATCCTACCCATGAAACTGAACAAGTTTCCCCAAGAAACATGGGCTGTCGGACGACAAAAAAATATGCATCTTCTATAGTAAATCGATTAGCTGGCCGCGCAGTATTGTATGGAAGGGACAATTTTTTTTGTCGTCCGACAACATGGGCATGTTTCTTGGGGAAAGTTATTCAGTTTCATGGGTAGGTTGATTCTTTAAAATATTGTGCGCTAATTTATTTACACCTTATATAGGCTACTTTTTACCGCTTTTAAATTTCATTAGGAAGGTGGACAGCTAGTATGCAATATTAGAATAGGACAGATTTGTAGCAATTATGAAGTTATACAGAAGATATTTAATAAGTTTGCATTTTTTCAGGTTGAAATGACATGTCCAGTTGCAAGTACATCAAAGGCATTTACTGCATTTGAAGGAATTGAAAATCTTATCAGTGAGGATCAAGTAAATAAAGATAATGCAGACATGAATCTCCCAGGTACGTCAGCTTCAAACTCCGTTGAAATCGTGCAAGATGGGTTAATTAGACCAAATAAGCGCAACCAAATCTCCACTGAACCGAGCACTAATTCGAGTAATTCGACAGTTGATGAAACCCTTCGTTCTGGGGATTCACAAGCAGTTAAACGCAGAGGACGCAAACGTAATTGTAAAACCAATAAACGTTATATTGACTTCTTATCCGATGATGAAGATTTTTCAACATTTTTTTATTGTGATGGGGTTGATTTGGATTCGGATGATTGGTTGGGATCAGGTACGTCAGATAACGATGATATAGATAAAATTGAGACAAATAGAAAGAAAAAACCATTGAAATCTAAGCAAAAGAAAAAAAGAGTTGATGCTATACAAGAAGAACCTATAGTAGGTGAAGCAGGTTTGAGAAAAGAGAAAATAAATACAAAGAGAGAAAGACAGCAAAAACGATCCAAGGGTGAGAAATATGTGCGAAAGGATGGTAAAACTGTACGTGCCAAATGTCTTCTACCCAACCCATGTAGTGGTAAAAAATGTGGCAATAATTGCGAAAATATTTCAAATGATAAAAGGCAGCAGGTATTTGATCATTTTTGGAAACTGTCAGTGGACCGCCGACGTGACTGGTTGGTAAGTTTAACACAACAGCAATCTGTAAAGCGTAGACGTACCAATACAGACCTGCGTGCTAATACTTTTAAATACCACATAAATGAAGGGGAAGGAAGACGAGTAGTATGCTTGCAATTTTTGGCTGCTACACTAGACGTTTCATCTAAAACCATCTACCATACGGTCAAGAATTCTAATTGGGGATGTGCTAAGGAAGATTTACGTGGAAAATGTATACCACCGAATAAAACAAAACCAGATACTATCGAAGCCCTTTTGAAATTTATCAAAAGTTTACCGGCAGTACCGTCTCATTATTGTCGCCATGATTCCTCCCGGATCTACCTTCCGCAGGAATTCAGAAATCTCTCAAATGTGTACAGCATTTACAAAAAACGTTTGGAGGGCGACGGAGTTGATTTTGTGAGTGAAAAAGTATTTCGTAAAATTTTTACAGAAGAGTTCAATATAGGTTTTCACGTGCCTAAGAAAGATAAGTGTCTAAAATGTTGAAAATTTGAGCGATCAGATACTACAAATTCAGCTATTGCGGAAGAAAAAGCTATTCATGAAATTGAGAAAAATGAAAGCTACAACCGATTCTTTGCTCACAAAAACATCCATAAAAGTGATCCTAATACTCTATGCGTTAGTTTCGATCTAGAAAAAGTATTAAATACTCCTCACGGCGAGTCCATGTTGTTGTATTACTCGCGTATATTAGCGGTATACAATTTGTGTTTTTATGAGAACGGCACTCGCAGAGTATTTTGTTTTTATTGGGATGAAAGTAATGGCAAAAGAGGTGCTAACGAAATAGCTAGTATTTTAAATAGGTACATAAAGTCGGTTGATCAAAGAGGCAACATAAAAAACTTGCTCCTTTATTGTGACTGCTGCCCAGGGCAAAATCGGAACCGGGTAGTTTTGGCGATGATACACTCTACTTTGCAGGAATGCGAAAATCTTGAAACGGTACAGATAAATTATTTACTGACCGGTCACACATATATGCTAATGTATTCATTCTAGATTTCAATGTATGGGCAAAACGGCAAAATTTATAATTTTAATTTATTGCTGCTATGTGATACCTATATACGAGTATATTAAAATACACGACTCTCCCTCCCCCCCCGCAATCCGTTTCACCCCTCCCCCCCTTGAAAAGTGTCCCATTTTACAGATTTTCTATATTTTCAGGAAAACTATACAAGCTAGAACAAAATGGTCAAAGACGGAATTATTTATGAATAAATTACCTACAAATAAGTACTAACACTCATTTCGATACCATTTATAGTTTCCAAGCTATGGTGCATCGAAGATGACTAAAAATTGATAACCAGCAAATAATCACAATTTAAATACTCGCGCGCTAATTCCGTTCGGAATTTGCGGTGTTGCCGTTCTTGGCAGAGCGTCGCCCGTGCGTGACGATTAATAACCGCCATTTGGACAGTTGTTTACTTCATTCTCCGTAGTCAACAGTGATGAACAGTGTTAAAGTGCATTTATTCGAACTTAAAATACTACAAGCTTTAAATTCGTTGCCGTAATTACGTGTTTTATAGTGAAAAATTGTTTTCTCGTGATCTTTAGTGAACTATAAATGCAATTTTCTTTAATTTCGATGCGTTACGTGTTCCATCATGGAAAACTGTTTTATATGTGAACTCTCTCTAAACCAAGGAGAAACAGTGAATGTGACAAAAGGAATAACAAATCTCATAAATGCAAGTGTAAAAAGAAAAGATGGAAAACACGCTAGCCTTGAAAATATTCAGACGATTAAAGTACACACGATTTGCAGAAGGGAGTACACTCGAGACCGCAAAATCCAGAAATACCTCGATGGTACTGAAACTCAGAGCACCTCGAGTGATGTGAAACTGCGCTCCAGCAATAAATTTAATTTTAAAATAAATTGTCTTTTGTGCTCATTAAAATGCGA
The DNA here is from genome assembly GCA_951230895.1 of Carpatolechia fugitivella. NCBI lineage: Eukaryota > Metazoa > Arthropoda > Insecta > Lepidoptera > Gelechiidae > Carpatolechia > Carpatolechia fugitivella. The sequence continues at coordinate 278,618 of OX579665.1, forward strand.
CTTGACGGCAGAAATAAGAAAAAGAGTCGAACACAAACGAAAAATTCATGTTATTCAATCAATGACGATGAAAACAACTTTATTGGAAAAGGCGGCTGCTAGGAATGACTCTTGGGGTCTTGAAGTTATTTCGCGAATCCAAGGCGTGATTTGTTTAGTAGCTGAAGAAGCACGCTACCACGAGGATTGCTTTGCAAGATTTTCTTCAAATGTATCTTCGAGAAAAGGTGCTGGGCGACCTAAAAATGAAAGTTTGGTCCACGCATTTGAAGAATTATTTAGTTTTATCGACTCCTCTGACGAGTGCCAATTTAGTTTGGATGAGCTCTTGAAAAAACTTGATGAATATTTACCTCCCGAAACTTCCATTAGTGTGCGAACATTAAAAAGAGAACTGTTTGATAAGTATGACGACGGTGTAGTTTTTGCAAGTCTGCACAAGAAAACAGTAGCGTGTTTTCGTGGATCTGCTTTAAAGCTAATTAATTGGTACGATAATCGAGCGAGCACAGAAGAGGATGAAAGACGAAGAATAGTTGAAACAGCTGCTGCAATAGTACGCGAAGACATAAGAACTATGCCTTGTGATAATTCAGTTTATCCAGATATTACCAATTTTATGCAAGACGTTAACAGAATGGTCCCTGAAACATTGAATGTTTTTTTGAAAGCCGTTATCGCTGAAGGCAAAAAGACGAAACAAGAAAAAGTTGCAAAAACCTGTACATCAATCGCTCACTCTATTATAACTGCAACAAGGCCTCGTTCTTTTTCGTCTCCGTTACAGCTTGGTCTTGCCGTTTACTTGTTTCGCAAAGCAGGCTCAAAAAATATAATAGACATCGTTTCAAGTCTGGGGTATTGTTCCAGTTACAGAGAAGTTACACTATTTGAGTCTTCCGCCGTTCAATCCTGGGAACCCCTAATACAAAACGAATCTTTTTCTCAATTTGTTTTCGATAATGCCGATTCTAATATCGCTACTTTGACTGGCAAAGGAACCTTTCATGCTATGGGCGGAATCAGAACGATTACACCTAGTAGCGCAATAAAGCCACAAACAATAGAAAAACTGTCTAAAATTCCAACTGCTAATGAAATTTCTGAAGCGCGTAAAATACTACAACTGACTTTTCAAAGGTACAATAGAAAAGGAATCGAAGAAATTCCTTTAAATGACGTGTATTCTGCGGGTGTGTTTGGAGAAGTGGCTCAACCATCTAATCAAGACATGGGATGGATGCTTGGACATTTTTTGGAAATACCAGGAATGCCTTTATGGCAAGGATTTATGGAAAAATTGACCAACGAAATGCCTTACATAAAATCCATAATTTTACCTCTACCATTTGTCAATCAGCCGCCGAGTGATTATAGCACTGTGCTTACAGTTTTAAGTTATGCAGCAGAAGAAGCAAAAAAAAGCAATCAACAAACATGTTTTGTGACGTTTGACCATCCTTTATACATGAAAGCCAAAGATGTAGTTGCCATTGATAGCTGTGAGTCAGGTGGTACACTTTCAAATGTAGTAGTCAGATTGGGAGGTTTCCACATGCTCATGTCGTTTTTGGGGTCCTTAGGTACTTTGATGGAAGGCAGTGGTCTCTCTGAATTATGGGCCACAGTGTACGCACCTGCATCAGTCAAACATATGATGTCAGGTCATGCCTATGCTAGGGCTGTTAGAGCTCATTGTACGACATTACGAGCTCTTTCGGATCTCATTCTTGAACGAATGTATATGGAACAATCTGATAAAGATCACATAACAGAACTTCTTTCAAATGCTCCCAATTATGATTTGCTACAAGATGATGAAATAGTCACAAAGCTCAAATCAGCATATATTGCCCACATTTGTTCGCTTCGAGATATCGGAAAAACCTCACAGCTATGGTTACAGTACTGTGAACTTGTAATCATTGTTTTGCATTTCATTCAAGCAGAAAGAACAGCAAATTGGGATCTTCATATAAAATGTGTTAAGGCAATGCTCCCAATTTTCCATGCAACCGGACATTTCCCATATGCAAAAGCTTGCCAATTATATCTGCAGGATATGGAATCTTTGAAAGATATAATGAATCCAAAAGAATATGAGCAATTTACAAAGGATGGTTTATTTACTATTCGGCGATCGGAGAAACACTGGTGTGGCACGTGGACTGATATGACAATAGAGCAAACCCTTATGAGGAATATGAAAAGTGTCGGTGGTGTTACCCATGGACGAGGGTTCCAAGAAAGTGTACTGAATAAATGGATAATTGGGCTTCCAGTTTCTCATTACATTTGCGACAATGTTGAAAATTATTGCGAGATTCGATCTGCCAGCAGCAGTCAACATGCAGAACTTAGAGACTCGAGGATTAAACAAGATCAGAACGATTATGAGAAGTTTATTCAATGGCTTCGAGTTCACTCCCCATTCATACAAACCCAGAATCTTTTATCACTATCGAGTGGAACAGTTGCAGATGAGCAAGTCAACTGCTTTGAGGCAAAATCTATTGGAGAAGAAATCCTACAAAAGACTGTGAAGGATGGAACCAAATTCGGAGACGTCAAGTTAAAACGCATTCATACCGTCAAAACGATCTCACATTCTAGAAAATCAGTACAAACACCTGGTAATGAAGATTTTACAAAAGTTGACACAACTCAACTATTCCAAAGAATTGTCTGTACCATCCACTCCCCAAAAGATTTACGCGACTGTTTTTGTCATGAATTGGCGACAGTACCTCTTTCGTTGTTTGAAGAAAATGGAGGGATGAGAAAAACAAAAAAATCAGCCCTATACGACATCTTTAATAATGTCCCTGAACCGACACTGGATAGCGATCGATTTTACGTTTTAGATGGCGGTTCTCTAATACATAGAGTGATTTGGCCAAAAGAAGGGACATACTCTGATATTTACAACGCTTATGTGAGGTACATTAAAAAATGTTACGGAGAGAAGGTTGTCGTCGTATTCGATGGCTATGGCGAAAACTGTAAAAGCACAAAAAGCTCTGAAAGGTTGAGACGAATGCTAAACCTAAAGTGTCCAGAAATAGAGTTTAATGAGCAGAGTCGTATAACTGAAACAAAAGCAAGTTTCTTAAGCAATCTTTTGAACAAGGAAAGATTTATTTTGCAGCTTAGCAAGCGACTGAACAACGAGGGGATAAGCTCGTTAACAGCGGACGATGACGCAGATATGCTCATTGTTCATACGGCAATAGAAGAAGCCGAAAGAAATGAGAATGTCGTAGTGGTTGGGCAAGACATAGATCTGTTGGTTCTTTTACTGGGTCTTACTCCACTACATAAGAATATATACTTGCTGAAAGAGGGCCAAGGGAGTGTAAACAAGAGACTTTATAGCACCCGAAGCTTAATAGAAGGAAATGTGGTCGAAAATTGCAGGGAATCGATCCTCTTTCTGCATGCCATAAGTGGTTGCGATACTACTTCAGCATTCTACGGCAAAGGAAAAGTTCAGTCTATTCTGCTTGGTAAAAAGATCGACTTGCAAGATACGATAAACGTTTTCAATAACCCGGATGCCTCACACGAACAGGTAAAAGAAGCGGGAGAAAGATATATTCTCGCCTTGTATGGGGCTAAGCAAAGCGAGAAAAGTTTAAACGAGTTACGATACGTCCATTTCAACAGATATGTTGGTCTGACGAACAATACGGTGATATTATCAAAGTTACCACCTTCATCAGGAGCAGCTTTTCAGCATTCAATGCGTACTTTTCATCAAGTACAATTATGGCGAGGAAACGAATTGAACCCAGAAAACTGGGGTTGGAAAAATAATAATAACTTTTTATCACCCATATATACCACAAAATCACCAGCTCCACAGTCGATACTCAAAATAGTATCGTGCAGCTGCAAAAAAGGCTGCCGAAAAAGATGTGGATGTGTCAAAGCTGGATTGCGTTGTTCCACCATGTGCAACCATTGCCAGGGCCTTAGTTGTTTCAACAAGTCTTTAGAAGATAATGATGATGATACTGATTTTTGTTAGATATTAAGTACTTACTATATAAAAAATAAATAAAAAATGTTTATTTTGTTTAGATAAACGCATTTCTTGTAAAAAATAATAAATATTGTTGTTGCTTTTCTATGTTATGTTTTATTTCCGCTAAGCGCACATTTTTAGTAAACTTTGATGCACCATAGCTTGGAAACTATAAATCGTATCAAAATGAATGTTAGGACTTATTGGTAGGCAGTTTATTGACAAATAATTCTGTCTTTGACCATTTTGTCCTAGCTTGTATAGTTTTCCTGAAAATTGAGAAAATCTGTAAAATGGGGCACTTTTCAAGGGGGGGAGGGGTGAAACGGATTGCGGGGGGGGCGGGAGAGTCATGTATTTTAATGTACTTGTATATAGGTATACCATAGCAGCAATAAATTTAAATTATTAATTTTGCCGCAAAAAAAATTAGAATGAATACATTATGCCTGTCGATAGTGTGCATGCTGTTATTGAAGCTAATTTAAAGAAGACAATCATATATGCACCATCGCAATGGTACACCGTGTTTAGCACGGCAAGGAACACGCCATTTCCATACGAGGTAGAAAAACTTAAGTTTGAAGATTTTCATAAATGGGACTCGATATCTGACAAATATTTTAAGGGAAATTTAACTGGAAAAATCAGTAAAATTAGGATTGCTACGTTTAAAAAAAATAAACCTGCATCTATTTCAGTCAAGTAAACAATGACGCAATCTGGAGACGCAAGTGTAATTGAAATCCAGTCAAAAACCAAAGTGCCTCTTATGTCATGCTATCGATCACGTCTACCTATTTCAAAACCGAAATATGACGACTTAGCCAAGCTTTGCAAGGACAAAGTAATTCACGCTCATTTCCAACGTGAATACCTAGACATTCCGAATTCACAAACACAAAAGGATACACTGCCTGAATCAGATATCGATGATCCTGATACTTAAACTGAATTAAAATATTTTTGCATTTAATTTAAGGTAAAAGACTGACCATGTCACAGCTCTAAAATCTTTAAATTCTAAAGATTTCGGAATTGAATTCCGATTAAAACTATTAAGTACCTAGTAAGTATCACTAAAAATTTTTTATTTAACATTTACAGTAGTTTAAAGTACATTTATAGTAGGTACTTATTTATTTATTGTTCGAGACTGAGACACTTAAAACAATACTGAAAACATCAATAGCAATTTAAGGAAAAGACTAATTTATTTGTAGTATTTTAAGTCTTATGATTGTTTTCAGTGACTGAGTCACTAAACAAAATATTTTATGTTAAAGACTGTGTAAGGCAAAGAATGCAACAAAAGACTGAATGAGGGTATTATTTGTTAATAAATGTGATTATCTTTGACTGGTACTTTGTAAAGTCTAAGATTACTTTAAATGTTTACTTACTTTAGTCATAAGCCTGAATACTTACTTAAAGTTTAATAACGTTGCCCAAAAATATTTTAATTATTAAGATAAGTAACTGTTGTGTACTTTTATTTTTAGGAAACCGGAGATCTCTTCTAACTCGTTAGATACTTTTTATTTTAGAAGGTTGTTTTGTTTTGTAAACGTGATTCTGAATCACTGAATTTAATACTTAATGTTTAATTAACCGGAGATCTCTTCTAACTTGTTAGATACTTTTTATATTATTTTAGAAGGTTGTTTTGTTTTGTAAACGTGATTTTTAATCACTGAATTTAATAATTATGTTTAATTAACCGGAGATCTCTTCTAACTCGTTAGATACTTTTTATTTTATTTTAGAAGGTTGTTTTGTTTTGTAAACGTGATTTTTAATCACTGAATTTAATAATTATGTTTAATTAACCGGAGATCTCTTCTAACTCGTTAGATACTTTTTATTTTATTTTAGAAGGTTGTTTTGTTTTGTAAACGTGATTTTGAATCACTGAATTTAATAATTATGTTTTTCTTCATAAAAAAATGAGAAATTAACAAATGCCTGTAGTTTTTTTTGTTAAACCTAAAAAACCTCATTGATTTATTTGGGGCAAAATCTCATTTTAATTTGCGCTCTGGTAAAAAAACCCCAGGTAGAAATTGATTAATCATTGATCGTTAAGTAACTTATCCCTGATCTTAGAAATGTTTTTTTACTATGTAGGTATTTTTTCCATGCTCATATTTTTCAAAAAGTCTGATATTGACTTTTTTTCCGTTCCTTACATTAAGGGCCAATTGTCGTTAGGTAGATTTTTCCCGCTCGCGACTTTTTTTTTTTTTTTACTTAGCGACACTAACTTCGGAAATAGTAATAAAAATAATAATTTAAGTACAGTGGGTAATACAGGATAAAATCAGCATTTTAACCATCTAAGAATCATGCCGATAAGATAAACAGTACAATATTTATGAATTTTTTTTCAAAAATTCTAACTTTAATTGGCTCTACTGTAAAGTTGCCTATATGTCGCTTGGTAATTTTTTCATTTCCACCGTCGATATATTTTTTTTAGTTTTATCATTCTCTTATTTTAGAAGTTACAGGGGGGGGGACACACACACATTTTACCACTTTGGAAGTGTCTCTCGCGCAAACTATTCAGTTTAGAAAAAAATGGTATAAGAAACATCAATATCATTTTTGAAGACCTATCCATAGACACCCCACACGTATGGGTTTGATGAAAAAAAAAATTTTGTTTCAGTTCTATGTATGGGGAACCCCCAAAATTTATTGTTTTTTTTTTCTATTTTTGTATGAAAATCTTAATGCGGTTCACAGAATACATCTACTTGCCAAGTTTCAACAGTATAGTTCTTATAGTTTCCGAAAAAAGTGGCTGTGACATACGGACGGACAGACAGACAGACAGACAGACAGACATGACGAATCCATAAGGGTTCCGTTTTTTGCCATTTGGCTACGAAACCCTAAAAAGGGGAAGCTAGTCTGTAAATCACTGCAGAAGCTCAGTGTATTCATAGATGAAAATCATTTCATTAGAGTTGGAGGCAGACTAAAGAAGTCATCTCTATCATATGGTACCAAACATCCATATCTTATACCTAAAGATCATAGGTGGACTCAATTACTCATTGAAAATTATCATAGAGCGCATTGTCACGCTCCAACTACAGCACTCATCAGCATGCATACTCAGGAGAGAGTTTTGGATACCCTCAATCAAACGTCAGGTTGTCAAAGGTCATTGGCAGATGCTTATCGTGTTTCAGGTTTGATTCAGCAGATCAAGCGCCTTTCATGGCTGATCTACCCGCTGACAGAGTCACTGCAGCGCGTGCGTTTGCCGGCGTGGGTACCGATTTCGCGAGGCCTTACCTAGTCAAGAGCAGTCTGCTTAGGAACGCTAAATCAGTGAAGGCTTACATATGTGTTTTCGTATGTTTAGGTATGAAGGCTATTCACCTCGAACTGGTGTCATCACTCAGCATTGAGGCGTTTGTCGCAGCCCTCACGAGTTTCGTCAGCCGTCGAGGTTTGCCGTCAATCGTAAGGTCGGACAGGGGTACCAATTTCATTGGTGCTAACGCCTATCTCAAAGAGGTCAGTCAATATTTAATAGCTAATCACGACATCATTCAAGAAGAGTTTCGAAAGCGAAACATTCATTGGGAGTTCAATCCTCCTGGCGCGCCTCACATGTCCGGGTTAGTCGAGGCTGCCGTCAAGAGCGTAAAGAATCTTCTCAAGAGGGAGTTAGGTGAACGAATACTCACTTTTGAGGAACTCTATACTTTTCTAACAAAGGTAGAGTCGGTTTTTAACTCACGACCATTGGTTCCAATGTCGGAGGATCCTAATGACCTTGAAATCCTCACACCTGGTCACTTCATCATTGGCCAACCATTAGTTGCCCTACCAGAACCAAACTGGAAGGTTACTAAACTGTCTCACTTGTCACGCTTTCAACTTATTCAGCAAACTTCACAATCAATTTGGTCACGATGGCATAAATAATATTTAACTACGCTGCAATCACGTAATAAATGGTATAATCATGTAGCTGGAATAGAGCTCAATGACTTGGTTCTTATTATAAACGAGAACTCTCCTCCTCTAGAATGGCGTAGAGGCCAAGTCATAGAACTTCATTAGGGATCAGATGGTATTGTACGATCAGTCAAATTAAAAACACAGAGTGGGGAACTTATTAGACCTGTTGTTAAATTGTGTAAATTACCTTTAGAATTTAATTGATAAGTTAAGTCAATTGAGCATCACTCTTTGTTGTTTTAAGTCATTTTCCCTAGAGACCTACAACTATGTGTGTGTAGTTGGATAGGATTATATCGGTTTAATCTAAGTTTTATAATTGTCATAATGTGTTATGTTTATACATGTACTTCCAAGTGTTCAGCCAATCACTGAAGAAATTTAAGTATTTTTTTCTATTTGTTTTGTTCAAGTTAATACTTTTTGAAGAAGTCCTTTATTGTTTTGTTTCTTTTATAATGCCTTTATTGTGTGTTTTATTGTTCCTTTAGGTGTTATTAATATTTTTCTGTAAACATGGCAAGAAAATAAAAACTGATTACCAAAACTGTACATTGTTTTAATTTGAAAACCTTACGTAATCTTTCTAAAAAAATTTATGTTGTGATGAAAACCTTGTAAGTCACATCCAAGTCATTTAGGCACACGATATTCGAATCAATGTGATACGTAGCTAAGGAATGCATAAAATCTAAAAAAAAAAAAAAAGTAACATCTTTCCCACCCATACATTTTTTTTCAGTAGACAGTTTTTTCTTCCTCCTGTAAAATTATGTTATAAACACTTACGTGGTTTTCACTGCTGGGCGACGATATGGTATTTTCATAAGATCTTTTCCTTTTTGAGAGTTTAGAAACGAGTTTTTCGCTACAAATGTAGATGAACAGAAAGAGAGATAATGACTTTGTTATAAGGATAACTTAATTTTCCGATGGAATATGTTACAATAATAACAAATTCTGTAAAAACAATAGGCAGATTAGAGGTAAAGGTTTTAAATTATGGGGACTTATTTTTGGACTTCAAAAACTGGTGGCCAAGATATTATATTAAAACAGCAATATCAGAGGAAACCAAAGGCAGAGGTGTCATCAAATCACAGAAAATTAAATTCCAACCCACTGTCTTCAAAGTATTTAGACATTCAATTAAAAGGCCTGGTATTAGGGTCATTGCGCTGGATCGCGGCCCTGCGTTGATTCGCGGCCTCTTAGAGGACCAACCGTATAAATATTGCAATAATAAGAATTCTATCTCACTCTTAACAATGCGTTATAGCACTTTAAAAAGTAGGATAGTTGCAGAATGTAATGCCTATTCAAATTGGTCGATTAACCCCATCCATGTGCAGGAAATAAATCGTCCATTTTGCCAGCCGCGCTGTCAGCGCACACACGTACGCAAAGCTCCGAAAAAAATAGCGAACAGGTCCCGCTTCAAAAGTATTTCAAGTTTACGATTACTTATTACTAGTGTGATTGTTTTTGAGTGATCATAATTGTTTGTTTTGTGTAATTTTGCATTTATTTTGGGAGTAAATTACTTTTATACCAGTTTTATTTGGTCGCCGCCAACCAACACAATAAATTTTTAGTAAAGTTGGTATACGGCCGGGTGGCCGCGGCACTAGCTCACTGAATGAAACAAATTTGCTTTCTTTCCCAATATTAATGTAAATAAAGCTTCGTTTTTTGCAACATTTTTTTATTATTAGGGTTGGTTTAAATGATATGGTTAGTTCACGGCCGCCAAAATATAATTTTATACGGATTTATAGCTGTAATGTGGCCGCAAACTAAAACATGCTAACAAAATAAATCTGGTTCGCGGCCGTCTGAAAATCATATGAAAAATAGACGGCCGTTATCTGGCTATTTGAAAATAAAGGTGTCAGTTTACGGCCACGCCAATTCTTTCACACATACTGTTTTGGTTGGTGTTTGGATAATTTTTGTTTATTACAGATGTCTACGAAAAAACTCAAAAAAAAAACTGTGACTTAACACTCCTGAAATGCTACAGAAGGCTTTACAAGAAGTTCGCGAAGCCCAAATCCCAATAAGGGAAGCCTCCCGTAAATTTGGCATTTCGAGATGTACAATTCAAGATCGGTTAAGTGGCAGGACTGACGAACTAAAAAAAAAGGGCCCCGAGCCAGTGCTGGGAGAACAAGGTGAGAAAAAAGTTGTAGAATGGCTTATAAATATAGGCAAATATGGTTTTCCGGTGAAGAAGCAAGAGCTATTTAGATACCGTTCAAAAAATTTTCAAAGATTTAGAAAAGCCGAACCCATTCAAGGATGACCGTCCTGGTCAGACATGGTATTTAAACTTTTTAAAACGACACCCAGAAATATCTGTCAGATCTGCAGAAGGAATAAATAAAGCTCGAGCTAGGGTGACCGAAGAATCGATTCGACTGTGGTTCCACGAACTGGAAACATTTTTAGCGCAAGAGGGACACTTGGATATACTTACAGAACCCGAAAGGATATTCAATGGAGATGAAAGTGGTTTCTCACTTTGCCCAAAAACAGGAAAAGTTCTTGGGCCTAAAGGATATCTCAATTAATATCAAATTAAAGCCGGTAACGAAAAAGATAACCTAACAGTACTCGCAACATTTAACGCTAGTGGTGAGATGTGCCCGCCATTGGTGGTTTTTCCATATATTAGACCACCAAAAGCTTTGACAGACAGCATGCCACAACACTGGAGTCTAGGAAGAAGCGAATCCGGGTGGATGAATGGAGATGAATTCTTCGAATACATCACTAATGATTTCAATAATTGGATCACCGAAAATAATATTAAAAAGCCCGTTCTTCTGCTAGTCGATGGACATAAGTCGCATATGTCTTTAATGTTGAGCTCTATCTGTGAAGAGCTTGGTATTATTTTATATGCTCTTCCCCCGAACACTACGCACATGCTGCAGCCAGCTGATGTCAGCGTGTTTGCTCTATTAAAAGCCCAGTGGAAGAGTCACGTCAGAAAATTCCATGCAAAGCCAGAAAATTTGAACAAAGCTGTAAAAAAACAAATTTCTGTCTTCTTTTTAAAGACATAATCGAAAATCCTCAAATAAAAATCAATGGGTAAGGACCAAATTTTTCGCGCATTTTATAAAAACTTCGTGTTCGAAGAGTTGCGGGCTAAAAATAAAATGCTAGGAATAAAAAAAAAATGCTTCTATGAATGATACAAGAAAGCTTATTATTTTTGCATTATGCCAATATTTTTATATAAATATATTTTTAATTAATTACTTATTTATATATATTTTTTTTAAAGTCAATTTTTGCCTTTCATACAAATTGTAGGTGTCTGCGTGCGCCTGCTCCTCGAAAATCAATTAATTTTATGTTCTAAAAACACTCTGACATGTTATGATCTTATATCGTACTCTACTGAATATAACCGTCAATATAATACTAAACAACTACGTAAAATCATTTCGATATTGTTTTTACAAATAAATTTAGAGGTGTCTCCAATTTTTATCTGGTGTGACACTTCAGGTTGTGCGACGCGAAATACTAGGATTTATTTATAAATCTACCAAAAGGAATCAATTTATTTAAAGTGGCAACACTGGTCCATCATATTCGACAAATTTCTGAACGATACCGCCATTTTTTATTGTGTCAGTTGGAAGAACGTGCTGGAACCTGCAGTGTGTCCTTAAGAAACAGTAAGGTTTACTTTATTATATTGTAAATAATATGTACAGCTGTGCTGATTTTAAGTATTAAACATTACAAATTAATCATTTCTCTGTTGAAATATAACAATTGTAATGGGCTAAACCTTATAACTTTTATACAATATTTTTTTTAGGTTAAGTTATGTTGTAATTTCATTCTGTTGTGCGACCGAATGACACGAAATTGTGCGACGTATTACAACGGAAAATATAAAGGGAAGTGTATATTATTGTATTTGGGGTGTATGATTTCTTTTTAATTGGAAATAATAGGGACTTCATTCTCACGTGTAATTCAGGAATATTTTCATACTATAACAGTGCGTGCAGTGTGTATAAAATAAGTATGATTTTCACAAATGTTCTTTTCAGATGCCTTTATCTGCCGCAGAACGCTGTCGCAGATATAGAGAAAATCTTAAAAAAAATAATCCTGCTAAATTTGAAGAGTTGAAAAAGAAAAATGCTGAGAGAACGAAGGCTAAAAAAAGAAAAATTGCAGATATGAATGACGAAGAAAAAAAAATGATGAGAAAGAAATGGCGAGACGCCAAAAGCGACAAAAAGAAAAACGATGAAGTTTTACCACAAGCACATCAAGCAGCAAATGCAGATAGGCAACGTCGCAAATATCGTACTAAAATATTACGTGAAAACAAAAAATTAAAAAATAAAATAAAGTGTCTACGTGTTAAAAATGCCAGTCTTCAGAAAACCATATTAAGATATAAAAATGGATTCAGGCGATGCCCTAGTAGCATTTTTGATCGGCCACAATTGGAAAACGGTAGGGTTATTGATGGAATATGGTTAGTAAAATCGCCCACATGGAACTTGTATTGGCCCCACGAAGATCAATAACGATATTATGCCGAGCTGATTACCAACAGTGGGCCTTTATGCTGTTTTGCTATCGCTGGCTAAACTGCAACTTGTATTGGCCTAACATAAAGACTCAGTGCGCATTCCGAATTAGACTTTCAGCGCTGTCAGCGCTCAGAAAAGCCAAAAAATGTATGGCTGACAGTAATTCAGCGCATCTCGGAATACAGGGAATATCGGTTATTATGCCGACTGATTACCAACATTGGGCCTCACTAGTGTGCGAGGGTGTTGTAGGGGGTGCAGTGGGAGGGGTGGTCGCCGCCCGCCATTTTGTTTGTGTGAATCGTTCATTTTGTTTTGAGATCGACGCGTGGTGCGGTTCGGCGTGAAGGCGACTCTCTGACTGGTCGTCACGCCAGTTTATTACATCCTCTTTGTGGTCGTCTGCAGAGATTCATGTATAACGTGGTAGAATTTGAAGATAATGCCGTAGGCATTATAAAGGAAAGCTGGTTGACGCCACGTAAAAAAGAATGCTTATGGCCGCCATATAAAATACCAAGTAAATTTAACAAATGCTTGGTTTCGCAAGACTTTCCTGATGAAAATTGGCCCGTTTATGCTGTTAAGAGTATTATGTACGAAACTGGTAAGTCAGCTTTGATAATTTATAGTTTAAAATATTGGCACTTCATAACCTAACCCGATTTGAAATACAAAGTAATTTTTATTTCTTTATTTGGCTCTTCTACAATGTGTACACCTTAACTACACCTTTTCTAACGGTTTATTAGGTCCCGTATTACTTACACCCATATTGTACAGTTACATTCTGACCTTTTGTATGCCGTTTGTCCTTAAACCTAAACTAGCACTAATGGTTTTTAGTCAAATACACCTATGTGAAGTTAGCAGTAAAAGTTAGACGAATTTGATAACCCGACTAAATTGAGGAGGCGGTGAATTCGAAATTCCAAAATGAGCTCCAAATCGATGGCAAATGACTAGATAATAAGTAAAATGTCCCTAAATATCGATTCAACACAAAAACAAGCAAAAAAGTAGGCGAAATCACTAAAAATTCCGTCATAAACATTGACAGTGTTATTACAAAAAAGTTAAGCAGACGTTGAACGCGTGTCTAAAAAATAATCTATTACAAAATCGTGTTTAAGCAGTGGCTAGAGTTAGACATGGTTTAAATACTGTTTATTTTTAGACACAAGGGAACGGTTGTCTAAGGCCTTGTTTAACCTCAAATTCTTTGTAAGTAATTTGGAAAATCGAATTGCGGTACATATATCTAGAGGTGTAAAAATAATTCTTATCAAAAATGGATTTAAACTTTGCGGATTTTATTGATGATATTGATTTGCAAGATTTTGATGATATGGATGGCTTTCGAGATGATCAAGTGAATCGGACACGAATGGATCCTTTTGAAAAATATGATGACCTGAGATTTAAAAAGAAGTACAGGTTTAGCAAATGTTATGCAAATAAAGTATATGATATAATAAAAAACGATTTCCCATATGATCCTCGAGGTGGAACTATAGATCCACGAACACAAGTGGCGTGTGCTTTGCGGTGTTGGGCACGTCATCAGGTAAGTTCTTGTTAATTTTTAAAGCAAAACTAGTTAATTTTTAAATTTTTTTTTCATTTATAATTTATTGAATTGATATTTTATTTTTTATATTATTGCGAATGATTATTTTAATGAAATTTGAATTTTATCTTTAGTATTTATATTGTATAATAACAATTTAAAATTATGCATGTTAAATTATTATTTATATTGTAAACCTATTTGTCTTCCACTTGCATGCCTTATATTATGCAATGCCCTGACAGGGTCATGTACTTATCTGCCATGTTAAATTATAACTTTTAAGCTTGTACATGTGAGCATAAATAAATAAATAAATAAGCCAATTTGCAGATGTGATGGCTAACAAAAGATGTGATGTGATGTGATGTTTGTTCGGTGAGCTCTTCTCCAGTTTCCGCACAGTGTTAGTGAACCCATCTAACAAAATGTAGATGTAGCTAAGTGATACTTACTGGTATCCGAAAGCAATAAAGAACTTAAAAATAATAATTACATTACTTTACAGATTCAAGACGATAGTGGTGATTTACACGGTATATCGCAGCCAGGCGTCAGCAAGATGTCCAAGAAGGTTGCAATAGCGCTGGCTAAAAGGGCTCACCATTTTATCAGTATGCCAAATTCGTTAGAAGACCAAGCTGAAGTTATTAGGAACTTTAGAAGGATCAGTAACTTTCCCACTGTTATTGGAGCAATTGACTGCACCCACATAAGACTAAAAAGGGTTTCAGGTGACCTTAGCGAAGCATATGTTAACAGGAAGGGATATTACTCTTTAAATGTGCAAGTAGTCTGCGATTCGAATTTAAAGATAAGAGACATTGTTGCAAGATGGAGAGGAAGTGCCCATGATTCACGTATATTTAATGAAAGTGCAATAAAAGAGAGGTTCGAGAACTCGGAATTTCATGGCAGACTATTGGGAGATAGTGGGTATGGATGCACTTCTTATCTTTTTACGCCAGTACTTAATCCAAACAATGAGAAAGATGAAGCCTATAACAGAGCACACATTAGAACAAGAAATACTATTGAAAGATGCTTTGGCTTATGGAAACAGAGATTCAGGTGTCTTCTTAGAGGTCTGTATACCAAATTGAGTACAGCCAAAACAACTGTTGTAGCATTAGCAGTTCTACATAATATTGCAATAGATATGAATGAACATATTGATATTGTCCGATATGTCAGACGCCGCCGTAGACAAAGACAACGCCCAAGAGATTCCACAAGGGGAGCAATAATAAGACGTAATTTTATCAATCAACATTTTTAATTTGCAATAATTTTACTTATGTACGAAAATAAAAAAAAACTTCTCTTCAAATAAATTCGAAATTCTGTAATACTAAAAAGCTTTTTTAATCAGCTAAGGTTTGTCATAGTAACAGTACCTATGTAAATATGTTTCAATAAATAAACGCTATTACTTAAAATATATTAAATGACGTTTATTTTCTAACATTATTTAGTTTTGTCTACAAGTTAACAACGATATTTAACGCACTTGTATCGTAATGTACAATTGTAGCCCTATATAATGTATACATCATACAACTTGTTAATGAAATAACGCAAAACCTTTTGGTTGGTACCTCAGACCATGAAACTGAACAACTTTTGTACTACAACATTATTTAAATATTAAAAAAATAATTTTCATGAAATTTGACGTTGTATACAATTATATTGGGCTACAATGAATATCAGCTTGTTTGCGCAAGTCTGTTGGGCATAACTCCATAATTTTTAAGTCCTCTTCCGGGGGAAATGGGGGCGGAAGTCCTCCACCCGTACTACGTACAGACTTCTTGTGCTCCGAGACATGCTTTTTTGCTGTAAGCTTCATCCTCCTCCAGAACCCTTTGAGCTGGGCTACTCCTCTCACCTTTCCGGTTAATTCTTTTAATCTAAAAAGCAAAGCCATGTTAAGTTATTATCTTTAAGTGCTTTAAGTCACTGATGGAGTGAGTTTGCCCAAAACTGCTATAATCACTCGTGCTTTAAATAGATTCAAGTTGTAAACACTCCGCAACACATGCAGACAAGGTATGCTACAACTACAACATAACTGTGCACATTATAACATGTAAGTTACTAGGTGAAGATGTAATACTCACAAGCTGGTAACTTTGCGACGGTGGTGAGACAGGTTGTATAGCTTTGACCCCAGCAGCTTACTACCTATATAGTCCATCCCTAAATCAAGTGTTTAAATGTAAAAAAAATACATACTTACTTGCTTTGAACTTTTAACCATTCTGCTACTTTCTTTTTATTAGTGTTAGTGTCTGTTTGCTTATTTTCAATTATGGGCGCCGATTCCTTCATTAATTCAAGGAACAAGTCCTACAAAATAAATAAAAACAATTATAACAACAATGCTACCGGCGGCGGCGGCGGCCCGCGGTTTATTTTACAATCAATTGATTTACCTTTTCCTCTTGAGTCCAATTTTCCCCACATTCACGAATTATTTTTTTCATCTTTATTTCTTGATCTTTCCTATCCATCTTATAGAATAGGTATCCACTCTAGCGTTAGAAATATTGAAGAAAATCAAATCAAATCACCCGCCGCACGCAACAACAACAAACAAATCATTTTTTTTTTTATTTGTCCTTTACAGGAACAGGCAATTTGACATAACGTTTGACGTTTTGGTATAACGTCCCGTTTCTTTCAAATTTATTGATAAAATTTTGTTGTTATGTCCTGTTTTTGTTACGAATTTATTTCTGGCGATATGGTGTATGATATCAAACTGCACACCGTTCAGACCATTTAAGATCTTTTTTGTATTTATGTTATTCATTAGTATGTAACGCAAACAAATTTGCATTAAAAGAAACGTCAAAGAGTGAATGATTGTTAAATGAATGAATATGTTGCAGTATTGCTATTGTAAAATTACATTCGGTTGTTTAACGATATTTTAGTTAGTGAAAGGTTAGACACTGTTTTGTAATAGAGAAATTTAGACATCATCTTAGACATCGTTTAAATCATTAGACATTGTTTAACAAAACACATGCTTAGACATAGTTTAACGTATTTTTTTGTAATAACACTGTGAATGTTTTTTGGTGCCAGATTCGTCCAGCTAAAAAATATGTTTCTAACAAGATTTTATTAACGAATCGCATTACAAAATGTAGCTACTGAAATAACCTTCCAAGTAAAAGACAAATAAAAAATATTTACGATCTCCACGTATACTAAAACTCGAAAGGTTCCCGGAGACTCTGCTTAGCCATGAGCATTATTTTAAATTGACCATAATTTCGTTTCCTTTATAGCTAAAGAAAAAAAAAAGGTACCAAACGGTTGGTATTGACGTTATCTATCCAATGATATGCGGTTTCTCCATGTTTGTGAACTATTACTATGCTAAAATTTAAATATTCTCAGAAATACTGCTAAGATGAAAGACCTGTATCTCCTTTCCTGATCGACCTTTATGAATGAAACGCATACCAAAAGAAAGGTATTCAGAAAGGCTAACAACGATAAAAAAATAAAAAAATCTATGATCTCTGAGTAGGCGAAAAAAATATTTTTATGCTCGGCTTAAAGTATAGGTGATGGTGAGTTTTGTTTCAGCTGTATCTCCACTCCTGATCAACCTTTATGAATGAAACGTATACCAAACGAAATGTAATAAAACAGGCTACAACTGATAAAAAAATAAAAAATATTTATGATCTCCAAGTAGGTTAAAAATTAAATTGTATGCTCGGCTTGATGTATTGGTGATGGTGAGTTTTGTTTCAGCTGTATCTCCACTCCTGATCGACCTTTATGAATGAAACGCATACCAAACGAAAGGTATTAAAACAGGCTACAGCTGATAAGAAATAAAAAATATTTATGATCTCCAAGTAGGTAAAAAAATAAATTGTATGCTCGGCTTGATGTATAGGTGATGGTGAATTTTGTTTCAGCTGTATCTCCACTCCTGATCGACCTTTATGAATGAAACGCATACCAAACGAAAGGTATTAAAACAGGCTACAGCTGATAAAAAAATAAAAATATTTATGATCTCCAAGTAGGTTAAAAATTAAATTGTATGCTCGGCTAAATGTATAGGTGATGGTGAATTTTGTTTCAGTTGTATCTCCTCTCCTGATCGACCTTTATGAATGAAACGCATACCCCACTGTTCTGCCCTCGTGTGAAATAGGCATCACGGAGAGCGACAGTGACGAAACTTGTTTACTACTAGGACTGGACCAGGACGCTGCTACAAACTTCGCACATGGATACTTGCAAGTCCAGGCCCTCTTTGCTATTACAAAACCTTTGCTTCTTGCAATATAACAAAAATCTAGTACCACCTCGACTCAGAAACTGATACCAGGGCCATTTGAATAGGCAGCTTATCAGTGATCCTATGTAAAGAGTTCTACTATAATAGAAGTTATTGAAGCCAGCCCTTCAGTCTTTCTAAGCTGTTTCTTTTTTGCCTGCGATAATGATACTTCAATACTTTGTAGTACCTAATCTAAATATCTATGAGGTCGTTTGTCGACTAACCTATGACTAATCCACAATGAAGATCTAAATTACTAAATATTTTTATTTTCTCTACAGATCCGGGCCCTACTGCAGAACCATGGTATCAAAGATCAAAACCACTATGGCGACAAAAAGAGGGTGTATCCTCTCTAGTTACTCCAGAAGGCACGGTGAGTTGGTACCAAATTTTTAAGAAATAAGAGTACCAAAGTCGGTTTAAGATCATGTGTAAGTCGCAATTGAATTACTATGGTTAAAATTAAACCCTTGTTTGCTTTATTTTAGAGATGAATTATTAATAGTTACTGCAGCATTACTGCAGGTTTTTTAATAACCTTTTTGGTATGATTCTTTTTTCTTTTGGCCGGTTTTTATGTCACATTTTCAAATTTAAAATTTTCTTGGTTTGACCTTTTTCTAAATTGTTTATTGTTTTCCCAAGTGTCATTGGGTGATGATAGGAGCGATTTTTTCTTGAATCGATCTCCAAAACGTGAATCGCTTTGTTAGTAAATATTCAATTCTATTCAATCGGATTTTGCCAGATTGAAGAGTCCCGGGATCATTCCCGTATGGTGCGATAAGCCTTGGACACATATACCGTTTGGACTAGCCGGGTAAGTCTTGTGTTGTCTTCCTACTGGTTTTTATCGACGCACTTTTCTCTTTCCTTGTCTTGGTTGGATAGCGATTATTTCTTTGTCAATCTTTACAGTGTATTTGCGGCCTCTGCGACACACACACGAGGGTCCCTCCGTGCCTTTCACGATCTCTCGCTGTGGTTCCGGACACCTGAGGCCACCAGGCATTGGACGTGCCTGGATCCCTGTGTTGTGTGCGTCCGTGCCGTCCCCCCTGGGATACTGCCCATCTCGCGGATTTTTTTAGCCTGTTTTTGTATCAGTGTAATTTTGTATGCGGATTTTGCCAAATTCTGTCTAAATTCTTTTCTAAATTCTAAAAAGGCCCTTTAGGTTTCTCTGGCCCTCCTTTTTTTGGTTCCCGTTTGGCATTTACTCTCCGGGGTACTCCGCGGTCTTTATACCTTCCTGCATCGATACACTCTCTCAACACAACACTAGTTCAGCGACACTATATCGACGGAGTCCCCTCAGGACCCGACTCTCGGCTCATCTTTTTGATACTTTGGCAATTTCTAGGCCCTTTTAAATTTTTATTATACCGTTCGGACAAATTTAACTAACTCTTTCTCTGTTCTCCTAAATTTCACGTTTCGCCTGTGGTTGTCAACCACAGGTTAGCTAGCTTCTTTTTTTAACGCTACATTACATGATAAGTAAGTATACAACATAAGTAATTATTGTATTTTACAGGGGACGGAGAGGAGGGTATTCAAAAGGTGATCAACTTTACTCCAGATTTATTTTTATACCTTTTTGTTTTTTTTTTTTTATATTTACATCGTTTCTTCTTTTCAGCTCTCTAATCTTAAGGAAAATTTAAAATAGGTGAAAAATCAATACGCTAAAAGAGGTGTCTCGCTAAAAGATCAGTCTCGCGCGCAACTGCGATCGATCGTGACGTGTTTATCGCTTTTTGTTGTGGGCGCGGATAGCCGATGAGATATAAAAATGGCTTTAAACGTAGTGCAGTGTTTACATTGCAAAATTGTAATAAACGAGGTGTTGGCTTTCATTTGTAATAAAATGGATGTCATGGACGAAGAAAGCATAACAAGGATTTGTACGACTGCTTTTTCTGAAGAAGAAATTGTACAGGCGAAGGATTTGTTGTTCGCTTCCTTACCAGCTAAACAACGTAAAAAAATAAGAAAGCGACAAGGAAAGACTGTACGTAATGTCGGGGATATTGTGTGCCTACTGAAGGAAACGGATCCCGAGGATATCCCCACTTTTGTGGCGCGAGACCTACAAAAACTACCCCCTGTCCATTTCGATCATGTGGATGTAACCCGTCTCCTTAAGGATATAGTGAGGATAAAAAATGACATAGACCGAATTAGCGATGAGTATGCTACAGTGCAACAACTACAAAAAGTACAATCGGAGCTTGAGGCACTAAAGAACGCATCGATCGTTAATAACTTTCCTCGTTCCGTATTTGTCAATAATAAGAGAGGCGCATGCCTATTGTCGAGCTTTGAATGCGAGAGTGGGCCCATGGGATTAACATCTGAAATTACTGTACAGAAGACGCCTGAGAAAACTACATTACAAGAACAATGTACTTTTTCTTCACATGAGGGTAATGAAACATTGAAGTCGTCGCCGTTGTTACCACCGGACGGAGATCTACCTGCAAATAGTAAACAAAACTCAGCTGAGCGCTCAACGGTTATCGCCGCGGCCTCTCCGTCTGCTTTGAGTCATGCACTTGCACCCCCACCTCTGCCCTCACCGCGCTCGACTGCGACTACTAAACCCGTTCCGATACACACTGCTCGCCCGACTGGCGCAAATATCAACAAGAGCGCGGGCGAAAGTTACCTAGGTATTGCAAAAAATTGAGAGTGGAAACCTCTAGTACAAAATGAGGAATGGAAACTTGTACAGAGAAGGAGATTGAAAAATCGATTCATAGGAAAATCTGGGAAGGCAATCGTCGATAATAATTCTAAGTTTCGCGCGGCTGATGTCAGATTACCAATTTTCATCTATAATGTATCGAAGGAGGCGTCCGTGTGTGACCTTACAAATTATATAAAATCTAAGACAAACATGGATGTGCGCTTGGAGAAGATTACTATGAAAACATCAAAGGACTATAATGCTTTCAAAGTTTTTATACCAAAAAGTAAACTTGATTTATTTTTAAATGATGATTTTTGGCCAGATGGGGTTTTATATCGCCGTTACGTAGACTTCAATAGAAGTTATCGTGATGAACAAAAACTATCTAAGTAATGGCTGTTGAGATGAATACTGCTAAAATTATCAGTTTCAATTGTAAAAATGTAGTTCGCTCGATCGAAGATATAAGGAGATTATGTCGTTCGGCGGATATAGTGGCACTGCAGGAGACATGGCTCCTTCAACACGACATACCATATCTAGGTGGCATTGACGACGACTTTTCCTACACTGGGAACACGGCTGTTGATCTATCAGCGGGAGTCCTGCGGGGGAGGCCGTATGGAGGTGTCGCATTACTCTGGCGTAAAGCAGTGTTTCCGTCGGTTTCAGTGATTAGTTGTAGTAGTGTGCGTCTTAGTGCCATTAAAGTGCAGCTCTGTGGCCGGTCCATGTTGGTGTTTTCTGTATACATGCCGTGTGATATGGAGGCTAATTTGACTGAATTTACTCAATGCCTAAGTGAAGTACACGCAATTATCGAGAGTGCTGATGTGGAATTGGTATTTATACTCGGGGACTTCAACGCACATCCTGGGGAGTCCTTCTGCAATGAATTGTTAAGTTTCTGTGAGGAATAGTCATGGTCTTGCGTAGACTTGGAAGCGTTGCCTAGTGACACTTTTACATTCGTGAGTGACGCAAACGGGTCCCGAAGGTGGCTTGACCACTGCGTAGTTACGAACGCCACGCGCAGCGCCGTTACCAGTGTTGAGGTACTATATGACACCTTTTGTTCTGATCACTATCCGTTGGTTATGCACTGTAATTTTAATATAAGTATACCTAAATTTGCTAAAAATTTTACTTCATGTAACAAGATTAAATGGGGGGAAAGAGACGAATATCAGAAAGACAAATATCATGAATACTGTAATTCAAAATTAAAAGAGTTTGATTTTCCATTAGAATTTGGTATGTGTGCCGACAACATGTGTAACGACCCTAGTCATAAGTTAATGATATGTTGACCAAGGTACAGCACTAGTTTTCATGTACATCACTAGGAGTAGAAAAAAAATAAACATTACATTGTGGATTACAAATGGCGTCTTTAATTGATCCGAATAAAATAATACAATTCTCTTACAATTCTAAACTAAATACATTAAATACACAACAAAAAGTGGCGACAGGATGGCGGAAATACAGGCCGTGTTACAACAATTGGCCGCCGCTATACAGAAACTTACCGTGCAACCACCCGACCACGCGGCTGGTTTGACTTTGCAAAATTTCGATGAAGGAAACGAAAGTTTCGACTTATATCTGCAACGACTCCAAAACTACATCGAGTTAAAACAAATTAAGGATGACAAGACAAAAGTGCAAATGTTTTTGACATGTTTGGGACCAAAATATTACCAAGTGATCAAAAACATAACCTCACCTACAAAACCAGAAGAAAAATCTTACGAGGAACTGGTAACTTCACTAAAAAACCATGTGTCACCTAAGCCGAGTGAAATTTCACAACAAAACAAGTTTTGTTTGCGCCTACAGAGGGACGGAGAGAGTCTAGCTAACTACGTGGCAGATCTCAAAGCTATCGGTTCAAAATGCAACTTCATTTGTAAACATTGCAAGAATTCCACCTTTGACACGCATCTACGAGTACAATTCATACGTGGCCTTAAGTCTCAGGAAATTAAAGAACGTTTACTACAAGAGCCGGCAAAGGAATTTACAGAAATTTTGAATACAGCTACAAACATTGAGCTATCTAAAATGGAAAGTGAACAAATGCAAAGTGAGAAATACAATGTAAATAAAGTGACTACAAAAAGAAATTACACATCATACAAATTAAAACAAAATACAAAGAGGAAAATACAATACAATCCATCAAGAAAAGTTTATACAGGTTACAATACACAGAGAAAATACAATAATAAAAATAAAAGACCATTCTACAATAAATACAATCAAAATACAAGGGAATATACAAAGTGCTACAGGTGCGGAAACACAAACCACCGGGCAAATGAATGTCGTACAAAAAACTTGTTCTGCAGAAACTGTGATAGACCAGGACACATCGACAAAGTCTGTTTCAAGGATATCAAACAAATTGATATGACTGAATCGGAAAGGGAAGAAAATGATACTGAAGAAAATGGAGAAATATATGAGATATTCAAAATACAACCTGATTCTTACCAAAACAAGTTTTTGACAGAAATACAAATACACAAGAAAATACATACACTGGAAATTGACACAGGAGCCGCTGTAACTATATGCTCAGAAAATTTTTACAAAGAAAACTTAAATGACTTACCACTTACACCTACTACTGCAAAACTGAAAACATACACAGGGGAAATTATTCAGCCGAAAGGTATATGTCAAGTACCCGTTACTTACAACAATAAAAGGCAAGTTATGAGGCTTTTCGTTATCAGAGGATTTTCTGATCCTGTAATTGGAAGAAAATGGATCATAGGAATGAGAATAAACATACAAGTGCCAGAAAGCATAAATAAAATAAATACTATCATAAACTACGAAGAAAAGCTAAAAGATTTATTACAAAAATACAAAGAAATATTTGAAGAAGATATGGGAAGAATTACAAATTACAAATGCTCATTCCAACTGAAAGAAAATACAAACCCTGTTTACATTAAACCAAGACCTGTTCCATTTGCATTGAAGGACAAAATTGAAGAAGAAATTGACAGATTAGAGAGAAATAAAATAATTACAAAAGTGACTTACTCACAGTGGGGAACACCAATTGTACCGGCGATTAAACCCAATGGCAAAATAAGATTGTGTGCTGACTACAGAAGTACACTCAACCCCAGATTGATGGATGACAATTACCCAATACCCCGTATTGAAGAGATTTTTACAAAACTTAGCGGAGGTAAATATTTCTGTACCTTGGATATCAACCAGGCTTACCTACACATGCCTGTGGATGATGCTACAGCCGAAATGCAGTCAATCAGTACCTGCAAAGGAACATACAGAGTAAACAGATTAATGTTTGGTGTTAAAATTGCTCCAAACATTTGGCAACGGTACATGGACCAGACGCTTCATGGACTTGAAGGAGTCGCATGCTTCTATGACGACATTGTGATACAAGGCTCTACTCAAGAAGAACTACTAGAAAGAATGGAGCAAGTGTTCAAGAAATTGAAAGAATGCGGATTACACTTAAACAAAAATAAATGTCAATTCAACCAGAAGGCAATTACATACCTGGGCCATAAAATTGATCAAGAAGGACTACATCCTACAGAAGATAAAATTAAAGATATTGTCAATACACCAAGACCTACAGACGTTACTACACTGAAACAATTTCTCGGACTAATCAACTATTATCAACAGTACATACCGAATTTGGCAACCAAGTTGAGACCTCTATACAGACTACTACTAAAAGACACACCTTTCATATGGAATAAACAATGTGAAGATTCTTTTCAAAACCTGAAACAAGAAATATGCAGCGACAAAGTACTTCAACCTTTTGATGGCAGATTACCAGTAATACTTGCGACTGATGCTTCACCTACAGGATTTGGAGCTGTGCTATCAAATAAAATGCCAGACGGAAATGAAAGACCAGTAGCTTTTGCATCAAAGTCTTTGTCAAAAGCAGAACAAAACTACAGTCAGCTCGACAAAGAAGCTGCAGCCCTGATATGGGGTCTGAAGAAATTTTTCCAGTATACTTACGGACGGAAAATAACATTAGTTGTCGATAATCAACCATTGGCTAGAATATTACATCCAGACAAAGCTATACCTATGACTACAGCTTTAAGACTTACACACTACGCTAACTTCTTAGCTGGATTCAACTATGAAATTAAAGTAAAGAAAACCAAGGAACATGCTAATGCAGATTATTTTTCGAGGATACTGCCAGTAACTGAAATGGGAACTACATCTACAAATAAAGCTAACATGCAATCTAAATCTACAAACAAACATGAGAAGGACCTTACAGATGATGATGCATTCTACTTGAGCCAAATACAAATGATGCCTGTTACTCAGGAAATGATACGCCAGGCTACAGCCAGAGATCCTATCTGTATTCAACTCTACAATGAAATACAGTCAGGAAGAAGTAACGACAAAACTTTACATGAATATTCATTACAGAATGGATGCATTTTCAAGGGAATAAGAGTCATGATACCAAAAGAACTACAACCACAGATACTACAGGAATTACATACAGCACATACTGGTATTGTAAAAATGAAGGCTTTAGCAAGAAGTTATTTATGGTGGAAGAATATTGACAAAGATATAGAAGAAATGGTAAAAGGATGCAGAAATTGTTGTATGGTACAAAAAACCCTGCAAAAGTACCTATTCATTCATGGGAATACCCTAAAGAACCTTGGACTAGAATACATATAGACTATGCTGGACCATTTCTAAATACCTATTTCCTAATTGTTGTTGATGCCTATACTAAATGGTTGGAAGTCATACCTACAAACAACACCAATTCAACAGCGACTATTAAAATACTGAGAAAACTATTTACAACATTTGGATTACCCATCATAATCGTATCAGACAATGGAAGACAATTTGTCTCAAAGGAAATGTTAGAATTTTTAAATGAAAATGGAATACAAGCTAAATTTACAGCACCATACCACCCAGCGACCAACGGGCAAGCTGAACGTTATGTACAAACATTTAAATACAAATTGAAAGCTATGACAGAAGAGGAAGGGTCCCTGGAAGAAAAATTGTCTAGATTCCTAATGCAATACCGAAAGACAGCCAATTCCACAACAGGAATTAGCCCTGCTGAAATGATGTATAAGAGATTATACAGGACAAGGATAGACCTAGTAAAGAGAGACATAAGTACAGAAATGAACATAAGGAATACAACAGACGGAGAGACAACTAAAGAATTTAATAAAGGAGACAAAGTTATATCGAGATGCTATAATGGACAAGAGAAATGGAAATTAGGAACTATCAATACAAGAAGAGGAAAACTACACTATGAAGTCATGATAGATGGACAACCGCAAATGAGACATGTTGATCAATTAAGGAAGACTACATGGCAAGATAACATCCAAAGAGAACAGATACCAATAGAGAAGAATAATTATGAAGAAGAAAAGGAGTATGAGATGATACCTGAAACGACAAATGAAAACAACGAAGAAACGACTGATGGCACTACACATGTCAAGTTAACACAGACACCTGAAACAAAAACAACTACAACTACTACATACGAAGACGTCGATCGACCACTGAGTCCAGAGGATGATTACCTGGAACAAACAAACTCTACACCTAACAAAAATGATACAGCAAGAAACTCTACACCACAGCAATCTAATGAAACACCTATACTACGAAGATCTATGAGAATTAGAAAACCACTTATCGTTTGAACTTGTAAAACTATGAATTAATTAAAACTTAAATTAAATTTACTCACCTGTAACTTACCTTGTTAACTTCATAAGCTTCATTGTAAACAACTTTTGAATTATATAACGTGGGAGAGTGATATGTTGACCAAGGTACAACACTAGTTTTCATGTACATCACTAGGAGTAGAAAAAAAATAAACATTACATTGTGGATTACAAATGGCGTCTTTAATTGATCCGAATAAAATAATACAATTCTCTTACAATTCTAAACTAAATACATTAAATACACAACAGTTAATATTGAATAAAATGTACTCTGATATTGTAGAAATATTAACGAAGGCCACTGAGCTTTGTTATAGAGAACCTAGACGTAGAAAGTTTAATTATGTACCGGGATGGAACCGACACGTTGGTGCCGCTCACAGGGAGGCCCGACTTCATTTTCAAATATGGGTTGCGCATGGAAAGCCTAAGTGTGGGGACATATTTAATAAAATGCGTGAGTCAAGGAAATTCTTTAAGTACAAATTAAAATTTTGTCAGGACAATGAAACACAAATTAAAATGGATATTTTAGCAGAACAACATGCAAAGAAGAGTTTTTCAAAATTTTGGAAAACTACAAATAAATTGAGCCCACGGTCGAGCCAACCTGTGAGCGTGGGCGGAGTGCACGCGCCGCGTGACATAGCCGCCGCGTTCCAGCGTCATTTCAAGGTGGAGTCCCCGCTCGGGCGGGTGCCGCAGAGCTCGATGGTCGATGCTGAGGGTCACCCCAAGGACATTAGTGTGCGCTTCTCAGCCAAGGAGATAGTAGGTGTTATAAAAAAGATGGTGGGAGGCAAATCCCCGGGTAATGACAACCTCAGCATCGAGCACCTGAAGTACGCCGGTGTGCATCTGCCAAGGGTCCTCTCGATGTTTTTTAATCTTTGTGTGAGTCATAGCCACTTACCTGTTAATCTTATGTACACGGTGGTGGTTTAAATTATAAAGAATAAAACTGGTGACGCCTCAGATTTGTCTAATTATAGACCAATTTCGCTAGCAACAACTATAGCAAAGGTGCTGGACAGTTTGCTTGATAAACAGCTGGATAAGCACCTCCATCTGCATGACGCTCAGTTTGGCTTTAGGCCAGGAGTCTCGACTGAGAGTGCCATTCTCTGCCTCAAGCAAACTGTTCAATATTATACGGCTAGAAAAACACCTGTTTATGCATGCTATTTGGACCTGTCCAAAGCATTTGATCTGGTATCTTATGACAAACTGTGGCAAAAGTTAAATGCTGAAACGGAACTACCTCACGAGATTACGGCACTGTACAGATACTGGTATAATCATCAGCAAAACAGTGTAAGGTGGGCAGGCGAATACTCGGACGCGTATGGGCTGGAGTGCGGGGTGAGGCAGGGGGGTTGAGCTCGCCCCGTCTCTTCAACCTGTACGTGAACCAGCTCATCGTTGAGCTCAGCAGCGCCAATGTTGGCTGTTCCATAGACGGAGTGTGCGTCAACAATATAAGCTACGCTGACGACATGGTGCTGCTGAGTCCATCGGTGGCTGCACTGAGGAAACTACTGCAGATTTGCGAGTCGTATGCGGAGGCCCATGGGCTCAGATACAATGCCAAAAAGAGTGAATGGATGATTTTTAAAGCTGGTACCAAATGTTACTCTCCTGTACCTATCACTCTTTGCGGCTTTGTTCTTAACAGAGTTCATAAATTTAAGTATCTGGGCCACTGGGTCACCGACGACTTGTGTGATTGTGAGGACATTGATAGGGAGCGTAGGGCGCTGTCCGTCCGCTGCAACATGTTGGCTCGTAGATTCGCTCGCTGCTCAACACAAGTGAAGTTGACACTCTTCAGAGCATGCTGTCAGAGTTTTTACACGTGCAGCCTGTGGAGCAACTTCACGCGGCGGGCGTACAGCGCACTTCGCGTGCAGTACAACGATGCTCTCAGGATTCTGTTGAAAATGCCGCGTTATTGTAGCGCCTCTGCCATGTTCGCGGAAGCACATATTGATGACTTTTATGCCATAATAAGGAAACGAAGCGCTTCGTTAATGGCTCGCCTACAAGCTAGTACCAATGGAATCCTGACAGTATTGTTTGAGCGTTGGGACTCGCCGATGATGGAAAGGTGGTTGCGGCTGCATGCCAGTGCCGCCCCCTTCATACAATAGTATGTAATAAGTTTTTGTTTTTGATTTAATTTAATTTTGATTTTAATGTATTTTTTTTTATTGTATGACATTTTAATTTCATTTTATTTGACTTTTGATATGATATTATGTTTTAAATTTGGATGTTTTAAATGGATTTTAATTTAATTTAATTTAAAAAAAAGTAAAGTATTTTTTTTTACTACAGAAAACGGGTAATTTCGGGTAATCTTATATTTTGTTTCGGACTTTTTCTCGTTTGACTGCCGGCAACACTGGTGTAGCGCGCCATATGTGTTGCAAAGTTCTGATGATGGGTGCAGAGCTGCAGAGCACAATGTAAGTACCTAATTTAAATTCAGTTGTTTATTTTGTGCAAATCTTTAAACAAACTGGTACATGAATGTTTAGGTACTACCTACTTATTTCGCATTTGGAATTGGAACTTCATTGGTCTTTAGCCTGTGCTGCTAGGAAAACTCCGCTCTCCTTCTCAGATTCTATGCCGGCAGATTCCGTCTGGTCATCATCATCATTTCAGCCTGTTAACGTCCACTGCTGAACATAGGCCTCTCCAATCGTACTCCAGAGCCACCTGCATAACAAAACCTAAAACCGTGTTTTATTTAAATGTCCAATCATCCCTGAAACCTCGGAAAATATTATAAAATAGCAGCTTTATGAATTATGTATTAATCTATATGTTAGGTAGGTATTGAGAAAAGGGCGGCACATGGCCTGGGACCTAGAGCGGCTAGGACTGCAAATCCGCCACTGTTCGTAGGTAAGTAATATAAACTGTTCAATGTGTTGAATAGGGAAATGAAAGAAGTCCGGCATTCGCCGCCACCGCCGCCGCCGCAGCAGCAGCAGCCGCTTGCTCCGCCGGCGCTGCAGCAGCAGCCTGCCCCGCCGCCGCCGCAGCAACCTGCTCCGCCGCCGGCCAGGGAATCGCGGTCAGTTACTGATATAATATCTATAACTTCATTTTTCCCTGACTTTGCTCAGAGACTTCGTAGATATACTTAAGCACCTGGCTTATAGTGTGAAACATTATTGATCAGTTGTTGTTCTACCATAATCTATAGAGCGCCCTGGAGGCCGGCTGCCCCATGGAGGCCGGCTGCCCCATGGCGGCCGCCACCAGCTGCACCATGGGGGCCGCCGGCGACGTGGGGCTATGTCCCGTGGGTGCCGGCGGCGGCGTGGGTTCCGGCGGTGGCGCAGGCACCACCGGCGGCGCGGGAGTGGCGGCCGCCGCGAAGACGCGGGCGTGGCCGGGGACGTGGCCGTGGCCGTGGCCGGGGCCGTGGTGGCCGTGGTAGGTAACCTATTTAATGCTATTTAACTAGATTGATAATATCTGTAGGTAGATACGATCACCCAAATTCAGGATAGTCAACACAGTTTTAACTATAGTTTTTTGTAACTTGCGCTCGCACTTGCACCAACTAGAATCTAATAAGTAGGCAAGTTAGTCAGTATTATACCTACCGATCTATCGCACATTAAAAAATATTTTTACAGTTTATAGGTATACCTACTCCGGTCTATTCCTTCTTCTGCGGAATATTAAGAAAATGTGGTTATATTTAAACCGGGCTTACATCTATAGTGGGGACCAGTATCAAGTGTTAATAGATAGATTTAGGGTTCCGTAGTAAAAAAGGAACCCTTATAGTTTCGGTCTGTCCGTTTTTTTTGTGATGTCCGTGCAATTACTTGCCAAGTTTCTGACAGTTTTTTTTTTATAAATAAATGAATTATAAATGTGAACATATTATATAGTAAAAATATAATATATCTTTTATATAATAAAAAAATATCTTTTTCAGTTTGCAGTCGTCGTCGTCGGCCGCGGCGCCGCCGCCTTTGGTATTCGTGTAAGTAAAATAAGATTACTTGTAATTACAATAACTTACTACTGAATAATCCTTACTAGTCTTTACTAAAATTATAAATGCGTAAGTATCTGTCTGTCTGTTACGCTTTCACGCCTAAACCAACCGATTTTGATGAAATTTTGTACAGAGATAGACTAGAGCTTGGGAAAGGACATATAAGGAGATGCAGGTTCGAGTAATGTCCAAGATCGATAAAATAAATAAAAAATGGCTTTATTTATTAGCCAGTAAATGTAGAGTAGTCCGGCTACGTTACAACCAAACGGAGTCGTTCTCTCGGATGGTAGGAGGCCTTTTGTATTAATTTTATTTAAAGAGATAAGAGATTTTTTGTATTTCATTTTGACTATCTAGACACACGGCAGTGAGTCCGCCAAGTTCGCAAAATAAAAAGGCGACGACGCACCAGTGTGTTATGGCCGGTATACACTTTGATTAGTGCAAGTTCATGTACAAAATACGAGTACTTCGACCAATAATCACTTGACTAAGGGTACACGTATTTTGTACATGCACTCGCACTTGCACTAAACAAAGTGTATACCGGCCATTATATTACACGAACCATTACGAGCCAACAGTTGAAAAAAACCGCTGTATTTATGGTAATGTTCGTATGTGTTCCCTATTTATGATTTCTAATTTCCTATGTAACCAAATTTTTGTTTTTTTTATTTTAGTTCCAAAGACGGCCGGTATGAGCTGCGGGTGAAATGAAAAAAAAAAATTATAGATGATAATTATGATGAATAAATGATAGATAGAATTTATGCACTTGCACTAAACAAAGTGTATACCGGCCATTATATTACACGAACCATTACGAGCCAACAGTTGAAAAAAACCGCTGTATTTATGGTAATGTTCGTATGTGTTCCCTATTTATGATTTCTAATTTCCTATGTAACCAAATTTTTGTTTTTTTTATTTTAGTTCCAAAGACGGCCGGTATGAGCTGCGGGTGAAATGAAAAAAAAAAATTATAGATGATAATTATGATGAATAAATGATAGATAGAATTTATGCACTTGCACTAAACAAAGTGTATACCGGCCATTATATTACACGAACCATTACGAGCCAACAGTTGAAAAAAACCGCTGTATTTATGGTAATGTTCGTATGTGTTCCCTATTTATGATTTCTAATTTCCTATGTAACCAAATTTTTGTTTTTTTTATTTTAGTTCCAAAGACGGCCGGTATGAGCTGCGGGTGAAATGAAAAAAAAAAAATTATAGATGATAATTATGATGAATAAATGATAGATAGAGTTTATGCACTTGCACTAAACAAAGTGTATACCGGCCATTATATTACACGAACCATTACGAGCCAACAGTTGAAAAAAACCGCTGTATTTATGGTAATGTTCGTATGTGTTCCCTATTTATGATTTCTAATTTCCTATGTAACCAAATTTTTGTTTTTTTTATTTTAGTTCCAAAGACGGCCGGTATGAGCTGCGGGTGAAATGAAAAAAAAAATTATAGATGATAATTATGATGAATAAATGATAGATAGAATTTATGCACTTGCACTAAACAAAGTGTATACCGGCCATTATATTACACGAACCATTACGAGCCAACAGTTGAAAAAAACCGCTGTATTTATGGTAATGTTCGTATGTGTTCCCTATTTATGATTTCTAATTTCCTATGTAACCAAATTTTTGTTTTTTTTATTTTAGTTCCAAAGACGGCCGGTATGAGCTGCGGGTGAAATGAAAAAAAAAATTATAGATGATAATTATGATGAATAAATGATAGATAGAATTTATGCACTTGCACTAAACAAAGTGTATACCGGCCATTATATTACACGAACCATTACGAGCCAACAGTTGAAAAAAACCGCTGTATTTATGGTAATGTTCGTATGTGTTCCCTATTTATGATTTCTAATTTCCTATGTAACCAAATTTTTGTTTTTTTTATTTTAGTTCCAAAGACGGCCGGTATGAGCTGCGGGTGAAATGAAAAAAAAATTATAGATGATAATTATGATGAATAAATGATAGATAGAATTTATGCACTTGCACTAAACAAAGTGTATACCGGCCATTATATTACACGAACCATTACGAGCCAACAGTTGAAAAAAACCGCTGTATTTTTTATGGTAATGTTCGTATGTGTTCCCTATTTATGATTTCTAATTTCCTATGTAACCAAATTTTTGTTTTTTTTATTTTAGTTCCAAAGACGGCCGGTATGAGCTGCGGGTGAAATGAAAAAAAAAAATTATAGATGATAATTATGATGAATAAATGATAGATAGAATTTATGCACTTGCACTAAACAAAGTGTATACCGGCCATTATATTACACGAACCATTACGAGCCAACAGTTGAAAAAAACCGCTGTATTTATGGTAATGTTCGTATGTGTTCCCTATTTATGATTTCTAATTTCCTATGTAACCAAATTTTTGTTTTTTTTATTTTAGTTCCAAAGACGGCCGGTATGAGCTGCGGGTGAAATGAAAAAAAAAATTATAGATGATAATTATGATGAATAAATGATAGATAGAATTTATGCACTTGCACTAAACAAAGTGTATACCGGCCATTATATTACACGAACCATTACGAGCCAACAGTTGAAAAAAACCGCTGTATTTATGGTAATGTTCGTATGTGTTCCCTATTTATGATTTCTAATTTCCTATGTAACCAAATTTTTGTTTTTTTTATTTTAGTTCCAAAGACGGCCGGTATGAGCTGCGGGTGAAATGAAAAAAAAAATTATAGATGATAATTATGATGAATAAATGATAGATAGAATTTATGCACTTGCACTAAACAAAGTGTATACCGGCCATTATATTACACGAACCATTACGAGCCAACAGTTGAAAAAAACCGCTGTATTTATGGTAATGTTCGTATGTGTTCCCTATTTATGATTTCTAATTTCCTATGTAACCAAATTTTTGTTTTTTTTATTTTAGTTCCAAAGACGGCCGGTATGAGCTGCGGGTGAAATGAAAAAAAAAAATTATAGATGATAATTATGATGAATAAATGATAGATAGAATTTATGCACTTGCACTAAACAAAGTGTATACCGGCCATTATATTACACGAACCATTACGAGCCAACAGTTGAAAAAAACCGCTGTATTTATGGTAATGTTCGTATGTGTTCCCTATTTATGATTTCTAATTTCCTATGTAACCAAATTTTTGTTTTTTTTATTTTAGTTCCAAAGACGGCCGGTATGAGCTGCGGGTGAAATGAAAAAAAAAATTATAGATGATAATTATGATGAATAAATGATAGATAGAATTTATGCACTTGCACTAAACAAAGTGTATACCGGCCATTATATTACACAAACCATTACGAGCCAACAGTTGAAAAAAACCGCTGTATTTATGGTAATGTTCGTATGTGTTCCCTATTTATGATTTCTAATTTCCTATGTAACCAAATTTTTGTTTTTTTTATTTTAGTTCCAAAGACGGCCGGTATGAGCTGCGGGTGAAATGAAAAAAAAAACTATAGATGAAAATTATGATGAATAAATGATAGATAGAATTTATGCACTTGCACTAAACAAAGTGTATACCGGCCATTATATTACACGAACCATTACGAGCCAACAGTTGAAAAAAACCGCTGTATTTATGGTAATGTTCGTATGTGTTCCCTATTTATGATTTCTAATTTCCTATGTAACCAAATTTTTGTTTTTTTTATTTTAGTTCCAAAGACGGCCGGTATGAGCTGCGGGTGAAATGAAAAAAAAAAAATTATAGATGATAATTATGATGAATAAATGATAGATAGAATTTATGCACTTGCACTAAACAAAGTGTATACCGGCCATTATATTACACGAACCATTACGAGCCAACAGTTGAAAAAAACCGCTGTATTTATGGTAATGTTCGTATGTGTTCCCTATTTATGATTTCTAATTTCCTGTAACCAAATTTTTGTTTTTTTTATTTTAGTTCCAAAGACGGCCGGTATGAGCTGCGGGTGAAATGAAAAAAAAAAAAATTATAGACGATAATTATGATGAATAAATGATAGATAGAATTTATGCACTTGCACTAAACAAAGTGTATACCGGCCATTATATTACACGAACCATTACGAGCCAACAGTTGAAAAAAACCGCTGTATTTATGGTAATGTTCGTATGTGTTCCCTATTTATGATTTCTAATTTCCTATGTAACCAAATTTTTGTTTTTTTTATTTTAGTTCCAAAGACGGCCGGTATGAGCTGCGGGTGAAATGAAAAAAAAAATTATAGATGATAATTATGATGAATAAATGATAGATAGAATTTATGCACTTGCACTAAACAAAGTGTATACCGGCCATTATATTACACGAACCATTACGAGCCAACAGTTGAAAAAAACCGCTGTATTTATGGTAATGTTCGTATGTGTTCCCTATTTATGATTTCTAATTTCCTATGTAACCAAATTTTTGATTTTTTTATTTTAGTTCCAAAGACGGCCGGTATGAGCTGCGGGTGAAATGAAAAAAAAAATTATAGATGATAATTATGATGAATAAATGATAGATAGAATTTATGCACTTGCACTAAACAAAGTGTATACCGGCCATTATATTACACGAACCATTACGAGCCAACAGTTGAAAAAAACCGCTGTATTTATGGTAATGTTCGTATGTGTTCCCTATTTATGATTTCTAATTTCCTATGTAACCAAATTTTTGTTTTTTTTATTTTAGTTCCAAAGACGGCCGGTATGAGCTGCGGGTGAAATGAAAAAAAAAATTATAGATGATAATTATGATGAATAAATGATAGATAGAATTTATGCACTTGCACTAAACAAAGTGTATACCGGCCATTATATTACACGAACCATTACGAGCCAACAGTTGAAAAAAACCGCTGTATTTATGGTAATGTTCGTATGTGTTCCCTATTTATGATTTCTAATTTCCTATGTAACCAAATTTTTGTTTTTTTTATTTTAGTTCCAAAGACGGCCGGTATGAGCTGCGGGTGAAATGAAAAAAAAAATTATAGATGATAATTATGATGAATAAATGATAGATAGAATTTATGCACTTGCACTAAACAAAGTGTATACCGGCCATTATATTACACGAACCATTACGAGCCAACAGTTGAAAAAAACCGCTGTATTTATGGTAATGTTCGTATGTGTTCCCTATTTATGATTTCTAATTTCCTATGTAACCAAATTTTTGTTTTTTTTATTTTAGTTCCAAAGACGGCCGGTATGAGCTGCGGGTGAAATGAAAAAAAAAAAATAGATGATAATTATGATGAATAAATGATAGATAGAATTTATGCACTTGCACTAAACAAAGTGTATACCGGCCATTATATTACACGAACCATTACGAGCCAACAGTTGAAAAAAACCGCTGTATTTATGGTAATGTTCGTATGTGTTCCCTATTTATGATTTCTAATTTCCTATGTAACCAAATTTTTGTTTTTTTTATTTTAGTTCCAAAGACGGCCGTTATGAGCTGCGGGTGAAATGAAAAAAAAAAACATTATAGATGATAATTATGATGAATAAATGATAGATAGAATTTATGCACTTGCACTAAACAAAGTGTATACCGGCCATTATATTACACGAACCATTACGAGCCAACAGTTGAAAAAAACCGCTGTATTTATGGTAATGTTCGTATGTGTTCCCTATTTATGATTTCTAATTTCCTATGTAACCAAATTTTTGTTTTTTTTATTTTAGTTCCAAAGACGGCCGGTATGAGCTGCGGGTGAAATGAAAAAAAAAAATTATAGATGATAATTATGATGAATAAATGATAGATAGAATTTATGCACTTGCACTAAACAAAGTGTATACCGGCCATTATATTACACGAACCATTACGAGCCAACAGTTGAAAAAAACCGCTGTATTTATGGTAATGTTCGTATGTGTTCCCTATTTATGATTTCTAATTTCCTATGTAACCAAATTTTTGTTTTTTTTTATTTTAATTCCAAAGACGGCCGGTATGAGCTGTGGGTGAAATGAAAAAAAAAAATTATAGATGATAATTATGATGAATAAATGATAGATAGAATTTATGCACTTGCACTAAACAAAGTGTATACCGGCCATTATATTACACGAACCATTACGAGCCAACAGTTGAAAAAAACCGCTGTATTTATGGTAATGTTCGTATGTGTTCCCTATTTATGATTTCTAATTTCCTATGTAACCAAATTTTTGTTTTTTTTTTATTTTAGTTCCAAAGACGGCCGGTATGAGCTGCGGGTGAAATGAAAAAAAAAAAATTATAGATGATAATTATGATGAATAAATGATAGATAGAATTTATGCACTTGCACTAAACAAAGTGTATACCGGCCATTATATTACACGAACCATTACGAGCCAACAGTTGAAAAAAACCGCTGTATTTATGGTAATGTTCGTATGTGTTCCCTATTTATGATTTCTAATTTCCTGTAACCAAATTTTTGTTTTTTTTATTTTAGTTCCAAAGACGGCCGGTATGAGCTGCGGGTGAAATGAAAAAAAAAAATTATAGATGATAATTATGATGAATAAATGATAGATAGAATTTATGCACTTGCACTAAACAAAGTGTATACCGGCCATTATATTACACGAACCATTACGAGCCAACAGTTGAAAAAAACCGCTGTATTTATGGTAATGTTCGTATGTGTTCCCTATTTATGATTTCTAATTTCCTATGTAACCAAATTTTTGTTTTTTTTATTTTAGTTCCAAAGACGGCCGGTATGAGCTGCGGGTGAAATGAAAAAAAAAATTATAGATGATAATTATGATGAATAAATGATAGATAGAATTTATGCACTTGCACTAAACAAAGTGTATACCGGCCATTATATTACACGAACCATTACGAGCCAACAGTTGAAAAAAACCGCTGTATTTATGGTAATGTTCGTATGTGTTCCCTATTTATGATTTCTAATTTCCTATGTAACCAAATTTTTGTTTTTTTTATTTTAGTTCCAAAGACGGCCGGTATGAGCTGCGGGTGAAATGAAAAAAAAAAAATATATAGATGATAATTATGATGAATAAATGATAGATAGAATTTATGATTGTTTTGTTAACATTTTCCTCTCGATGACTTGTATTTTCCTTCCCTGCATAAATTGAGCGCACGCCCGACGACGGATGCGGATCCGTCGTCGGGCGTGCGCTCAACTGGTTGGAGCTTCAGGGCCAACACACATTATATTACAAGGTACTCTGTGCACACAATAAAGCACAGAACACTAGTAAAGGCTCATTCGTCGTACCGCGCGCATGTAACATTACCTTGTAATATACGCGCTGAACTCACGTCGTACACGTAAAATTTGACAATTGAACATTTACGGCTCCAGAGTAACAAAAGACGCTCGCTTCGCCTATAAGTTCCTAGAGCTCGGCTTGGCGTTTGTTCGTTCGTTCACCGGCGGCAGTCAGTCAGCTTGTTTCGTTGCTATCAATATGGTTGCTATCGTACTGGCAAGCGCAGTGTGGGACGGACCTACGAGATGGACCGACGACCTAGTGAGGATCGCTGGGTCTCGTTGGATGCAGGTGGCTACGGACCGGTCGCGCTGGAGTGCGATTGGAGAGGCCTATGTTCAGCAGTGGAGGTTAACAGGCTGAAATGATGATGATGATGAATATGGAAACAACTAGTGTTGCCGCTCGATAGTCCACTATGGATAGCCTATTGATAGTTAAGGAAAAAACGATAGTTTTGATAAGCAGCAATAGTATCGATAATATCGCTCGTTGGAAACGGAAAAAACTATCGATAGTTTCTTCGTTTTCAACGATCGATAGTATTGCTGCTTATCAATAGTATCGCACCAAAATAACTATCGACACTATCGTTACTATTGATAGGATACATGTTTTTGGCGTTTCACTATCGATTGTAAAACTACCGATAGTTCGGCAACACTAGAAACAACTAAAAAAATACATTACATCGTGCCGGGAAACATTTTTTCTAGTATTGCCGCTCGATAGTCCAATATCGATAGCCTATCGATAGTTAAGGAAAAAAAAACGATAGTATCCATAGTTTTGATAAACAGCAATAGTATCGATCGTTGGAAACGGAAAAACTATCGATAGTATTGCTCCTCAATATTGCATAAACAATCGATACTATCGATAGTTCTGTACTTCTAAATAGATAGTGGCAGTGAATCAAGTGTTGCCAACTGCTATTTTAAGAAATGCGCTAAACAAACCCTAAAATGCATTAGATTTGTGCAAATTTTGATAAAAAAGCACTAAATAAATAAAATTAACCAAAATATTTTAAAAAATATGTCTATTGAGAATTTTTGTAGTTATTACAAAATTAGATCATCGTCCGAATCAGATTTGGAATCATGTCTGAATTCACGCAGAACAAAACTCAGAGCGGACGTCCTTGTTCCACTCTCCACGGAAACAGCTATGCTATCCTTGTCGTATGCAATTCAGTGATTCTAGAATTCGGAAACACGACAGTTCACGACACGCATTTCCAGTATTTAGAGGTGCGTTCTGAAATTTAACTGTGTTTGTTTCAGAACGCGCCATTGGCCATTGATACCTTTAAATACCAGCAAGCAAGTGTTATTTACATAGTTTCGTATCTTTTTTCTTAAAACAAATGGATAATTCTTTGATATTAATTTTTTCCCATCGTATATCAACCTCTTGATGTCATTATTCAAAGTAAAACTGCCCTCGAAATTGTACATCGTTTCTGTGTAATAGGAGTGGTTATGTTTGTGGATAGCTTAGGTAAAATATCTGTGACTGCTTGGATACAGGCATGCCGCCCACCGTACTCTGTGCCGCCGACTGCCGCCCACTTGACTTGACCACCTGGTACCTATATAGCCTACGCTTTATCAAAAATTAATTAAACCTAACCTCACATTTTGTGCCTATACGTATAAAACATGTCGGAAAAAATATTTTGTCGCTTTACAGCTTCCTAACGATATGGAAAATTACTTCCAATACTTAGGTACAGTATGATACGCCTCAGCCTCGATCAGCCGTAAGCCAAAGTCAACGTATATTACTTTTTTTATCTAGCCTGAACTGTCCCGTTGTTGGGCAAAGGCCTCTTTCTTTCACACATATCGGTCAGAGATCGCCTTGAGAGCGGGGTAATCTACTGGGTTTGCAGAAACACGACACAATCACAATTTATTAAATAATCATACCCCACAAATCCAAATTGATTCAGGCATTTAGAAGTTACGGTGAAATACAAAATTGTTTGAGAACTTTTACTAAAGGTTTTGGTAATATTCATAAAATATTCCTTTAATCTTAAATTATATTTACCTGCTCGGGCCCTCGACGTGCACCGACGAATCGCCACCAAACAATAATATTTTATGCTTACCACATGCATAAAAACTGTTCATAAGCATGGCATTTTTTTATTTCAGTAGAGAGCGCATCAGCTGAGCATACGTAGCTACAGCAGCGGCTGCACAGCAGTTCAGGCGGGGCCGATGCGATGCTCATGCTAAACACAAGATATCTACACAGCCGCGCGACAGCGGCGAGGCCAGTTGCGATATTATTATGTATCGTTGCTGATCTGATCGACCTATTCACAACAATAAGTATGATTATAGCTTTTCAGTTTTTGGGGTCGTTTAATAAATTTGACTGAATCTGGAACTAAGACTAGAGGCGCATATAGTCACATGATACGCTCTAACATCGCAGTTTCAGATTCAATCAACTGCTAGTAAAAAAATTATATCTAATGAACCTCATAGGCGGAAGTTTTAGCTAATTATCATCGAAAATAAGAAAACACGACTGTCAGGTCAAAAATTATATTATAGCCAGTGTCATTCAGGCTAATGTAAGGATTCTAA
The DNA here is from genome assembly GCA_951230895.1 of Carpatolechia fugitivella. Taxonomy (NCBI): domain Eukaryota; kingdom Metazoa; phylum Arthropoda; class Insecta; order Lepidoptera; family Gelechiidae; genus Carpatolechia; species Carpatolechia fugitivella. The sequence goes on from OX579665.1 coordinate 319,486, forward strand.
TCATACCCCACACATCCAAATTGGTTCAGGCATTTAGAAGTAAAGAAACTCACATACTAATTTGCAGCACGTCACCTCTTCGCACATCTAAAAATAAAATCAAAACGTTAACTAATAACAAAAAATGTAAAAGATAATTAACCTATTTTGCATTTTAAGATGTTCTTATTCTTGTTTCAGTGGAACACCAGGTGCAAATACAGCTCTGCTCCGGCCTTCGACGTGCACCGACGAATCGCCACCAAGCATAATGATATGCTCATCATCATCATGATCATCGTGTGGGTTGTAAGGTCGACAACCGACCTCACAAACCCTGGTGACACTGACTTGGCTCGTGTAACGACTAGATAGATAGCCGGACCAACAACGTACTAACGTGCCTTCTGAAGCACTGAATTATCTTTCTTTTCGGACAATCTGGTGATTCAGCCTGCAATATCCTAACCACACTGGGGAAGGTTTCACAAATAAATTTTTGCTTGACAGTGACCTCATCGAAATCTCGACCACGGAGGCCATTATTATGCTTAAATATTATTTTTAACTGGACAATAGATGGTGCTGAGAAAATATGGCTCTTTTTTCGAAGGAATCAAAAGAATAAAGCGTACTAAAAATTTCGTTTTTAAAGCTCTATGATAAACTACAAATACGAATGTTATGTAAGCTAGTTTTTTATCTTGCTTCATCTTTAGATCCATGATTTTCTGAACGCCATCTACCGCATTTCATTAAAACTCAACTATATTTTTCTTTAATTTTTAGCTTTTAATTCATTGTCCTAAACATCTATACTGATTATTTTCCTAGGGTTAGCAATTTTTTAAAAATTTGTAATACAACATTTTCAAAAGAGACCAACGGCGTAGCCGGGTGTGCTGGGCGCTCTTGTTTGAATTAATTAATAAATATTTATTCAACTCTGATTAACTGATCTCAACTGATAATTAAATAATAATATTGTTTCATGTCTTGTAATATTTTTAGAACTGAAATATTAATTAAAATATGGTTAATTGTATTTTCTGTTTTTATTTGCAGTTTATTGATGAGAAAAACTGTCACATCAATTTATTTATATTGACAAAATTATATTCTATTTATAAAGTGAAATAATAAAAAAATAATGGTTTTTATTTTCTAACATTAAAAACAGAGGGCTGTCAGAGTCTTTGGTCACAGCGCACTATATATAGGGGAGCGGCGCGGCGTGGAAATAGGTATATCTCTTCATTATGCTGCGACATTGCAAAAGAAAACGAATATAATGCGCTGTGACCTTCACCAGCTACAAATACAAATATATTTATTTGTGAAAATGGGTTTACAAAAAGATGTTACAAGCAAGTGTAAGGCGTACAAAGTACATTGACTTAATTTTATCTAAAAGGAAATCATTTAAACTGTAATAACAAGATACTTTCGCCCACGTTCATCTATCTAAAAAATTTTATAAGCGCGAAATCGCTCCCAGTAACGCCATCTATTATCACAATTTTTTTTCCTACTTCTAATAAAAATTTACCAGTGACGCCATCTTCCGTCGAATAGCAGAATTAAAACATCACAAAGGGTTTCAAATGGTTTAGCGCCCACTAGTGTACAGTATTAAAACTAGTAATTTACACAATATAACCTATAAAATGATTTTAACATGCTTTACAGAACCGTAAATTGCATTCGTTTGCATGTAATCACATGGATAATGTTAACATCTAACTATAGGTATGCGTTTCAACTCTAAAATCACATAAGGAACTGAGGTACAGACACAGACGTAAAATGGAGACTATTTGATTTTTGACACACTTAAAGAAAGAAAACGTGGAGAAACCAAATACCATAAGATAAAAGATCTAAATACCTACAATTTGGTACCTAATTTGTTGCAGTAGTCATAATACAAACGGAGATATCTTCGAAAAAAAAAATCACGTACAGTTCAATTTGGCTTCTACGTTTAAACCCAATTGTAGATAGTATTTTATAAAAAAAAATATAATTGTAGACAACTTTTATTGCAATCTTACTATCTTTATGCGCTTCAACTCTAAAGTTGCGTGAGAAACGGATATATATATCAAACAACATTTCATGTTCATCTAGATGTTGAATCTAAGTTTTTACCAAATTAGAGATCATAGATTTTTTAAAAATTTTCATCATTGATAGCCTTTTTCAATACCTTTCTTTTGGTATGCGTTTTATTCATAAAGGTCAATCAGGACAGAAGATACAGGTCTTTCGTCTCAGCAGAATTTCTGAGAATATTTAAATTTTAGCATATTAATAGTTCACAGACATAAAAAAACTGCATATTATTTGATAGAAGATCTAAATACCTAAAATTTGGTACCTAATTTGTTAAAAAAGTCGTATTACAAACGGAGATATAGTCAAAATAATAATTCGCGTACAGTTCAATATGGCTTCTACGTTTTAAACCACTCGTAGATCATATAAAAAAACAAAAACGAACTGAGGATAGTTTTTGTCTCTATCTTACTATCTTTGTGCAAATTCAAATCTAAAGTTGCATGAGAAACGGATATATATAACTAAGAACATTTCATGTTCAGCTAGATGTTGCATCTAAGTTTTTACCAACTTAGAGATTACAGATTTTTTTAATTTTTTATCATCTGTAGTGTTTTTGAATACTTTTATTTTAGTATGCGGTTCATTTATAAAAGTCGATCAGGAGTGGAGATACAGCTGAAACAAAATTCACCATCACCTATACATCAAGCCGAGCATACAATTTAATTTTTAACCTACTTGGAGATCATAAATATTTTTTATTTTTTTATCAGCTGTAGCCTGTTTAAATACCTTTCGTTTGGTATGCGTTTCATTCATAAAGGTTGATCAGGAGGGGAGATACAGCTGAAACAAAATTCACCATCACCTATACATTTAGCCGAGCATACAATTTAATTTTTAACCTACTTGGAGATCATAAATATTTTTTATTTTTTTATCAGCTGTAGCCTGTTTAAATACCTTTCGTTTGGTATACGTTTCATTCATAAAGGTCGATCAGGAGGGGAGATACAGCTGAAACAAAATTCACCATCACCTATACATCAAGCCGAGCATACAATTTAATTTTTAACCTACTTGGAGATCATAAATACTTTTTGTTTTTTTATCAGCTGTAGCCTGTTTTAATACCTTTCTTTTGGTATGCGTTTCATTCATAAAGGTCGATCAGGAGGGGAGATACAGCTGAAACAAAATTCACCATACTATACATCAAGTCGAGCATACAATTTAATTTTTAACCCACTTGGAGATCATAAATATTTTTTATTTTTTTATCAGCTGTAGCCTGCTTTCTTTTGGTATGCGTTTCATTCATCAAGGTCGATCAGGAGGGGAGATACAGCTGAAACAAAATTCACCATCACCTACCTATACATAAAGTCGAGCATACAATTTAATTTTTTACCTACTTGGAGATCATAAATATTTTTTATTTTTTTATCAGCTGTAGCCTGTTTTAATACCTTTCCTTTGGTATGCGTTTCATTCATAAAGGTCGATCAGGAGGGGAGATACAGCTGAAACAAAATTCACCATCACCTATACATTTAGCCGAGCATACAATTTAATTTTTAACCTACTTGGAGATCATACATATTTTTATTTTTTTATCAGCTGTAGCCTGTTTTAATACCTTTCATTTGGTATACGTTTCATTCATAAAGGTCGATCAGGAGGGGAGATACAGCTGAAACAAAATTTACCATCACCTATACATCAAGTCGAGCATACAATTTAATTTTTTACCTACTTGGAGATCATAAATATTTTTTATTTTTTTATCAGCTGTAGCCTGTTTTAACACCTTTCTTTTGGTATGCGTTTCATTCATAAAGGTCGATCAGGAGGGGAGATACAGCCGAAACAAAATTCACCATCACCTATACATCAAGTCGAGCATACAATTTAATTTTTTACCTACTTGGAGATCATAAATATTTTTTGTTTTTTTATCAGCTATAGCCTGTTTTGATACCTTTTTTTTGGTATGCGTTTCATTCATAAAGGTCGATCAGGAGGGGAGATACAGCTGAAACAAAATTTACCATCACCTATACATCAAGTCGAGCATACAATTTAATTTTTTACCTACTTGGAGATCATAAATATTTTTTGTTTTTTTATCAGCTGTAGCCTGTTTTAATACCTTTTTTTTTGGTATGCGTTTCATTCATAAAGGTCGATCAGGAGGGGAGATACAGCTGATACAAAATTCACCATCACCTATACATTTAGCCGAGCATACAATTTAATTTTTAACCTACTTGGAGATCATAAATATTTTTTATTTTTTTATCAGCTGTAGCCTGTTTTAATACCTTTCTTTTGGTATGCGTTTCATTCATAAAAGTCGATCAGGAGGGGAGATACAGCTGAAACAAAACTCACCATCACCTATTCTTTAAGCCGAGCATAAAAATATTTTTTTCGCCTACTCAGAGATCATAGATTTTTTTATTTTTTTTATCGTTGTTAGCCTTTCCGAATACCTTTCTTTTGGTATGCGTTTCATTCATAAAGGTCGATCAGGAAAGGAGATACAGGTCTTTCATCTTAGCAGTATTTCTGAGAATATATAAATTTTAGCATAGTAATAGTTCACAAACATGGAGAAACCGCATATCATTGGATAGATAACGTCAATACCAACCGTTTGGTACCTTTTTTTTTTCTTTAGCTATAAAGGAAACCAAATTATGGTCAATTTAAAATAATGCGCATGGCTAAGCAGAGTCTCCGGGAACCTTTCGAGTTTTAGTATACGTGGAGATCGTAAATATTTTTTATTTGTCTTTTACTTGGAAGGATATTTCAGTAGCTACATTTTGATATGCGATTCGTTAATAAAGTCTTGTTAGAAACATATTTTTTAGCTGGACGAATCTGGCACCAAAAAACATTCAATGTTTATGACGGAATTTTTAGTGATTTCGCCTACTTTTTTGCTTGTTTTTGTGTTGAATCGATATTTAGGGACATTTTACTTATTATCTAGTCATTTGCCATCGATTTGGAGCTCATTTTGGAAATTCGAATTCACCGCCTCCTCAAAATTGAGGAACCCGACTAAATAGTCGGGTTATCAAATTCGTCTAACTTTTACTGCTAACTTCACACAGGTGTCAAATACTTGACTCAATTCTACGTTTCCATCGTTTAAAAATCCAGCTAAAAATTCTAAATTTTAAGTTAGTTTAGACAGCGGGCAAATGCTATTCTAGAATGACAAGCTGATTAAATTGACGTATTCTAAAATCTTGCATATGTGTTGCTACCGTAAAAAATAAGCGAATGAAGGAATGATTAGAAGAGGTAAATCCTACTAATGTTATAAATGGGAATGTTCGGATGTTTGTTACTAAATCACGCTTCAACCACTACTGGACGGATTAAAATGAAAGTTGGCACAGATTTAGTTTAAGTCCTGGAATAGGACATAGGATAGTTTTAAACCCGAAAAAAAAACCATTCCTACGGGAAATCGTAAAAGAAACGAATTTTCGCTCACGACGACGACGACGGTGGCGCCATTTCGTATGGAGATCTTATAGTGTGTTCTCGACAGAAGGCGCTAGAGATCAAATTTGAAATTGTGACAGTTTAAACCCTGGAATAACACATAGTATACATAATACGGGAAAAGCTAACACAACGCGAGCGCAGCCGCGGGCGGACCGCTAGTAGAACATAAAAATGTATTTTTTTCTCCCATTAATGTATTTTATTTTATTAGGGTTCCGCACCTCGAACGAAAGGAAAAAACTAAACCACCTATAGGATTACTTTGTTGTCCGTCCGTCCGTCCGTCAGTCCGTCTGTCAATACCCTTTTTCTCAGGAACGCGTGGAGGTATCAAACTGAAATTTATATCAAATACTCAGGTCTACATGGGTCTACTAACTGTCCCTTGGATGGAGCTGTAAAAAAAACTTCTAAGCCAACGCAATCAAAAGATACAGCCGTTTAAGTCGCAAATTTCCGCTTATTTTTGAAACTCGCAAGGGAATCAAAACCTACAGGGTACTTCCCGTGAACTTAGATTCTTGAAATTTGGTACGAAGCAACGTCTTATAGCACAGATAAAGGAAAAATTGTGAAAACCGTAAATTTTTAGTTAAATCATACCTACTTAATATAAAAAATATTTTTTAAAATTTTAAAGTTACATGGAACTCTCGGTGCGCGAGTCCGACTCACACTTGGCCGGTTTTTTAATTACTTTTGCACACCAGGTTTTAACTCTGAGGTTTTAACACATTACTACATGGGCAACATTTAAAAAAACTGTAAATAAACAAAGTAAAACTGTCAGAAGTCAACCCCGAGCGGTGAATTTGAACTTGTTTCATTTTATTGAATTGTATTGTTTTCAATTTCGAGTGAAAAAATGACATCCACGAGAAAAAGAATCAATACGATACAGCAGGATATGCTCGTGGAGCAACTCCACAGTAATTTAATGCTGGCGAGAGGTAAGCATAATTATTGTTTTTCTTCGTCTTGTCCTCATGACCGAGGGTTGTGCGTGATTACCAAAAGACGCGTTGCGGGTCAGGGCAGGGCTTTCCAGGTACTTCTGTTTTCGGCTAGGTGGATTGGTGATGCAGTTAATGGAATAAAGAATTGTATCTGTCCACCGGATTGCTTTTCATACATTTTTGTACGAAGATGTTAAAACCATCATGATTTTGTGCACCCCAAGCAGAAATGGTGCAACGGTACTTTAGAAAAACAACAGATATATGAGGTGCTCAACTAGAAACCAAGTTATTCGAGTGCGTCACATAATTTCGAAAATTTTTATTGCGAAATAACAGAAATGCGATGCACGTTAGTGCGAATCGACTATTTTATTCTTTTATTTTTATAAAGTAATTATAATATAAGTAATAAGTAATGACATAGTATTTATTATTATAATAATATGCTTAGGTTTATTGAAAGTAAACACGAAAAGGACGAAGAGTATACTCCCCATAGTATTTACTACCATTGGCCAACACGTATTTTATTTACCTTATTAACGTGTATGTACATCATCTAAATCAATCGATCATCAGAAAGTGATTATGTTCTACTAACGATAATAATGTATATTCGTTTACTTATGAATGAGTATAGATGTTGGTATCACACCGAATACAATCTTGCTTTTTTTAAATTCCGTAGGAGTGAATATCTTAGAACTACCTACATATTTTTAATATTGTTAATATCGGTTTTATAAATGAGAAGTGTTGTAGTTGCAACGATGTCTTGGATTAACCATACGTGTAATGTTCTAAAATCTCAAAACGGAAAAGATTTAGTGGAAATAGAAGGACATTTGTTTTGTTTAAATAAAAAACGCGGTGATACGCATTATTGGTGTTGTGTAAAGAAAAATTTGCTCGGATGTGGTGTTACTATACGTACTTTAAAACGAAACAATGAACACATTTTGCTAAACTTGTTACTCAAAGAACACAGTCATGAACCGTGTCCTGAAAAAATTTATAAAATTAAATTGGTGACCAACTTAAAACGCAAGGCTGTGGACTCTTCCATGGAGGCGCCATCGCAAATTATTCAAGCGGTTAGAAATGATATTCCCAGCACAAGTGCTCCAATTCTTCCTGATAATAATGCGATGCGGATGATGGTGCACCGAGCAAGAAATAAAAACATGCCAAAACTTCCAAGGAAATTGCAAGATCTGGTAATTCCTCCAGAGTTTGAGTACTTAGTCGTCGGTCATTACTTGCAAGATGATGTTTGTGTGATAGTTTTTAGCACGAAAGAAAATCTAGAACTTCTGATGTCGTCTGCCTACTGGCTCATGGATGGGACTTTTCTCACTTGTCCTATATTGTTCTGTCAGTTATATACCATCCACGGAGTTATTGGAACCATAGATTCATCTGACAGAACAGCGCCACTTGTGTATGCATTTTTGTCACACAAAACAACGGATTGCTACATCATTCTTCTGGAAATAATACGCTCATATGTTTCGAACACCTTAAAAAGTGTCTTGGCGCCTAAAATCGTATTGACAGATTTTGAAGTCGCAGCTATGCAAGCCGTCAAGAGCGTTTTCCCAGAAGCCACACAAAAAATGTGTTTCTTTCACCTGACCCAGAGCATCTGGAAACACGTTCAGCAAGCAGGCTTATCTGAAAGATATGGTAGAAGTTCGGAGTTTGCTCAACAAATTAGACACCTCGCTGCATTGGCTTTCCTACCTCCATCAGCCATCCCAGCGGCATTCAAATTGGTAGCTGAAAAAGTGCTTCCAGATGAAGCTCATGAAGTAGCAGAATGGTTTCGTAAATATTACGTCGAGGGCAACATCCGAATCAAGAAAATAAATAGCAAAAAAGAAAAGAACGAATTTCGGCTTCGTTTCAAAAAAACAAAACCAAGATTTCCACCCAAACTATGGTCTGTGGTTGACAGCATTGAAGCTGGAGTGCCAACTACTCAAAACGGAGTAGAATGTTGGCACCATAGATGGAATGGTCTGCTAAGTAGAAAGAGGTGGAATATTTTTAAAACTATAAAAGAAATAGCAAAAGAGCAAAAGACTACTGAGGACACGGTAGAGCAAATTCTGGCTCAATCAGCAAGTGCCCCAAAGAGAAGCAAAAAAACTCAGTCCAGAAATGAAAAAGTCAAGAAAATTTTAAGCCAGAATAAATCCTTAAGTACTCTGAAATTTTTGAGATCATTAACTTACGTGTGCTACTTAAGACAGTAGTTAATCATATTTATAATTGCTATTTGGTTTTTTTTATTGTTATCATGTTTATTTTGCATATCTTGCGTAACCTATAATAATTTAAAAGTTAAGCCAAAATCGTATTCATTTGATTTTGGTTTTGATTGATGAGCTATATTTTTGTAACAAAATAGGGTTTGCTCTTCTTTTTTGTTTTGTTTATAAATTATTAAAATTAAGATTTGATTACTTATGTTATTATTGTATATCACGTGTTACCTAATTTAAAAGTTTAGCCAAAACGTATCTAATTGTTAGTATTTGATTTGTAGATGAAAAGATTAATTTCTAAAATTTTGAAATCTATTCATATTAATTGTCTGTCATTGTCTGCTATTGTTTTTTATAGTAAGATTTATGAAAGTTTTCCAAGTAAAGAATGAGTTATCGAATATGGTTATGTCATATTATTTGTAAAATTTGAAACCATATCATTTCTTAACACCACACCTATCAATAAAATATCGGATTTACACACACACACACTCACCACTGTAACATTCTATCGCACTAACTCGAACAAGCATATTGTCGCACTAGCATATTATCGCACTGGCGCAGTGTTGCACTAGTGTGGTGTCGAACAAGCATATTGTCGCACTAGCATATTATCGCACTGGCGCAGTGTTGCACTAGTGTGGTGTCGAACAAGCATATTGTCGCACTAGCATATTATCGTACTGGCGCAGTGTCGCAATAGTGTGGTGTCGAACAAGCATAGTGTCGCACTAGCATATTATCGTACTGGCGCAGTGTCGCAATAGTGTGGTGTCGAACAAGCATAGTGTCGCACTAGCATATTATCGTACTGGCGCAGTGTCGCAATAGTGTGGTGTCGAACAAGCATATTATCGCACTTGTTCATTGTCGCACTAGCATAGTATCACAGTAACGCAGTGTCGCACTAGTGTGGAATCGAACATGCATAGTGTCGCACTAGCGTAGTGTCGCACATTTTTCGCAGTTGGGTTTTTCGCACTAACGTGCATCGCATTTTTGTTATTTCGCAATAAAATTTTTCGTAATTATGTGACGCACTCAAGTTATTCGCTAACGTTTGTGTCCTGCTAGCTAAATCACAGGATACCTTTCACTTACTTGAGTCTTGCACCATTTTGTATAAAACTTTTTTGCCACTAATTTTGCTTACTATTAGCCTCTAGAACATTTATTATGAGTTCCTTTTATATTTATTTATGAACATACCTACTTACATCTTTTCAGGAAATATAGCAAGCCCAGAAGTGGCAAATTTTTGGACGGGCCTTGCCGTTTTACTTAATATACTTAAGTGGATGCAAAAGGACAGTGGTGGAGTGGCAGAATGTAAGTCCTACATGTTCTTTGTCTTCTTTTGTATTTCTGTCCTGGTCTAAATGGAATTAGATACAGCAGCTGTACAAGTAAATGTTAGAAATAGGCTGTATAATTTTACTCTTTGCCAAACGACAAATGTTTTAATAGTTTTAAATTTTTCCCCCGTTCATCTGTCAAATGGCTGTCTTCTCGTTGCAATGTGTTTTTTGTAATTTTACATAAAATAACTAATAAAACAACATAAATACATTAAAAATAGTTTTAATCTTCATTAATAATAAATTCTAACATGGTAGCAGAGCGTGGTTACGATCCACGGAAAAAAGATTTGTACCGTGAGTTGATTGGAAGCCTGATATACCTATCAATGGTCACAGGACCTGACATTACTTACGCTGTAAGTTACCTAAGCAGATTCTTGGATAAATGTAGCGAAGCTGCATGGAAGGCTGGAAAGCGAGTGTTGAGATATCTGAAAGGTACGATAAATAAAGGCCTTATTTTCAGAAAATCTAAAGATTTAAACTAATACGCATACTACGACGCAGACTGGGCAAGCGACGACACAGACAGAAAAAGTGTAAGTGGTACACTCATACTCCATGGAACTAACCCCGTCGCGTGGTCGTCAAAGAAACAGCCCTGCGTTGCACTGTCAACAGCTGAAGCAGAGTTTGTTGCCGCTGCAGTAACTGCTCAAGAACTTTTAAATATAAAAGGAGTAGCGAAACACTTAAAAAGCACAGGAGAATTAAATACACTACTAGTAGATAACAGTAGTGCAATATGCATGACAAAGAGCTATGAAAATTCTAGAAGAGCCAAGCATATTGACATCAAGTACTATTTTCTGAAAGATATTATAAATGAGTCATATAATATCAAACCCGGCAATGTCCAAACTGCCAAAATTTTCAGGAATCAAAGGACACGGTCTAGTTTTCTTTGAGACTCTTCACTAAAATCTAGCTGCTCTAAATCGAATGGTTATTGAAAGAGTAAAATATGTAGAACACGAATTAATTAAAAGGAAAAATCATATTTCGTAATATTTTTTTGAAAAATATTTCTTTTTTTTATGCTGACGTGTTTAATATGGCGTAATGTGATTTATGGCAACACTGGCACTTCATCATGCAGCAAACAAGCAGTAATGGACATGTAAAAAAGAGATAGCGCTTAAGTTGAAGCGATATTGCTGTCTCTTTCACTCCGAATTATCACTCCGAATTATCACTCCGAATTATCTCTCCGAAAACTGCACAAACGAAACATGCGCAGACGCCGGCCCCCCCGTTTGACCCGTCACGTCACTTGTCAGTCAGACGTCTTACCGTGGTGTTGTGTGTTTCGTTGCGCTCTGTTCAGTGTACTGCCTTTTTTTCCGACGACCCCAGCTTGTTTTACTTGACTCCCGAATTGCCCTCGCATGACCCTGGCTAGTTAAATTGGATTTTGAAGTTGCATACGGTTTGGATTTTTGACGAAAAGTGGTACCCATTTTTTCATTATAATGTAAGTACCCAGCTTGAACTTGACTATTATAGCCGCTTATAAGAAAATGCGGTGAAGCTATATTTACAGTGATGGGTTTCTGTCTTGTTTCAGATACATTTTTGTATATTTATAATGGATTGCTGCCTCAATTGTAATATAGCGATTCGTGCTCATTTGCAGCATTATGTTGCAATGGATCTGAATGCCGACATGGTAGCTATAATCGAAGAGTGGATTACACGGAAGGTTTGTACCAAAATGTTTTTGTTCACTGATGGTCAACACTAATGGACGACAGTGTCCCTCTCAATCGTAAGCGTTTCCAAAGAAGTGAAGTGAAGCAGTCTTGTAAAAACATGAGCGGAGTCTGCTCCTTACCGCTTCATATGGAATAATATAAAATACTATGTAAAGTATAACATAGGCTATAAATTGTACTTTATTTCAGATAACAAATGAAGAACTTTTATGTCAAGAGTGCTTCAATTTAGTGGCAATAGAACAAGCAAATCGACTAGCTAATGTTAACCACAGAGGGCCTCGACAGCTTGGTCATCTATATGTTTGTGTGTGGTGCGGTGTCTCATTATCATTAAGAAGAGGTAGAAGATCACGGTCATTACCAGATGGCCGAGTTGAAAGAAATTATATCACAAATATAATTCATCCCCGTCAGGTAATTACCATAACATTGAACTCTTTATTGACTGAAATTATATCATCATTATTAAATTATATACTTAATACTAATTAAAAGGTCTTACATAGGTACAGTATGTTATGTTAAATATCCTGCTCATCTATACTCCATACCAGATAGGATTCGAAAGAAGTAAATAAAAATGTTTAGAGTACATGTTGCATAGTATGTATTTTTATTTTATACAAATGCAAAGTGTATCCATTAAAAGACCTAAGAAGATAGTGGTCACAATCATTCACTTTGAAATGCACTCTTAACGTCAGTTGTCATGAACAGAACACATCATTATGAAACCTGGATGTGTACATACCTGCGTAGAATTCAAAGGTTGTGTGTGAAGTCGGCCAACCCGCACTGGGCCAACGTGGTGATGTATACATTATGTGCTGACTACAAACTTCTCTCTTAGAGATTTTATTGTGTATTTAATGAATGAATGAATTAAGTATAACTCAAATAATTTGAACTTGTGCAAAAACATTACTGCGAGGGCTTCTTATTTCCAATGTTATATGAAATGGAGTATAACTACTTGTTTTTTTTTCATCATAATATTATTACCTGTGTATTATGTTTACAATTCCTTTTTTTGTTCTCAGATTCCAACCAATAATGCACAAGTTTGCAATGCATGTTGGCAAAGAGCTAATAATGCTGTAAGACAAGAAGAAATGGTTAATGTGGTGGACCATGATGATCAGCCTGCACCTATTGAAAATGAAAATAACCGCATCAATGCAGGGACGATACATCTCCGAACCTACTCGAGAACATCTAACTCTTCAAGTCATTGTTTTGTACCTGACTGCAGGAATGCGGAGTTGCATCAGGTACCAGTCTATTTGAAGAAAAGAATTTTATCAGATTACAAGTTATTTATAACATCACGGGCACGTGTTTGTGAAGAACACATTGTTATGTACGATTGGGACATGCTTAACAATTATGAGTTTATGTCTGAATTTGAAAGTGAAAATATTGAAGAAATGCTTAATTTGCTCTGTGAGGGTCCAGGTTCTGTTATCAATTTTGAAACTGTTCATGATATGAATAATAAAATGTGCCAATACTGGACAGGATTGTCCATACTTAATTTTATGGCAATTTTAAGTTGTATAGAAGTACCCCTAAGTGCAGTGTGCAAAAAACCTAAGACACTAAAGCTGTCTGAAAAAATGAAAGAATATATTTAATAAAGCTGCGGACATCAGATCCACTGACAAGAATTGCTAGTTTATTTTTAATGTCTAAAAGCACAGTTATCAAATATATAAGAAAAGCTGTTTAAAAGAATGGTATGTGCCACTTCACTTAGGGTTAAGCCGTCTTGATAGAGAAAGCATATCAATCAGAAATCTTATAATCCCACAAGGTTTATTTGGGACAGATGTAAACAGCCCAATAGTTATATGTGATGGGACATATGTGTACTTGCAAAAATCATCAAATTATTCTTTCCAGAAAAAAACATACAGTCTGCACAAATATAAGAATTTATTGAAACCCTTTTTAATCGTAGCAACAGATGGACACATAATTGACATTTTTGGCCCTTATCCTGCAACAACATCTGATGCAGATATAATAAAAAACTAAGATGATAAGCCAACAGTGACTGCGGTCTAGAACCGAGTGATAAATCAAACCTGTAGGAGGATGTTAAGGTTGCAATTATGTTGAGTCTTGTGTGCAACAGTTAAAACTTATAGCTTCCTTGCCTAGTACCCATCCCGTCTTAAAGATAACACTCAAGTCTTCATAAACTCTTGTTTCTTTCAGAACATTGTCTTTTCTTCAGCTTCTTATTACATGATGTAGCTAACAAATAATATAAAAAAATCCAGAGAATTCTTAGTTCCCTTCAGATATAAAAAAAAGCTATACTAAAGAATGGCTGTAGGTTTGTATCGATTCATGATTTCAGTCTAAAGACCCTTCTACTCCATATCCGCTTTCAAGACATCCAGCACGATCTTTTTGAAGTTTATCTGCCACGGATGTGTTCGTTACGAATATGATCTATTATAGTTTTGTAACGTCACACATCCTTCGCAACATCTTCATCTCCGCAACGGTATATATATAAATACAAAAATAATTCAATTCAATTCCTGGATGTTTCAATATATTTTTATGAACTGTTTTTTTTTTCGAGTGACCCTGTCTGTCATTTTGACAGTCCTGTCTGGTTGTTTTATTCTGGTATTGGTTTACAATGATATTTTAGAAAGAGATAGTGATATTGGACATGAGCAAGTGATAAAAACGTCAAAACTTTATGTTTTGTGTTATTATGCTGCGACAAAAACTTTTACAATTGGGTATGGTCGTTCCATGCTGAGAGTATGTTCGTTTCGTTAGGTAATTAGAAGTATTTTAAAAATAAATTAATTTTTTTTTTTTTTTTTGGCATGGTGCGGTTTGCACATCGCCACAGTCATTTTGTTAAAAAGGAGGAAACGTATAATGTATTATAAATATTGAATTAGGATCGGAATTTGGATAGGTTTCAGAAGGGATTATTATAGGAAAATAAACAGTAGGAAAACAGGAAATATTATACATAAGATTTAGATAGATAAACAGAAGTTGATAATATATTACTTAGCAACAATGGGCTAGCTATGAAATTATAATAAGTACGTCAACATGTTTTAATTTATCACATTAATCGATAACAACTCTCATAATGCAAGCTGGTTCTCAGGGGGAAATTAGACCGTGTCCTTTAATCATTTTTGTAATTGATTTTAATTAATTTCTTATTCTTTCTTTCTATTGTATATAATTGCAATACAAAATTTCAGATATGTTTAAAGTATTATTGTGTAGAAATTAAGTAAAATTAGAGGTTTATTTGTGTAAAACTTTCAGACATTGCCGGATTTGATATGGACACATGGATTTTGCCGTGTTTGTTATAGTCAGACTAGGACAAAGCCATGTTTGTTAAGCCCAACCGCCATTAAAAAGAGCTATCACCAAGATAAAAATATTCTTGATAGGGGAACCTGTTGAACCTTGGACAGAGTTGTACCTTGAACAATCGTGTTTTATTTAAAAATCCCGCGCATTTAAGAAACTTTGTCTATGACATTTGAAGCGTCATTTGACAACTTTAACGTGAAGTTAGTTGCGATTCGCCGGCGCCGAGTGAGTTCAGCAAAAAACGACAGTTTATTGTTTCGCACCCAAAAAGTAAGTTTTTCAGACTTTATTTCACACTAATTTATTTCAATTAATGTATATTTGTGGAAGATGTTTTATTTGGTATCAACTCTTAGTTTATCTAGCTACTACACGGCATAAAATTCAGATCCTAACCTCAAAATTTAGTGGGGTTATAAAGCTTATGAAGTGAAGTTGTCGCGATGTTGTACCTTAGCCACCCAACTTACGATGTACCTTGGCCGGTGGCCAAGGTACATCATTTCGGTCGAAAATAAGTCATCAAATTTTTTATATGTTTTAATGACTTTATATTTGTATTGTATTAAAAACATATAACATTATTACAGGTAAAATGCCGCGAAGCAAAAAAAAAATTAAAAGACCAGTTTTCGACTCAAAAAATATTGAAAATGCAGTAAATTTAGTAAAGGCAAAAAAGTTTACTCTTCATGGTGCTTCCGTGCATTTTCAAATTCCCCGAAGTACCTTAAGGAGGTACTATCGCCACATGACAAAAGAAGGTACCTCAGTGCAAGATTTGCGTGAAAATCTTGCAGTTAAAAGAGTATTTAATAAAGAGCAAGAGAAAATGCTAGTAGAATACACCAAGGATGCAGCAAACCTTCAGTTTGGTTTAACTCTAAAAGACGTCAAACTACTCGCGTACCAGTTCGCAAAGGCTAATCAAATTAAATACCCTTCTTCATGGGACTCCGAACAAATGGCAGGAGATTACTGGCTGCGTTTATTCAGGAAACGTTATAAAGATGAGCTCTCCCTTCGTAAACCAGAGGCCACAAGTTTGGCGCGTTCGTCGGCATTTAATCAACATACGGTTGAAATGACGTTCAATAATTACAAGAAAGCTCTGTCGCAATGCCCATCAGATTTGCACGCAGCTAACATTTGGAACCTAGATGAGACAGGATTGTCTACAATGCATGTCCCTCCAAAAATTCTGGCACCAACAGGAGTAAAACAAGTAGGATCTGTGACAAGCGCTGAAAGAGGAACCACCGTTACGATGATAGCTGCTTGTAATGCTGGTGGAGGATTTATTCCACCGATGCTCATATTCCCAAGAGTCAATTTTAAAGACTTTATGATTAATGGAGCACCAGAGGGTACTTTAGGTGCTGCTAATCCATCGGGTTGGTCTAATGAAGCCACTTTCGTGATGTTCATGAACCATTTCATAAAATTTGCAAGACCTTCAAAGGAGCGACCAGTTATTGTTCTAATGGACAATCACGAGAGCCACATTTCTGTTCCAGCTATTCGCCTGGCAAAAGAAAATGGTGTGGTTCTTGTTACGCTCCATCCACACACAAGCAATAAAATGCAACCGTTGGACAAATCAGTGTTTGGACCGTTTAAGACGTATTTTAATCAGGCAGCTAACGAGAAGATGATGACACCTGGAAACATAGGAAAACCTTTGACAATATATGATATTGCTGACTTAGTCGGAAAAGCGTTTCCACGTGCGTTCACCCCGACGAATATTGCCAATGGTTTTAAGGCTACAGGTTTCCATCCACTAAATGAGAATATATTCTCAGAGGCTGACTTTTTGGCTGCAAATTTTTCGGATCGTCCATTACCACAAGATTCTTCATCACAGAAAGAATCATCTGCTCAGGCTGACAACTCACTGCTCGAGAAACCATTAGTACAAATTGATCCTCTTGTACCTCAAGAATGTGCACATGCTGATGGTCAGTCGATTCAAGAAATGTCCCAAGAGCCATCTGAACAAGCTGAACTGCACTTACTGAATGTTTTGAAAACACCTCAGAAAGCTGTTTCAAGTTCTTCAAAACTTATCACTCCTGAAATGATTCGTTCACATCCAGAAACACCTCAGAAAGCTGTTCCAAGTTCTTCAAAACTTATCACTCCTGAAATGATTCGTCCACATCCAAAAGCAGCACCTCGAAAAGTAACACAAAAAGGTAGACAAAAAGGAAAATCTAGAATTCTAACGGACACACCAGAGAAAAACGCAATTGAGGCTTTAAAAAGAGTTCAAAAAGTTAGTCTTAAAGATAATCGTAATCTGAAGAAAGGAAAGAATAAGAAAAATAAGAAAATAGACAAAGTAAAACGGAAAGTTTTGATTGAGTCTGACTCTGAAGATTCCCACTATTCCCTCCACGATACGGATGAATCTTGTGGTGAAATTGAAGACGGTGAAAGTCCGATTGAAGAAGATAAAGTCAATTATGAGAAAGGAGACTTTGTGATATTTGTGTATGAAAAAGAATACTTTGTAGGTAAAATAGAATCTCTTAGTGAAGAGGGAGTGTTGATAAAATCAATGCAAAAATCTTTGAAAAACTGGAAATGGCCAGAGAAGGATGACTTGAATTTGTATCCGTACGAAGATGTTAAGAGGAAGATTAACCCGCCAAAGAGAGTCAACTCAAATAGAGAAGTCTATTATGTTCCAGAAATTGCGATTTACTGGGATTTTTGTTAATTATGTTTTATTTTATATATCTAAGTAGGTTATAATTGATCTCAAAATGGTAATTTAAAGTCTGAAGATTAATAATTTTTATTTGTTCTTTGTTAAGTTTATTTTTGTTATCAGTTTACGAAATTTTTTAGAAGTTCTTTTGTTTTCGACTTTTTTGCTTGATTCAGCGATCCTAATGGATCTTTTTATAGAATTTATTCAATGAAGAGTTAGAATTCAAGAAAAAATATTAGGTTGCAATGTAAAATTTTAAGATTTGATCCCAAGTAATGTGAATGTATAGCCTTAAAAAGAATGGGCAGCCCAAAATAACTTTAACTTGAATGTTGATGTCAATTTTTTGTATTACAAATAATTATTGGTAATTGCAAATGTATGTGATATGCTAAAGTAAATGTTACTAATACTGATTTAACTGAATATAAATAAATAATAGCTAATAAAGGTGTTTATCTTGATTTGAATCTGCTCTGTCCAAGGTTCAACAGGCAGGGTCCAAGGTACACAGGGTTTGTTGTACCTAGGACAGTTTTTCCTTTTTTTTTCAAGTGGTTATTGGTCCCAGGTTTTTGTTAATTTACACAGTTTTATGAATGAATTATGTAGTCAATTAAATTATCTTTACATACGTCCTCTTTGGACAGGTGTAGCTAGCACCATTATTTTATAAAAAATCCAAATTCAAAAAACTGGCCTAGGTAAAACAGGTTCCCCTACTTGGTTTAGAAATTCATTAAAGCGTACAACCTTTTGAATTTCTTCGCAGTAGTGTGTAAGTTTCATCACGATGTTTTCTTTCACCGTAAGAGCGTCGAATAAACGTACATTCAAAATTCGAAAACACTTTGGTACGTGGTGGAGATCGAACCCGCGTCTCCCAAACGGGAGGCAGCGGCCCTAGCCACTAGACCACAGACGCTCTCAATTTTATAATATTAGCATGGAAACAAAATTTTAAATACAAAGAATTGTTGCCTTTTTATATTGCAAGTACCAAATCTGTTCAAGTACAGTAAACTTACCGTTGCTTTTTGGCAAGATTTCTTTTCCAGTTTTCTGGCTGGGCTACGCGTTTCCTAGCTTTGTTTGATGTGCTAGGTGAGGCTAGACACTCCATCTTCAAGTTTTTAAAAAGATCTTAGCGTAAACTCTTCAGAAACACATCAAAAACAATAAAAAACTTGCGACACTTTGAAATCGTTTCACGGTTTTCGCCATACTAAATACTCCTTTCTGATTGGATGTCACGGATGTTGCCGCCTCTGATGTAAACATTGAAGGATAAAGCCGGGTTTGTCATGAACATATAAGTTTTGACAGCGATTTAGCAAGGATAATGCCGTTTTTGATTTGTGTTATTGGGTTTAACTTATTCTAATTTCATAGACGAATAAAATGGTATTTATGGTCCATTTTTGACTATGAGTGGATATTGCCGGGTTTAATATTATACGACTCAAATAATAATAACTTAGCAGACATAATGACTAAAAGTCTTTGCTCTGATAAATTCATTTATTTGTTAACTAAAATTTAACATTGTATAACTACATTTTTCAAAATTCATTAAATAAATATTTTTCATTGTGTAACTATAAAAAAAAAGTATAACTAAATATTATTAATTTGAAAATTGTAAAATGAAGGGGGTGTGTTAGAAATAGGCTGTATAATTTTACTCTTTGCCAAACGACAAATGTTTTAATAGTTTTAAATTTTTCCCCCGTTCATCTGTCAAATGGCTGTCTTCTCGTTGCAATGTGTTTTTTGTAATTTTACATAAAATAACTAATAAAACAACATAAATACATTAAAAATAGTTTTAATCTTCATTAATAATAAATTCTAACAGTAAAAATAACACGTATTAAAACTTTATTTTCAACCATTTACTTCATTTGTGTTTATTAATTTGGCAGATTTGGTCGCAGTGGGTACAAAAAGTAAAGGCCAAATTTAGAAAATTTAAATAGCAAACCCAGGGCACTGGAGGAGGTCCTGCAGTTGTCCGTCCGTTGACAGATTTGGAGTTAAAGGTGTTGGAAGTGGTCGGAGCAGCTGCAGTGGATGGATTTGCCAATTTGGAAACTCCTCTGGTATGTTAATTTTTTTTTATATTATTAATTATTTTACAAAAAATAAATTAAAAATAAAATCTATACAAATTAAAATTAAAAACAAATGTAATGAAATTAGGATGATTGCATAAAACCTCTAGGTAGAGTACCTGCTCAACATATATTAGTTTTGCTTATTATTTGGTTTTAGGTTGTCTCTGAGCAAAATGTCCCTCCGCCACCATCTCCTGTTCTGCCGCCGCCACCATCTCCTATTCTGCCGCCGCCACCATCTCCTATTCTGCCGCCGCCACCATCTCCTATTCTGCCGCTGCCACGATCTCTTTTTCAACCGCCGCCACCATCTCCAGTTCCATTGCCAAGATCTAGAAGTGGACGTTCTAGAAGTGGAACACACCCTTACCTTACCCCGTCTCGACGACGTCAAAGAACAAGGCCTCTGCGGTCATCCCCAGCAGACATGCTTACGGGGTCATTAGACCGGAATAATGAGTTATTCCGGTCTACAATAGCCCAGGCTGCGGAGACTTTGTCTGCTGCTATCAGGGAAGCGGGGCAAAGTATTGCAGCAGCAGTTAGGAGCCATGGTGAGCTGGTGCTCTTAGACGATTCAAGTGAAACCTAACTGTCTACGTCTTTTCCATAGACTTTGTTTTTTTTTTGCTGCTGTGATTTGGTTTGATTAAAAATTTATCTGCTAACATAAAACAGGGCTTTTCATTCAAACTACATACCTACTTTGTTTTTTAGGGTTCCGTAGTAAAAAAGGTATCCTTATAGCTTCGCCATGTCCGTCCGTCTGACTGTCCGTCCGCGGTTTAGCTCAGAGACTTAAAACAATACTAGAAGGCTGTAATTTGGCATGGATATAGGTACAGGGGACCGGGGACTAGGATACCTCCCTCAGGTCATCAGTCCACCTGGCAGGAGGGCGTCCCCGAGACGTAATTTTCTGAAGAGAACCCGTCTGCTCCAACGCTCGACGGTATCACATGTGTGATACCGGTCGGTTCTGCGACAGACGTGGATCGCCAGCCCACTGTCACTTCAGCTTGCTACACATCTGGACGATATCGATTTATTTATAAAATAGATAAAAGCCAATAATCAACAAACTAAATAAATGTTGGTCTTTGTTACAAGAAGTGAAAGAAAACTTTTTAACTAAAAATTGTGTTTATCAAAAATGTACGTCTGGCTCGAGCTGCATTCAAAAAATCAATATCAAAATCATCCTCAGGATCTTGCTCTTCACCATCCCCTTCCTCAAGATCGTCCAAACTGTCTTCATCACTATCTGAATCCTCGCTTTCTAAATCGTCGCTGCTACTGTCAGTATCTGTTTCAGAAGTTTCAGTCCAGTGGAACATATTATATATAGTGCAGCAGGAAATAATAATTTGGGCTGCTTTTTCTGGGCTATAGTGCAGAATACGATGGCAATGAAGGCAACGGAGTTTATTTTTCATAACTCCATATATATAGCACATCTCTATCACCCCTCTTGCCTGTGCATGAAATTTATTATAACGTTCTTCTGGCGACTCAGCACGTGGATCCAGATAAGGAGTCATCAGCCATGGAAGAAGGGGGTAGCCCTTATTACCAAGAAGCCACTGCGTAGACTGCTCTTCGACATACTGCATTTCAAGGTGCTGGTGCACATTGCAAGATTTAGGATATGTAATCAAGTGCGTGTGCGAGTTATAGGCTAGGTATTAGTGCTTAATGGAATTACATTTAAACGAAATTTATGACGATTTGGACACAACATGAAAACAGTGAGTCAATTAATCAAAATCAGTTTTTTCGAGCATAAAATATTAACATGTCAAGGTCTAGATTGTGTTAAATTTATAGTAGGAAACAAAGTTTGTTCATTTTTACTAGACACAGGAGCGACTTTATCAGTAATACAAAGGGACATTGTCCCACAGCACATCACGTTACAAAGTAATGAAACCGTAATCAAAGGTATAGGTGGTAACATATATTCCAATGAAGTCGCTGACATTACATTAAACTGGTCATAAACAAAAGAATCATATTACGAAGAAACAACTCAGCTTGTTTGGAAGTTTCATATATTAAATGACATGCCATGTCAGACTGATGGAATAATTGGATTAGACTTTCTAAGAACATATAATGCAAATATAGACTTGTTAAACAATGAGTTGACATTGCAAAATTCTGATGTAGAGACCAAAGTGAAACTTTATAGGAGTGACCATTACAATAAAAGTTTACACATTCCTTCTAGGAGCGAGTCTATTCACTTTGTTAATATTACATCTTCCTTGCTAGACGAATACGTAGTAGTTCCAAAACAAATATCCGAAAAAATATTTTTAGCTGGATGCATAGTACAACCAAAACAGGGAAAAATACCAATTAAAATTTTAAATACAGGAGATGAATACGTAGAATAACCATACTTTGAACCAGATTTAGAAAGATTAGACAATTACGTTGTTTGTCAGTATAACCAAGAAAAAACCGGTGCAGATAGGGTAAAAACACTTTTGAATACTTTAAAATTATTGAACAGATATGTGCAAAATATGCAGACGTGTTTCACCTCCAAGGTGACAAACTTAGCACCACTAACGTAATGAGTCAGTCCATTAATGTAAAACACAATACCAGTCCCATTTATTCGAAACCGTATAGACTACCACCAGTAGCGTGACCACCATACAAGCCAAAAAGCCCGGCATGCCCTAATGCGTCAACGGATCAATCGCGCGTTCGCCTCGGCATCCTCAAATATAATTCTAGGCGACACACTCATACAAAACAACGTTTCGCGTTCGTGACGACACGAAACGTGTCTCGGAATTGCTCGGAAGCTCGGAACGCCCCGTGACTCGGGACTCGTCATCTCACTCCGACCCGTGGGCTTTTATGGGGCATGCTTTTGCGTCTCTTTTACTCTTACGCAATCTTATGGAGATGTGCGACGTCGTTGTGTTATGAACTTTTTTTAACAATATTGAAAAGTGTACTAGATTTTGGGAAAAATTAAGCCGGGCTTGCGCATGAAACCAGCCTTCCGCATTTGAATGTAGTGGTAAATTGAGTAATGCGTACACAATGTACTACTACATTGAAATGCGAATGTGCCTATGTTCGGGACGGTTACATTGCAATTTTCTTCAGTTGTTGTTTGAGCGGGTGATAATTGGTGCAATTTCTGTTTTCTTGTTAGAAAATTTAGTTTTTTGTAGGATTTGCGTTTAAAATGAGTGTAGATCCGGGTGATATTGTTCCGTGTAGTGATCTGAAGTGTGTGCAAAGTTTAATAAGCGGGGGAAAGGTTAAGTCATTGACCTTTTCCGATAAACAGCAGCTTATTTCTTCGCCAAAACCAACACCGGATTTGTTAATTTCTCAGTCAAGTAAGTCTCATAAAAGACAATTTGATAGATCTGTGTACAAAACTCATTGGGTAGCTGGATGCTCGCATTCCAATAAGTTATATTGTTGGTGTTGCATATTCGTTTCCATGGAGAAAAATGCATGGAATACGTTTAGTTATGACGATTTAAATAACATATCTAATGCCATAAAAAGGCACCAAAACTCACAAAACACATGAACGCTGTTATTTCTTTTTGTAATTTTGGTAAACAGCGTATATAGCGTGTATTCTTTATCTCGTCAGTTACCTATCTGACGAAATCTCAAAACGTAACTCGCGCGTCGACCACAATCGTAGTGTTTTTCAGAGATTAGTAGATATTGTTTGTCATTTAGCACAACAAGAACTGCCTTTCAGAGGGCATGATGAGACCATAACTTCATTAAATACAGGAAATTTCTTAGAATTAGTATCTTTGCTTTCGAAATACGATCTCGTCTTGGAAAAACATATGCAATACCAAAATAGCGGCAAACCGGGGCCAAGTTATTTATCTAACAAAATTCAAAATGATGTTATTCATTCAGTAGTATTATTCATTCCTACGAAAATATATCATCGGCATGCCCTACCATTAGACCCTAGGCACGCCACTGACTACCACAAGTATTAAGACCAAGTACTAGTAGTAGTACTTATATGCCATTGGATAGTCCAGCGTCTGTAGATACACAAACCACTGGGGACTCATTAAATGTAGTAAGCAATGACCCAGAATACATTAATATAATCATGAATGCTTTCAATAATGCTTAATTGTCATAGATATGATACTTAATAAAAAAAATATTACCTTGATGTGGTCTTTTAATGCCCTTTTAATTTCTTGACAGACTTCTGGTATAATTTTTGAAATAGTTGGTTTTGGCAATCGAAACATACGACTGAGGCTTCTGTAACTATCTCCAGTAGTTAAAAAAGAAAGAGTAACTTCTAATTTTATTTTTGCGGGTATAGCTTCTCTGAACAATGTATTCTTACGCTGGATATTATTCGAAACTAATGATAACAGTTCGTCAAAGTTTTCTGCTGTCATTCTCAGTGCCAATCTATATTCATTGGGATCTTCTACCTTCAGTTGTTGCAAAAGCATTACTGACCCTCCTTTTTGATCTCTTTCGCTGATCCAATTTCTCACCCAAATGCGTTCCTTTTTTCTTAGCTCCTTATCAACCTCATTAATAACTTATTGTAGCAAGAGTGATTGAGCACGTTTGAAACATTTTCGAAACTGATCTCTTCTTGAAATCATTGTCAATGTAGTGTTCACACTTCAACGGCGTCTAAATAACTGGAATAATGTAGACTGACAGATCCAGTCCAGCACTGGACTGGAATCTCGCTTAAATCACTGGACTGGAATAATGTAAACCGGGCATAAAACCAGAAATCAATAAACAAATAAAACAAATGGTTGATGATGACATAATTGAACCTGTAGGTAAATAGTGAATGGAATAGTCCTATACTTCTTGTGCCTAAAAAGTCAGATAATGGAAACAAAAAATGGAGGTTGGTCATTGACTATAGGAAAGTAAATGAAAGAATACAGGAAGATAAGTTTCCACTTCCTAACATAGCAGAAATTATAGATTCTCTTTCTGGTTGTACCTACTTTAGTCATTTAGATTTGAGTCAAAGTTATTATCAAGTTGACCTTGAACCGAGTAGCAGCATCACATCTTTCACAACCAGTACTGGACAATACCAGATGAAAAGACTTCCTATGGGACTTAAGATCAGCCCAGGAGCATTTTCTGGTATAATGTCAATAGCAATGTCTGGAATGAATTTCGAACAATGCATAGTGTATATGGATGATCTAATTGTTTTTGGACGTAATTTAGAATCTCATAACAAAAACCTAATAAAAGTATTTGAAATATTAAGAAAAGTAAATTTAAAGGTAAACCCAAATAAATGTGAATTTTGTAAAAAAGAGTTGTTATATCTTGGTCACGTTGTTACAAAAGAAGAAAAATGTTTAGTATATGTAAAGAGTCAGCTGATGATATACATAAATCTCAATTATATGTCGTATTTCACGCGAGCCGTATTTGCGAATATGTTGAGCAATTTTTGTAAAAGTATAAGCGTAAATGAAATATGTATAGTTAAAGAAAAAGATAACGCGTTATTCATAAAAGAGTTATGTGAAGAAATAAAAAGTAGAGACAAATGGACCGGTCCACGAATATTAATACTCAGAGGAGTTAAAAGAATTATAGATAGGGACGAAAAAACTGTTATACTAAATGATTATAATTTATTGGCATGGTAAACTATGGTAAACAACATTAAAAGTAAGTACTACTGGCCAGGTTTAGAATTAGATGTTAAGAAATATGTTAGTAAGTGTAGTAAGTGTCAAGTGATGAAACACTCACATAGTTTTAAGGAGCCCATGGAGATAACGACAACTGCCAACACAGCTTTCGAGAAAATTTTTTTAGACATCGTTGGTCCTCTGGACAAGGATGATGAAGGTAACCAATACATACTCACCATACAGTGTGAGCTCACCAAGTATGTAGAGGCATACCCACTGGCGAATAAAGAAACTGTGACGGTAGCGAGGGCATTAGTAAGTAATTTTATTCTTAGGTATGGAGTACCAAAGATCATCGGATCCGACAGAGGCTCTGAATTCATATCATCAACTATGGCAGAAGTGTGTAAGTTGAACAACACAGTGGTGGTCATAAATGAAAATAGCGATGACGACGACTAAATATTAGCTTTAAGGATGTAAAGGCACTTAGGGACTCTTTAGGATTACAAACTTTTTGCACTTTTTTTACTTTTTCGTTGTTTTGTTTTTTTTGGTTGTCGTGTCATTTTTGAGGTCTGATTGTTAAATGGTATTAGAAATACATCTTTTAAACGTTAATGGAAACGCCATACTTCCAAGAATTGAATTGAATTGCTGATATAATAATAATTATTATAATGTCTAATGTTACTCGAAATGGACAAACGCTTAGTTTATACACTAGCACATTTAACAGAGTCCGCTACTGAAACGCGAAGTACGAAAGTGCGAATAACTGTAATGTGAATGCACGTTAATGCGAAACGTACATTGACAAATGGACATTATTATACTTCGTCATATTTCGTATTAGATCATATAGTCGCCAAATATATAGTCGCTGCTATTTTGTCAATTTTATTCTTGTAATGTGCACAATAGACCTTACAAACTTTAGTTTCACTTGTTTCTTGTACAAACTTTAGTATTGAGCTGTGGTACGGCCTCCGACGTGGCTCGTGAAACGACATTTTCCTAGATAAGAGCCTTTATGATACCTTTCGAAGCACGGAGCCATCTTATATACATACTTAATTTTTTGTAGATGTTTTACTAAATTCCAGTAATGTGGCATGTGGTAATGTGTCACTCACACACACACAACATTATTTTTATTAGACTGCATTTCTACCAAGAACTGAACCCGGGACCTCCATAACAAACGTATTACGGCTAGGCTTCTCTTTAATGTCCCTATTGTGTGGGCTTAATATTATATTTTGGAATAGAATATATTACAATTATACAAATTATAATATGATCAATTGTAATACTTTTTTCCTGTGTAGGCAGGTAGGTACTACATTTAAAAACAAAGTTTAATGCACAGATAAACTACTTTTTATTTTATTCTACCTACCTTCATATTGGTTCACTTTAATATAATTTGATCGGTCAGTCCTAGGCTAGCTGTCTTCTCCATAGAAAATATATTTACAAAGTTCTATCGCGAATTTCGACAATGTCCTGTACACTGTTGACATCCAGAAGTGGAAAATGTTTATTGCAGATTGGTAACAGTGGATATTTGTATTGCTTAAATAAAAAAAGGGACCACATACACTATTGGTGCTGTGTGAAAAAAAACTCGCTTCGGTGTGGTGTAACTGTGCGCACTTTACAACGAGGTAATGAACATGTACAGTTAAATTTAGAAGTTGATAAACATTGCCACGAGCCGGACCCTGACAAAGTGCTGGAAACAAAGTTAAAATCAACTTTAAAAAGAAAAGCTGTGGATTCCATGGATGCACCATCACAGATAATTCAATCGAGTATGAGTGCGCAAAATATACCAAACACGAGTGCCCCCAGCCTCCCAAATAATGAAGCCATGCGCCAAATGATTCATCGCGCCAGAACCACGCATAAACTTCCAGCAAATATACAAGAATTGCAAATTCAGTCAGAATATAGTGAGATGGTGATTGGTCACTATGTGGAGAACGAGGACGTTGTATTAGTACTGAGTACCAAAGAAAACTTGCGCCTTCTTAACTTATCCCCATATTGGCTCATGGATGGGACATTTGAGACATGCCCTACGATGTTCTGCCAACTATACACTGTGCACGTCGTAATTGGTCGCGTTGGTTCGTCGGACAAAACAGCCCCTTTAATCTACGGCCTTTTATCAAAACAAACTGAAAAATGCTATTTCATTTTTCTGGAAATTATAAGAACTCATGTTTTCAATAATTTACACCAAAAGTGATACTAACCGACTTTGAGGTGGCGGCCATGAAAGCCGTCAAGCGTGTTTTTCCTAATACCCTGCAGAAAGCTTGTTTTTTTCATTTCACCCAGAATATTTGGAAGCACGTCCAGGCTGCTGGTCTAGCTACAAAGTATGGTGATGAAATTCCCTTTGCCTTTAAATTAATCTGTGAAGAAATTTTACCAGATGAAGCTGAAGAACTGACGACATGGTTCAGCAAATATTACATTGATGGCACGTACAAAAAAATTAAGACCGGACGCAAAACAACCAATCGTAATATTTTGCGCCTGAAGAAGATTCCTCCACGCTTTCCGCCTCAATTATGGTGCGTAATTGACAGCATTTTAGAAGGAGTGCCAACGACCCAAAATAACTCAAGAGTCCTGGCATCACAGGTAACCTTTACATAATATTATACACAATTTATTAAAATTCGAATGCCGTTTTTTGTATTTGCTATTTACAAGTTATTCTGACTATTTTTTTTTCAACTGTAAATTCTTCTGTAAATTCTAAACATTTTCTAACAAAGTTTATAAAAAAAAATATAAAAAAAAAATACTTATTTTACCTTAAATTACAATTTGAAAATATTTTTTTTTTTCAGATGGAACGGTTTGTTGAGTAGGCGCAAGTGGAACATTTTCAAAACGCTCAATGAAATCTCCAAAGAACAGAAAAACACGGAAAGAGAAATCGAGAGAATCCTGGCGCAAGTAGCCAGTGAGCCAAAAAAAAGAAAGCATCAACAAACAAAACAGGAAAAGTAAACAAAACATTTGGAAAAAAGAGATTCTATGGACACATTGACATTTTTTTATATGTATTAGATACAACACTATGGGCACTACCCCAACACTACAACTGTCATTGTAGGGCAGACAAAATTGCGCTCTTTTCTTGTGTGCCATGGCGGCTGTATTTCTTACTGTTTTATGGGAATAAACGGGGTTATATTCAAGATACATTTACATCTTTCATTCTACGTGTCCTGGAAGGCCTGGGACACATCAAAATGGCGACGAGTAGTAGCGGGCTTACGCTAAAACCATTTCAA
The DNA here is from genome assembly GCA_951230895.1 of Carpatolechia fugitivella. NCBI lineage: Eukaryota > Metazoa > Arthropoda > Insecta > Lepidoptera > Gelechiidae > Carpatolechia > Carpatolechia fugitivella. Next base: position 348,556 of record OX579665.1, read on the forward strand.
GAAGGTGACGACATCACGTGTTTTTTGGAGCGGCTGGATCAGTATTTTAATTGCAAATGAGGTCAAGGAGGGACGTATGGTCTCAATATTATTGGTCAGTCTACATGAAAATGTTTATAAAATATTCAAAAGTATGCTGCAACCTGCTTTACCGGCGACGAAAACCTACAAGGAACTTCAAGAAGTGTTAAACTTGCGTTTTCGGCCGCGCATTTCTTATTTCCGTAAGCGGATTGAGTTTGATAAGATCAAGCAAGACGACGGCGAGACGGTTCAACACTTTTATGCCAGAATTAGGGCGGCGGCAGCGGATTGCAATAATGACAAACATTTGGAGGAAATTGTGAAGAACAAGTTCGTCACAGGGCTTCGACCAGGTCCAATCCAGGATCGTTTGTGTGAGGAAAACACGACGAAAACTGCAGAGCAACTGTTAGATACGGCGCTCAATAAGGAATCTTCCTGTATTAATCATTATAGGCCAGCGGTGAATAAGGTTTTCAAGAAACCAGCTTCAGTTCAAGGGCAAGTACAAGACCCAAAGAAGATGGCTTCTCAACTGATTTGTGTACACTGTGGAAAGTCCAACCACAATTTTAGCAAATGCAAGTATAAGCAGTATAAATGCAAGCTGTGCAACAAAATAGGTCATTTGGCTTCTGTGTGTAAAAGCAAGAGTAAAAATACTCATAATGTAGATGTAGAGGATGAAAAGGAAACTATTGATATTTTTACTACCACTGTTGATAACAGTATTAATTATGTATCACCATTTTTAAATGATTGTTTAGCTAATAATAAAAAATTTCAAATGGAGTTGGATACAGGGGCGGCGGTCTCCTGTATACCCAAATGTGAGTATGACAAGTTGTTTTCCAAAAGCATTCCTTTGCAAAAATCTGATTTAGAGTTAAAAACGTACACCGGGGAAGTAATTAAACCGGAAGGTAAAATTTCCGTTTCTTTGAAAATTCAAAATAAGGAAATTGAATGTTCCTTATTGGTAGTGAAAAATGGCTTAAAGAGTTTACTGGGTCGTGACTTAATCAAAAAAATTGACATTAATAATTTATTTGCATTAAATTCGGTCGAGGATGTTTCTTTACAAAAAATATTGGAAGAATACTCAGATGTATTCAAACCTGAACTAGGGGTTATAAAGGGGGAGGAGGTTAAGCTAATTCATAATAATTTATTGCAAGTCACAAATTTTTCACAAGGTGGTAGAACAAAGGTAAGTACATTGTGACTCCCTGCTAGGGCACAGCAACATGCAGAGGACAATCAGTTGCCCATTTATACCTATTAAATCACAATAATTAAGCATTAAAATATTAAATTTATAAAGTGACTAAATTAAACATAAATTAAATTATATAAGTAATATCAACAATAAAATAAGTAATAAAATTATAACATTTTGCATTATAAAAAAAACTAATGTTATTAAAGCAACAATTTACTTATCGCCTGTTATAATTTCAAATGTCGTAAGGGACATTTTGTCGTAAGTACATTATGTACACCGTTCGATTCAGATTTTTTTTGCGCATCTTTCTGTATATTTAAAATAATTCTATCCCTTTTAATAAAGGAGATACAGGGGATTTCACTTTGTAGTAAGTGTCAAAGTTGGTCAATGTATACGTCGTATAGGTAAAGTTTCAGGACTCTTTGTTTTTTATACGTCGTATGTCTTTTTTCCTACAAAGTTAATACGTTGTAACACACTAACATAAAAAATATGCCTTTACACAATTAATTCCATTAAAGTATATTTTAAAGTTTTGAATAAAAAGTGTCGTAAGTAGCAGATTTTTTTACTTTTGTCCGATACGACAATATTTGAATAAGATTGTTCACAGAATAAATTTAAAAATAAAAATAAAAATTGTAGTAAGTAACAACATTTTATTAAATTGCTTCGATAAGACAGTAGTTCTACCAAAGACATGAAAAAACTTACGTGGTAAGTCTCGTAAAAATATATTGATCTCTTAACAACATCACTGATTGGAAAACGAACGATACTTACATCCCAAAAAAGCCTTAATCAAAAATGCTTCGATTATTTTATGTTTGAGTTAGGACTAAACAAAAGTTATTAATCTCATGAACTGATGATCGTAAATTTGTATAGGTAGAATAGAATAGAATAGAATAGGTATATATCGCCTGTTATAATTTGAAATGTCGTAAGAGACAAACCCCTACTTTCTAGGAGAACTAAAAGAAAAAAATGTGAGTAAAAACTGTCATAACTTTCAAATTTTCTATCCTATTGAGACGATTGCTAGAGAGAAATTTCTTTCAATTATTATATCTGTCTGATAGAATTAAGTAAACTTCGATAAACAGCATAGTTTCGAAGATAGTGTCCCTTACACACTAGAATTTTGTATCAAATGTCCCTTACGCCCTACGCCTAGAGTCATATTTTTGTCGTAACAAACAAAATAATCGTTTTTATTTCATAATTCCAGTTGTAAAGGTATAAATTAATGATGTTCGTAGCAATATTGATCTAGGTTCCAATAGAATTCCGTATAAAAATGATCTGATCTGTATACTTAAAGCTATCTTTTGACTATTACTACCCATATAGACGATGTATCAGGGCTATAGGGAGGTCATCTGTCTGTAGTCTGTTGTTTTATGATTATGCTGAGAGAAATGTACCTATATAGGTATGATTTTAATATAATTTAAGAGGGTTTGATACAACTGTTTCTTTTTTTATCTAAAACACAACTCAGTTACTAAATTTGTTAAAGCATCAAGACATAGTCTCTTCGTATATTGATCCGGAGTAATAATGTTACCTATAGACAATGTCTGGTCTACGTAGCTACTACTTAGCTTTAACAGTTTATGAGTAATAGAATGATATTATTATGCCTATCTTATCTACATAACGGCAAACTAGATAATACTTTACAAGACATATTATTTATAATTCATCATAATCTTCCTCGTCTGTCTCACCTTTTTTTCTTCTTCTTCTTTTTCAACCTTTGTCTACCCAATGCTGAGTATAGGTATCCTCCATATTTTTCCACATTGTGCGGTCATGTGCTTTCCGCATGCAGTCTCTCCCTGCAACTCGCGTCAAATCGTCAGTCCATCTCGCGGGCTGCCTTCCCACATTTCTGCGCCCAGTCCGTGGTTTCCACTCCAGCACTTTACTCCCCCACCTACCGTCAAAGTCTAAGCTAATGTATCTGGAACTTCAGAATTATATGGAAGGTTAGAATATACTGCGTGAAACTGCTTTGGTATTGTCCCATTGCCACATAAACGAAGCAAATCATTATATTTTGCTACAGACATAGGCAGACTTTGTTCATACAAAGATTTCAATTGAACTTTATCCCCATCCTGGTTATTAGTTGATTGATCCTCTTGAACACCCTCTTCGATTTTTCCTTCCCTCTTCCCTTTTCCTTTCCATTTTCCCTTCCCTTTGCCTTTATTTTCTGTTGGTTTTTCATGTAGTTCAAATTTGTGTATTTCAGCGTCTTATTTCATCAAGTATTTAACGATCATTTCATTCGGGTATTTCTTTTTAAATGTCACTATTCTTATTTTCTGTGATTTAATAGTTTTCATAATTTTCAGAGAAATGGCATTCGCAGTTAATTCTTCAAAGTATAAAAAAATCTGTATTATCAAGAACATGTACTTGGTAAGGTTTTGGCCATTTTCTAGCTTCTTCTATGTAAGTTGGGCCATTGCGATGGACTCCAGACAATCCGTGTCTTACTTCGTTTTCTATTGTAGCGTGAACCGACTCAACGGGCATGTAGGTATGACCGGGAATCAAGAAGTTAATTTAAATTACTTCCAAATGTTTCGTTCTGATTAAGTAGTAAAATGATTAAGTGCAGACGAAACAACTTCAACAAGATGTTTACAACAGGAGAATTAAACAAAAACTGTTATTATACTGCGATTCATGCGTTGGTCACAACCGCAAGAAAGTTGTTTTATTTTCTGGAAACAACGAAACATTTGTAAGTTATTCAAATTAAATTCTTGATTCCCGGCCATACCTACATGCCCGTTGTCTCGGTTCACGCTACAAAGAAGCATTACGAAGTAAGGAAACGGATTGTCTGGAGTCCATCGCAATGGCCTAACTTACATAGAAGGAGCTAGAAAGTGGCCAAAACCTTACCAAGTACATGTTCTTGATCATACAGATTTTTTAAACTTTGAAGAATTAAATGCGAATGCCATTTCCCTGAAAATTAAGAAAGCTATTAAATCACAGAAAATAAGAATAGTAACGTTTAAAAAGAAATACCCGGATGAAATGTTTGTTTAATTATTGATGAAAGAAGACGATGAAATACACAAATTTGAACTACATGAAAAACCAACAGAAAATAAAGGTAAAGGGAAGGGAAAAAGGAAAGGAAAAGGCAAGGGGAAAGGAAAAACCGAAGAGGAGGTTCAAGAGGATCAATTAACTAATAACCAGTATGGGAATAAAGTTCAATTGAAACCTTTGTATGAACAAAGTCTGCCCACCCATGTCTGTAGCAAAATATAATGATTTGCTACGTTTATGTGCAAATGGGACAAAATCAAAGCGGTTTCACGCAGAATATTCTAACCTTCCACACAAGTCTGAAGTTCCAAATACATTAGCTGAGAGAGACGAGGAAGATGAAGATGTATTTCAAATAATATGTCTTGTAACGTATTATCTAGTTTGCCATTAGGTAGAGTAGATAGGCATGTAATGACAAAAAAATGTAATGACGGATCTAAGTGATGTAATAACATCCTATGGAAATAAATTATTTTGACTTTGACTTTGACTTTGCATAATAATATCATTCTATTACTCTTAAACTGTTAAAGCTAAGTAGCAGCTACGTAGATCAGACATTGCCTATAGGTAACATTATTACTCCTTAAGTGTAGGATCAATATACGAAGAGACTATGTCTTGATGCTTTAACAATTTAGGAACTGAGTTTTAGATAAAAAATGAACTAGTTTTTTTTATTTGATCTCTAAAGCTCTCTAAGCCATGATTAGAGAGCTATGATTGTTAATTACGAGAAAACTATTATGTTTTAGTTATTTTGTGCAGTAAGTATTAAGTTTAGTAAGGGCCCTGACCTATTGGGAAGTGAGGTGCCACCGTGCAGCGATATTTCCATACTTGAAATTGCCATGTGGCGCGAATAAAATTCACCCGTGCCATGCAGCCGCCCTTGCTGCCACAATGTGGCAATGCTCTTAAATATATGCCACAATTTATTTCTTTGAAAATTCCTTAAAATAGTTATTTTCTTAACTTATATTGATATAATCTGTTGAATTGTAATAATGTTATGTTGCACTAGATGACTAGCATCTAGGAATGAGAATAATATTTTGATAACCCTGTTTAGCTTAACCTAAATAAAGCTAGTAAAAAATCCATTTATTTTGAAACAGTTTTATCAAACCCTCTTAAATTATAATAAAATCATACCTATATAGGTGCATTGCTCTCAGCATAATCATAAAACAACAAACTACAGACAGCATGACCTCCATATAGCCCTGGTACATCGTCTATATGGGTAGTAATCTGTGGTAGTAATAGTCAAAAGATAGCTTTAAGTATCCAGATCAGATCATTTTTATACGGAATTCTATTGGAACCTAGATCAATATTGCAACTTACATCATTAATCTGTATTTTTAAATACCTTTACAACTGGAATTATCAAATAAAATCGATTATTTTGTTTGTTACGACAAAAAGATGACTCTAGCGTATGGCGTAAGGGACATTTGATACAAAATTCTAGTGTGTAAGGGACACTATCTTCGAAACTATGCTGTTTATCGAAGTTTACTTATTTCTATCAGACAGATATAATAATTTAAAGAAATTTCTCTCTAGGAATCGTCTCAGTAGGATAGAAAATGAGAAAGTTATGACAGTTTTTACTCACATTTTTTTCTTTTTGCTCTCCTGAAAAGTAGGGGTTTGTCCCTTACGACATTTGAAATTATAACAGGCGTTATCTAATTTATCATTGAAAAATTCTTTAACATCATAATAGCATTTGTCAATGAGGAAATTCTTTAAATGATTATTAAATAGTGGTTCTTTCTCTATGGTTTTTAAGTTATTCGGTATGTGATTGTATATTTTGATGGCCATATGATGAGGACTAGAAGACACCAATTTTAACTTCGTGAATGGTTTCTTTAATTTATTCTGGTCTCTATTATTCCTTTTATTTTTATTTTCTATTATTCCTTTTATTTTTATTTTTATTTTGTATAGGTGACTATTTTTTCTAACAAACTTGCAGGATTCCAATATGTAGATAGATGCTAAGGTAAGTATTTTAAATTTTACAAAATAAGATCTGCAAGATACCATTTGATCAATATTTGCAAGTATTCTAACACATTTCTTTTGTAGAATAAAAATATCCTTCACTTCACAACAATTTCCCCATAATATGACACCATACGAGAGTCTGGAATGTGCGTATGCGTAATAGGCAGTAAGAGAAGTTTTAAAATCTGTTACCCGTTTAAGTTGATGGAGAGCGTAAATAAAAGATGATAATTTGTTTTGCAATCTTTGTATGTATGGTTTCCAGCTCAAGTTTGTGTCCAGGTCGATTCCCAACAAGGTTGCTGTTTTTGTAGTGTCCAATGGTATTTGGTTATAGCTGTAAGAGATTTGTAAAGGGGCTTTTTGTGAGGGTTTAAATTGAATGATTTTAGTCTTTTTGAGATTGAGTTCCAAATTTGATTCATCGAGCCAGTCAGTGATCTTATCTAATGCAATATTTAAACTATGGTTTAATTCGGTGGTATTCGAGCAAGAAAATAAAATAGAAATATCATCAGCGAAAAGGGTGCAAGTGTTATCTATTACATTAGGTAGACTATTTATGTAAATTAAAACAACAAACATCCGAGGACGCTACTTTGTGGAATAGATCCAGAAGAAAGAACTCTATCCGATCTAACACATTCTACTTTACCCGTCATAAAATTAGTATTTTCAACCTCTACATATTGGACACGATTATGCAGCTAGAACTGTCTAGTGAGGATGTTAAACCTATTTTCTCAAACCTCACCCCATTCCACATTCTTTCAAGGACAAGGTTGATAGGGAATTACAAAAATTAGAAAAAGAGGGTGTTATTGTTAAAACTGAAAACTCTAAATGGGGTACACCACTTGTACCGGTCATAAAAGAAAATGGTCAGTTAAGACTTTGTGCTAATTACAAGACCACAGTGAACAAACATTAATTGAAAGATGTAAACCACCCATTGCCTAGGATAGAGGATATTTTCACAACTCTTCAGGGAGGAGAGAAATATACCAAATTAGACTTGAGAAATGCTTTTAATCAATTACTTTTACATGAGGAAACAGGGGAATTATTAGCATGGTCCACACCTAAAGGTATTTATAGGTTGACTAGATTACCATATGGTACCAAACCTGCTTCAGCTATATTTCAGGCAAGATTAGAGTACCTTGTATTGATGTAAGTAGCAATAATTAAAATAGTACAGTCTCGCTTTCAAGATGAGAAACAAAATATTATTTTAGCAGTACCTACTGACATTATAATTGTTTGTTTTAGCCGAAGCTGTGTCACAATAGTACTGGAACAATGGAACCAATTTCCGAGTCTGTTAGCGAGTCTGAATCCATTTTTGATACACCAAGAAAAATTGTTCTCAAGAGAAAGATACATGACATAACTATTGCTACAAAAAAATTAACAGAAAAAAATAAAAAAGTCCAATGCCAAAACCGATATCTAAAGAAGAAATGTGAATTTCTGACCCTTCTTGTAAAATCTTTTAAAACTAAATTTTCACTCGATGGAATAGCCGAAAATAATTTGTTAGCTAAAGCAGAATTGGTAGAAATCCACAGAAAACTAATAAAAAAAAATAAACAGAGTAGAAATTCTCTAAAATATACACCAAATATACAACAGGCATAAGTTCGCATTGACACTACATTACTATTCGCCAGCGGCTTACAAATATGTGAGAAGTATTTACAATAACGTCCTTCCACATCCAAGAACTCTTTGCCGATGGTATGGTACAATTGATGCTGAGCCAGGATTTACTAATGAAGCGTTTGAAGCTCTAAAAATAAAATGTGAATCAAGTGACAAATCTCTTGTTTGCAATTTAGTCTTCGACGAAATGGCTATTCGTAAGCAAAGATTGTTTCACAACCAACAGAAGCTCGGTGCCGTTAATTTTGGAGCAGGTCCTCAAGAAAGTGACGTTGACGATAACGTAGCATCACAGGCCTTAGTATTTATGTTGGTATCGCTGACTGAAAATTGGAAGCTCCCTGTGGGTTACTTTTTAATAGCAGGCATAACTGCTGAAACAAAGGCCAATCTAATTACAACCTGCTTACAAAAATGTCATGACGCTGGAGTTACAGTAGTAAGTGTTACATTTGATGGATGCTCCGCAAATTTATCGGCTGCTGAAATTCTAGGTTGTAAACTAACTGACCCGAATAATTTTGTAACCCATTTTCCGCACCCATGTACTCGTGAGAAGGTATGTATATTTCTTGATCCATGCCATGTTATTAAATTAATAAGAAATTCTTTTGAAAAAAAGAGACTGTTTCTCGATGAAGATGGCAAGAAAATTAGATGGCAGCTATTGATCAATCTGAATAAACTTCAAACAAACGAGGGCCTCAGATTTGGTAACAAACTAACTCCACGTCACCTCCACTTTCGTAACCAGATAATGAAGGTCAAGCTGGCTACGCAATTATTAAGTATGAGTGTAGCAAAAGCATTGCTTCTATGTGACCAGGTCTTGAAGTTGTCGCAGTTTTTTGACTCGTCAGCAACTGTTAATTTCTTGAAAATCATGAATTACTTTTTTGACACAATGAATTCGAGAAAGTGACACTTTTATGGATTTAAGCGACCAATTGATACGCAAAATAAATCTGCAGTGTTTGAATTTCTTGACAAAGTAAAGAAGTAGGGGAAAGCGGGTAACAGTGGATCGCGGGGTACAGTGAATCGTTCACTATAAATCAGTATGTGTTGTGCTTACGCACACATACAAATCGCATAGTAGCCGCGCTTTCATACCCCTCTCCACCGCACTAGTTGTCAATGCGGTAAGAGAGCGGGAAGACGCGCAGTGACACTACACTCACTGGTAAGTGTCAAATATATTTTTTCGCGTACTTTTAAATTTTGTTTTACCACCTAGAAAATAAGTAAAATTAATGTGTGTATTTTAATTTACGCTTGTTATATATTGAATTCCTCATAACACATGTTGTTTGGTCTTTCGAACAGGTAGATTTGTTATAGGTTATGTTATTTTTCAATAACGGCCAATGGGTCACAGTGAATCATTTCGTATTGGGTCACTGTGGACTGCTGATCCATTGTGACCCGTAAAGCTAAAATTAATTCGGACTTTTGTTTTAGATCAAAATGCCTCGCAATCGGGTTAGAAAGACTAATATTGGACTTCATACAGAAGAACAAATGAGTAACGCTCTAAAGTTGATATTCGAAGGCCAAAAAATTAGAGCTGTTGCTAAATCGTCTGGCATTCCATTTACTACGTTACACAGATATTATAAAAAATTGAAAAATAATCCCGATCCCGAAAAACCTATAAGGCTGACACCTAATTATGCGGTCCATAAAATATTTACTGATGCGCAAGAAAAAGATATGGTTGATTATATTGTTAAGTGCAGTCAAGTGTTCTATGGACTCACCATCCCAAAGGTTCGAGCACTGATTTACGAAGTGGCAATGATGAACAACATAAAAGTCCCAGATAAATGGCACGATACTAAGCTCGCAGGTATTGAGTATCTATATAATCTCAGGAAAAGAGATAATCGATTATCTTTACGAACAGCTGAGGGGTGCAGTTTAAGCAGAGCGACGTCTTTCAACCGTCACAATGTAAGCGTGTTCTTTAACAACTTACAAAATGCCATGTCCAGAAACGTTGCCTTTGGCAATGGAACACGGGTTTTTAATCTGGATGAAACTAGTACCATGACGGTGCAAAAACCCGCCAAAGTTTTAGCAGCCAGAGGGCAGAAACAAGTTTGCAAGGTCACCAGCGCAGAACGAGGGACGTTAACAACCACTTGTTACATAGTTAATGCTATGGGCTATGCATTACCGCCAGTAATTATATTTCCAAGGGTGCATTTCAAGCAACATATGATTGCGGGTGCTCCAGCTGGAACCTTAGGCCTAGCTAATCCATCCGGCTGGATGAACTCAGAGGTGTTCGTAAACACTATACAGCATTTTATAACTCACACAAACAGCAGCAAAGATAACCCTTCACTGCTCATATACGATAACCACGAATCACACATTTGCATAGAGGCATTAAACGTGGCAAAAGAAAACGGCGTCACCGTGTTAACAGTTCCACCGCATTCAACAGCAAAACTACAACCATTGGATGTCGGCATTTACGGTCCATTCAAAAGTGCTTATAACAGGGCAGTGGACAGCTGGATGTTGCGAAATCCGGGAAAAACTTTCTCGATATATGAGGTAGCTGAATGTGTTAAGGAAGCTCATATGAAAGCTATGACACCCGGAAATATTTGTTCTGCATTCAAAGCAACTGGAATTTTTCCTTTTAATAGAGATGTTTTTACGGATCTAGATTTTGCACCTAGTGAAGTGACTGATCGGCCATTTGATCCAGACAATGTACAAAACGAGAACGACAGACCTGTTCAAGGTGGCACAAACTGTCAAATGAGAACCTCATCACCATCAATTTTAGAACTTCCCTATCCTGATCCAAATGAAAGTGTTCCATTTGAAGAATATAGTCAAGCCCGTGACAGAATGAAAACCCCGTCTCCTTGCCTACCAGAGCCTTCTCAAAGTACATCAAAAAATATGCGAGAACTTGCTGTTACAATAGAAAACGCTTCATCATCAATCTCAAAAGTTCAGGAGCACGGTAAACCACCTGAAATCACAGCTAAGATTGTGGATTCCTCTGTCTGCAGTTGTAGGCTTGTAGCTGGTACTTCCTCTACAGATACTGGAAACCGATTTCTAAGTCCATTTCTATTTCGAGGACTACCTAAAGCAGATCCACGTAAAGGAGGAAGAGCACCCAGGCGAAAGGGAAAATCAATGATTGCAACTGACACACCAAATAAGAAGGAAATAGAAATGAGAGAGAAAGGAAAGAAAAGTAAACAGATGAAGACAATTGCAAAAGCCAAGAAAAGAAAAATTTTGCAAGAGAGTTCCAGTGAAGATGATGATAAAATAAGTATATATTCTGAAGATGAACCTGTGTTTGAAGAAGAAGATGATGATGAATATGCGACGGTGAATCCCGACAATTTTCATGCGCTCAAAAATTCACCAAAAGAAGGTGATTTTATTTTAAGTAAAAGGTAAACAAATTTATTATGTAGCTAAAGTCATAGGAGAAAAGGGAAATGAGACTGAAGTCAGTTTTCTTAGAAGATCTGACAAAATACCGAATAGTTTTCATATGCCAAATGTGCCAGATCTTGCCACAGTTGCACTTCACGACATTAAGATGATTTTACCAAAGCCCAAATTTTCTGGCAACACAAAGAGAAAACAAAGTATGTACCAATTTGAAGTAGATTTTTCTGATATTAATTTACGTTAATTTAGTCTTTGATCTCGAGTTAAACTTCAATGTCTATTATTTTTGTTTGATTAAAAATAACATTATATAATAACATTAACGAAAAAAAGAAGAAAAAATACGAAAAAGGTGAATCTATACTCCCGAAAAACGAACAAGAAACCGAGGCGACCGAGGAAACATACGAGCTTGGTGACACGATACTGGCTAGTGCAGCATTACTGCAGGTTTTTTAATAACCTTTTTGGTATGATTCTTTTTTCTTTTGGCCGGTTTTTATGTCACTTTTTCAAATTTCAAATTTTCTTGGTTTGACCTTTTTCTAAATTGTTTATTGTTTTCCCAATTGTCATCGGGTGATGATAGAAACGATTTTTTCCTGAATCGTTAGATTATTAGTAAATATTTCTTGAATAGTCTCGGGATCATTTATTGAAGAGTCTCGGGATCATTCCCGTATTGTGCAATAAGCCTTGGAATGCCATATTAACACATATTCCGTTTGGACTAGCCGGGTAAGTCTTGTGTTGTCTTCCTACTGGTTTCTTATCGACGCACCTTCCTCTTTCCTTGTCTTGGTTGGATGGCGATTATTTCTTTGTCAATCTTTACAGTGTATTTCCGGCTTCTGCGACATACACACGAGGGTCCCTCCGTGCTTTCCACGATTTCTTGCTTTGGTTCCGGACACCTAAGGCCACCAGGCATTCGACGAGCCTGGATCCCTGTGTTGTGTGCGTCCGCACCCGTGCCAGCTGAGTGCCGCAAACCCGCGCACCGGCGTTGGAGTCCCCCCTGGGATACTGCCCATCTCGCGGATTTTTTAGCTTGTTTTTGTATCAGTGGGATGTAATTTTGTATGCGGATTTTGCCAAATTCTTTTTAAATTCTTTTCTAAATTCTAAAAAGGCCCTTTAGGTTTCTCTGGCCCTCCCTTTTTTGGTTCCCGTTTGGCTATACTCTCCCGGGGAACTCCGCGGTTTTTTACACCTTCCCGCATCGATACACCACTGTTAACGCAAATTAACATAGTTTTGATTTTACCGCTATGTAATATCCGCACTAGCGCCATCTGTATCATTCTTTCAATTTATCTATTGATTCATCAATGTTTTTCATTCATTTTTCATTCTGTTCATTCGTTCAGCTTCAGGGTGTTGGCTGGGTCAATTAATTGTAAAGGATTTTTATTCAGGAAAAATTGTATTTGTAATTTGCTTACAATATAACAGAATTGCAAGAAAGTCTAGTTTCAATTCATCATAAAAAATCACAAGACTACTGCAGTTTTCATGGTCAATGGGAAGTTGACCTGGTGGCCCATTTTGACACGCGGGACGCGTGTCTAGGAAAGACGGAGCCGTGGAAGAGGGGTGAGACAGCCAGGGGTGCGTGTCAGCATCAATTCAGGAGGCGGACTTCCGTTCTGGTGCCAGGAGCGGCGCCAGTCATCCAGGTGGAGTTGGTCTGGAACGAGCTGACCACCTACAGAGCGTTTAGGGTGGACGTGTGAGTCTGGTTCGCTGAAGGGGACAGTCGGCGGCTGGACGAGTAAGCCCAGGGAGGGACGTACCATCATTATAACGAACATTTTTGGTGGCCCATGAGGGGAACCAGGGAACCATTTTCGCGTTATCAGCACGATTGAGAGTCATCGGCACGATCAAAACCACATTGGAGTCATCGGCACGATCAAAACCATATTGGAGTCATCGGCGCGATTGGGAATCGTCGCATCTATGTGTAACAGTGTTAAGTGTCATACGTAATTCAAAGGTGTACCTAACGCGTGTGTAAATTTATTTGTGGATCGCAAATAGAAGTCGGACATTTTGTTTTGTTCGGCGTGGACAATCTATCAAGTTGCACGTGTTCGAGGAAACGAACGAATGTGGCAACACTTCATCATTCACTCAAGGAACATTCATTCACTCAATCAGTTATCAATCAAGGAACTGTAAATTATAGACATTAGTGCCAACCTAACGGACTAACAGTCAGTCAGTCATTCTTAAAGTCATTCAATCATTCGGTCTGCTGACTGTCAATCGATCGATCTGTCAGTTAGTCTTGACATAACCTTACTTGTTTGTTTATTTTTTGGTTTATTGTTAATATTTAGTGAAATAACAGTGTGATATCAACCTCATTCTACAAATTCATTGGTAAAGTATCAGTTTTCATATATTGTGTATTGCTGCGAATTCATTATGGCACCTAAGACCGTTAAGATTCAATTCAATTCAAAGTATCGTATGTTGATGGATTTTGCTGGATCAGTCACAGGGGCAAGCACGTCTATTTCAGCGGTCGTCTCAAAACGGCAATTTCTAATTTTCTACCCGAAATTTGTGGACGCTTATGAGAGTATCATAGGTTGTGAGCCAGGGGAAATTCCTGCGGAGGAATTAGAGACTTATCACACAAAATTTAGTGAAATTAACCGAATTTTACTACTTGTGGAACAAGCTACGGAGCAGAATACCGGAAATACGTCTGGGAGTAAGGGAGCTAACCAGGCTAGTTCTGCAAGGCTACCGGTCATAGAACTACCTAAGTTTTCAGGAAACTTATCAGAGTGGTTACCCTTTTATGATCTGTTCGAGTCACTAGTGCATAATAAGGAAATTTCAGATGCGGAAAAGCACTATTATCTGCGGTCATCACTGTCAGGAGAGGCATTGTCCATCATACGTCAGTTGCCTATGGACGACGCAAATTATTCAGTTGCTTTGGGTTTATTGAAGGCTAGATATCAAAATAGCAGGATGCTATTGGATACATACATAGGCAGAATAATGAATCTTCCTTCAATAGGCTCAAACAACGTAGAATTGCGGTCACTGTTGTATGATCCCCTCAGTGAGGCTATCCAAGCTCTGGTCAAGCTTGAACAGCCAGTCAAAGAATGGTCATATTTATTGGTTTTCATAATATTGCAGAAACTACCAGTCAGGATGAGAGCAATGTTTGAAGAGCGATTCGGGAAGGATCCAGCCAAGTTGCCAACTATTTATCAACTTCTGGAGTTACTGGACGACCAATGCAGGGTGCAGTTGGCCGTCTCATCAACACAGGAGACAACTCAGGGTCAGAAGGAACCACCATCATCGCGTGCTCGACCAGGATCAGCTCGTGCGGCACGAGTGCTTACCGGTCAAGTCTCAATAGATCAGGTGACTTCCAAAATATGCTCATTTTGTAATTCACGATCTCACACCCTATATAAGTGTGAAGACTTCATGAGGCTGAACCCAGTGGAGCGCAAGCGCTGGGCAAAGAATTCGGGGCATTGTTTCAAGTGCCTACGCAAGCACTTTGCAAAGGATTGTACTCATCGCAATTGGTGCTCTCATTGCAAATCAGCAGAGCATAACACACTGCTCTGTACTTCAGACTGTGAGCCCAGGGTTCAGAGCTCACAAGGAAATGCCAGGCCGAGGCCGTCAGTTCAACCTCGCCCTCGCACACCACCTCGCCCTCGCACACCACCCCGTCAACAATTGTCGTCAGATCGTCACGCTTCGGTACAGGCTGTGTCACGGTCACTCGGCGAGAACCAGGGCGGTTACTCTGTCGAGCCCACACCTGCATCGGAGGCGGCGAGGGTCCCACCAGAACAATTGATGACGGCAGGGCATCAACCTAGACCTCGGATAGGCGACCGTGCTCGACTGGCCCAAGGAACATTCGAGATGCTTCGTTTCGGCTCTAGGTCGGATCAGGAGCCTTATTGATATAAGGCTGCTATTGGTGCAAACCAGGGACATATGTCAGTCACTATATGTCCCACGGCGTTGCTCAGGGTCCGGGCAGCAGATGGTAAATATTTCACAACTAGAGCACTTCTTGATACTGGGGCGAGTGTCACAGTGATAAAACAGTCATTAGTAGATCAGTTAAAATTGCGCCAACAGTCTAATACAAATAAAATATTTGGAATCGGTCATCATCAAATTAGTACTCCAGGTTCAGTAGTCAAATTAGTTATCAAACCGCTTGATAAACCTTTACCTATTATCAGTACTACAGCAATAGTCATGTACACTCTCACTGGGAACATGCCTGAATTCAGTCCTCATATCAGAAGGCATTTACAATCCAATTTGAAATTGGCAGATAATCAATTCGATCAAGCTCAAGATGTAGAGATCATATTAGGTACGGATATACTAAATTATGTTCTTGATGGTTCAAAAATTTCCACTCACATTCCAGGGTTATCAGCCTACGGGTCATGTTTTGGCTATGTCATCATGGGAGTGATGCCTTCTCATTACACCTCAACCCAGACTACAGGAACTTCAGTTGAGGATTATGGTCTCTATGCAACGAGATTAGAAGACGTCCTAGAAAGGTTCTGGAAGGTGGAGGAGCCCCCTACGAAACCAGCAGTGCATCCTGATCACCTGGAATGTGAAAGGTTGTATAATTCAAGTACTCAACGTATGCCAGATGGCAAATACATGGTCAGATTACCTCTGTTATCAAAGAGACCAGTACTGGGAGAGTCTAAGGGTTCAGCAGTTCAGCGCCTATTGTCATTAGAAAGAAAAATGGCCAAAAATCAGGTCTTTTCAGAAAAATATATTGAATTCATGAGAGAGTATGAGCACCTAGGTCATATGTCGTTATCAGACTTTCAATTTGATTCAGAGCATTTTATCATACCACATCATGGTATCTTCAAAAAGGGTTCAGACAAAATCAGGGTTGTCTTTGATGGATCAGCAAAGACCCTTAATTCAGTATCACTCAATGATTGCCTTCATTCCGGCCAAGCACTTCAAAATGATATCACCCAAATATTATTAAACTTCAGGCGTCATCAAGTGGTCTTCACTACGGACATCAAGATGATGTTTCGCCAGACCTGGATACACCCCGAGGACAGGAAGTATCAACTCATCTTATGGAGAGAATCACCTACTGAAGAGATAAAGGTATATGAATTAAATACAAATACATACGGATTACGGTCAAGTCCATTCATTGCTATCAGAACATTATTACGTCTGGCCGACGACTGGGAGGCTAATCACTCTGACTCGTCAGCTGCTCAGGTCATCCGCAGAGATACCTTCGTGGATGATATTCTCACTGGAGCCAACTCAATCACGGAGGCTCAACGGCTCAAATCAGAACTCATAGAGCTTGCAAGGAGTGCGGGCTACGAGCTTAGAAAATGGTCATCAAATTGTCCAGAAGTATTAAATGACCTTCCACAAGATCATTGGGAGACACCTCATCAGTTTGACACAGATAATAAAAGTTTCATAAAGGTACTGGGAATACAATGGAATCCGACTTCAGATTCACTGTCTTATCAAGTAAACATTCCTATGGGACAACCTATAACAAAACGTAGTGTACTTAGCACTATAGCTAGGTTGTATGACCCGAATGGTTATTGTGCACCTATACTTTTCAAATTCAAGGTATTTCTTCAGTCATTGTTTTCAGATGGATTAAACTGGGATGAACCAATGGGTACTACTTTACAAGCTCAATGGAGCGAGCTTATTCAGGATTTAAATCATCTGTCAAATTTACAGATTCCAAGATGTGTAACACTACCAGGGGCGGTATCGTACTCACTGCATGGATTTGGAGATGCTTCAGAGCTTGGCTATGCAGCAAGTGTTTACCTCAGGAGTGAAGATGACTTGGGAAATGTAATGGTACGATTACTCATAGCTAAGTCTCGCGTAGCGCCGAAAAAGACTACTCAAACTATACCTAAGTTGGAGTTAAGTGCAGCTCACTTAGTTTTCAAACTACTTAATCATGTGGCAGAATCATATGAAGATTCTATACAGCTAGACAGCATAAATGCTTGGTCAGACAGTACTATTGTATTATCATGGTTAAACACGAAGCCTCATATGCTTCAAACATTTGAATGCAACCGAGTTCAGGAAATTCAACAATCAACACGTCCAATGATTTGGCGTCATATACGTTCAGAGTTAAATCCGGCAGATGTCGCTTCAAGAGGAACGACTGCGCGGGAGCTTATTGATCATAATCTATGGTGGTCACCCAGCTGGCTTACCAAGGACAAGAGTCAATGGCCCAGTTCGCCAGTGACTATGCCTCAAAATCTGCCAGGTTTTAAGAAACTGGTCCACTTCATAACCCCGGTAGAGGCGTGGGAGGACGCGCTCTTATCACGAGTAAGTTCATTCAATAAACTCATCAATATTACTGCTTTCATCCTCAGATTCCGCAAGACTATACGATTACCAAAGAATCAAAGGAATCTTCAACACACACTTTCACTGCAGGAAACGCAGGAAGCTATGAAACATTGGATAAAGAAAATCCAATTGGACTCATATCGAAATGAAGTCATACTTATAAAAAAAGGAAAGCTGGTCTGTAAATCACTGCAGAAGCTCAGTGTATTCATAGATGAAAATCATTTCATTAGAGTTGGAGGCAGACTAAAGCAGTCATCTCTATCATATGGTACCAAACATCCATATCTTATACCTAAGGATCATAGGTGGACTCAATTACTCATTGAAAATTATCACAGAGCACATTGTCACGCTCCGACTACAGCACTCATCAGCATACTCAGGAGAGAGTTTTGGATACCCTCAATCAGGCGTCAAGTGTCAAAGGTCAAGCGCCGTTCATGGCTGATCTACCCGCTGATAGAGTCACTGCAGCGCGCGCGTTTGCCGGCGTGGCTACCGATTTCGCGGGGCCTTACTTAGTCAAGAGCAGTCTGCTTAGAAACGCTAAATCAGTGAAGGCTTACATATGTGTTTTCGTATGTTTAGGTACGAAGGCTATTCACCTTGAACTGGTGTCATCACTCAGCACCGAGGCGATTGTTGCAGCCCTCACGAGGTTCGTCAGCCGTCGAGGTTTGCCGTCAATCGTAAGGTCGGACAGGGGTACCAATTTTATTGGTGCTAACACTTATCTCAAAGAGGTCAGTCAATATTTACTAGCTAATCACGACATCATTCAAGAAGAGTTTCGAAGGCGAAACATTCATTGGGAGTTCAATCCTCCTGGCGCGCCTCACATGTCCGGGTTAGTCGAGGCTGCCGTCAAGAGCGTAAAGAATCTTCTGAAAAGGGAATTAGGTGAACGAATATTCACCTTTGAGGAACTCTATACTTTTCTAACAAAGGTAGAGACGGTTCTTAACTCACGGCCATTGGTTCCAATGTCGGAGGATCCTAATGACCTGGAAATCCTCACACCTGGTCACTTCATCATTGGCCAACCATTAGTTGCCTTACCAGAACCAAACTGGAAGGATACTAAACTGTCTCATTTGTCACGCTTTCAACTCATTCAGCAAATTTCACAATCAATTTGGTCACGGTGGCATAAAGAATATTTAACTACGCTGCAATCACGTAATAAATGGTACAATCATAGAGCTGGAGTAGAGCTCAATGACTTGGTTCTTATTATAAACGAAAACTCTCCTCCTCTTGAATGGCGTAGAGGCCGAGTCATTGAACTTCATAAGGGATCAGATGGTATTGTACGATCAGTCAAATTAAAAACACAGAGTGGGGAACTTATTAGACCTGTTGTTAAATTGTGTAAATTACCTTTAGAATTTAATTGATAGGTTAAGTCAATTGAGCATCACTCTTTGTTGTTTTAAATCATTTTCCTTAGAGACCTACAACTATGTGTGTGTAGATGGATAGGATTATATTTTAAGATTAATAATCTAAGTTTTATAATTGTCATAATGTGTTATGTTCATACATGTACTTCCAAGTGTTCAGCCAATCACTTCCCTGGTGGCGGCAGGAATGTTAACGCAAATTAACATAGTTTTGATTTTACCGCTATGTAATATCCGCACTAGCGCCATCTGTATCATTCTTTCAATTTATCTATTGATTCATCAATGTTTTTCATTCATTTTTCATTCTGTTCATTCGTTCAGCTTCAGGGTGTTGGCTGGGTCAATTAATTGTAAAGGATTTTTATTCAGGAAAAATTGTATTTGTAATTTGCTTACAATATAACAGAATTGCAAGAAAGTCTAGTTTCAATTCATCATAAAAAATCACAAGACTACTGCAGTTTTCATGGTCAATGGGAAGTTGACCTGGTGGCCCATTTTGACACGCGGGACGCGTGTCTAGGAAAGACGGAGCCGTGGAAGAGGTGTGAGACAGCCAGGGGTGCGTGTCAGCATCAATTCAGGAGGCGGACTTCCGTTCTGGTGCCAGGAGCGGCGCCAGTCATCCAGGTGGAGTTGGTCTGGAACGAGCTGACCACCTACAGAGCGTTTAGGGTGGACGTGTGAGTCTGGTTCGCTGAAGGGGACAGTCGGCGGCTGGACGAGTAAGCCCAGGGAGGGACGTACCATCATTATAACGAACAACCACAACACAACACAAGTGCACCAACACTATATCGACGGAGTCCCCTCAGGACCCGACTCTCGGCTCATCTTTTTGGTACTTTGGCAATATCTAGGCCCTTTTAAATTTCTATTATACCGTTCGGACAAATTTAACTAACTCTTTCTCTGTTCTCCTAAATTTCACGTTTCGCCTGTGGTTGTCAACCACAGGTTAGCTAGCTTCTTTTTTTAAACGCTACACTAGATACTATCACAACAAAAAATGGAAATATTATGTAGGTTTGATAACAAAAATTAATAATGATCTGCTCAGCAAAAAATATGAAATATCTTTTTACAAAAGCGTACGCAAAGGCAATTTTTTAAAATTTGTGAAACCAAAAAAAGATGACATAGATTTTTTACCTGTTGAATTAATCGTCAAAGAAATATGTTTGCTTCAAATCAGGGAAATTCTGATGAATTCGTCTTGAATGATGACGAAGATAAAATTTATTTTTTTACGTAGGTAGCTTGATATAATATAAGTATTTTTTATTTGTTTGTAGAGTTTTTAATGTGAATCTGAGACGGAATTTAGATAATATTCCTAAGTGCTCAGTGTTTATTTGATATTATATTTAAAGTTTTTGCAAATATTGTAGTAAGAATAATTTTATTATTATGCCAAAAAGATTGTAAGATTTTTGCTGTGTTATAGTTATCTAAAAAAAAACTAAATAATAACTGCTTTTTTTTTTTTTGACGATGACCTAATGCCGCAAAATCGACGTATCAAGCGTAACCGGACTTTTGGGGGAGCGGAAGGCTCTTACCCCTAGTATTATAGCAACAGCCTAAGGGCGCCCACTTGGGGGCACGGACCTCGGCCTAGGACGTTGCCATGGCGAGAAGCGCGTGGGAGAGGAATGACCCTGACGGGGTCTTCCAGGATTATGCAGAACTTGATTGGGTCTACCGCGTCCCCGCCGGCGGGTGCGGTTGCTACCAGAAGGGCATTCTGTGGAGTGTACTCTATTGGCAATGGCTCTCTCAACAAAAGACTGGATGGGATCGACAGGATCGGACAGAACATGCTTAGGCCGACGTTTTGTACGCGTAGCGGGGAAAGGGACAATAATAGCTGCAACAGTATTATGTTAGTATTCCTAACCACTCAGTTTTTTTAATAAGTATATTTTTGTACTTGGTTAAAACTATGAGTATTACTTTTTAATATTGTTTTTAGATACAACTTGGTTGCTTAAGTGTTTTTGATTATTATTTTTTTAAATCATTTTGATTACCATCACGTAAGTACTTCGTTTGTGTTGTTTAAATCTTTTTATTTTTCCATTTTCACTTACATATTAAAATATTTTTCATGAAAGTTAAGTAACTTTAATATGTTATTGCTTTTTATGTTAATATGTTATTGTTATTGCTTATTGAGGGGTGCTTGTGGGACTACCTCCTAGTGTGGGGGAGCTGTAGTGATGCAGGTGGATACGTCCGGCTGCATGACTTCCGCTTCCCCCTGGTGCACCCTGGTAACAGCGGCTAGCGACTGATCCTCGGACTCTTTCTAGCTGGTGGCTAAAAGTCCCTCCGGTTCTGCCGGCTAAGGTGGGTGTACCCGGCAGACTACACACACTCACCTGCGTCTTGTGGTCTGCGCAGTTGATCGCCGTAGGCCAGGATGAAGGGGTCCTGGGGGGTTGAGTCGAGCGATGCTGGGGGTAGCATCGCAAGGCAACACGCCCTCTTTGGCCTGGATTTCAGGCAAAACGGCAGCCTCGCCCGTAGCCGCGGGATTGGGGTAACGGCCAGGTGTCCCGTCGGAGGGCCACGGCTAGGGGTGTAGGGTCCGCTGAGGCTTTAGCCAAAGCGGTGGGATGGGCCATGCTGACGGGGTAAGCTTCGGTGACTACGGCGGTGGGACCATGTCTCTGACACCTTGGAGCCCATCGTCCACTGAAGTAAGCTCTCGATGTCGCGCCAAGTACCAGCCCTATGCTCCTATATCCACTCGGTAATCCTAGCGACTGAAAGCTGATCCAAGCAAGTAGGCGCTCCCAGATGTGCGGGCTCCATGGAGGGTGGGAAGCCGAGTGGACGAACTTATCAACTTTTGACTATGGATCGTGTCAGGTCAAAAAACCCCCCTGGGGCGCCTCCGGAGGTGAAAACCACGGGCGTCTCCAAACAGGTTCGAGAATCCGCCACGGTGGATCCTCAAACCTCAACTGGGCGCACTGCCACCACTAGTGACCTACCGGTGCTAACCGGTAGTGCTTCCACTGGTGGGGGTAGCTGCACAAAGCCCGTTAATGAGTCGGGAGGCAGGGCCACGGGGCAACCCGGTGCGCGGAGCCATGCGACTAACATCACCGAACACTTCGCCAACGCCTGGACGACAGTGAGTCGCAAAGGTAAACCACCCAAGCAATCCTTGCAAGGGAAGGGCCCATCGACTCAACGTCCAGATACGGTGCAAACCGGACCCGGGCGTAAGGCGAATCGACGGTGGAAAAAGAAACAGCGTTTGGCTGCCGCAGCGGCCGCCGCCGGCACTGATGG
Organism: Carpatolechia fugitivella; assembly: GCA_951230895.1. Taxonomy (NCBI): domain Eukaryota; kingdom Metazoa; phylum Arthropoda; class Insecta; order Lepidoptera; family Gelechiidae; genus Carpatolechia; species Carpatolechia fugitivella. Next base: position 371,152 of record OX579665.1, read on the forward strand.
TACTCCATCTGCCACGGTGGCGACCGTTAGTGGTCCCGCTGTCAAAACAGCTGGAGCTGCAGAGAAGGTGACCAGCTCCCGTAGTGACAAAGGGGCAACCCTTGACTCACACGGGGCTAAACCAACCGCAGTGTTCTCTGGGGATCCGTCTTCTAGCAAGAAGACGCGATCTGCCAAGAGACCCGGCAGAAATCAGCGTGCGGCTGCTAAGAGGGCTCGACTCGAGGATAGCAATTCTCCACGAGTGGAGCCCAAAAAGCAGTGCACGGAAGCGCGCAGAGCTGGGGCCACCTATGCTCAAAAAGTGAGATCGGACCAGTACGTCGCCGTTACCGACGATGCTACTGGTCATATTTCACAGGATCTGTCAACGCGCATCCTCGACGAGATTGATGACAAGCTCTTGAGGGAGGCGTTGGCGGATCCTAGCAAGGAGAACCCCAAATTCGGTGGCAAGCCCCGCTACGAGGACGGCCACCTCAAACTGTTCGTTGAGGACGAGTACTCCCTGACGTGGCTGCGTGAGTGTGTCGCCGGCCTGGCTACACCATCCAACGTCAAGTTGGTGGTAAAACGCCAGTCGGAGATGGTCCGCAGAGTTCGCTGTGGAGTGCTCATACCCAACGAACGAGGCAAGTGGAAGTCTGCGTCCGACGTTGGCGTAGTCCTCCACTTTATGAACAAGTGGGCACAGGTTGACCGCTGGCTTTTCCAAAAGGTGGATCAGCAGCAGGACAACCTGTTTCTCATTGTCAACGTCCCTGAGGACGTGGTGCCGATCCTGCTGGAAAGGGGCAGACAGCTCCTTTTTGGAAGTGGGTCGGTCTACCTCAAGTTCCAGGGGCCCGGTGGGAAATATATTAAAGACCCACCGGCGGTGACACAGACCAGATCCAAGCTGGTCATCACTGGGGTATCTATACCCCAGAGTTCCACTCCAGAGCGGCAGATAACTGTTCCCGCTAGCGCCGGGGATAGTTCTGCTGCTCCACCGCAGGAGAAGCTCGTGCACTGGGAGGACATGCTGCTTGGTGAAGGCGATGAGCCAGAACCAACAGCTATGCCCTCCGAGGGCGAAGAGCTATCCATGCGATTGGAGGAGGAACTCGTCTTGGAGGGGGAGGAGGGGTCGACCAACAATGGCGTCCCTTTCGACAGACTGTAAGGTCCTCCAAGCCAACCTCCAACACAGCCAAACTGCCACGGCACAGTTAAGACGCTGGTTGGGGGCAAACAACACTGCCGTGGCTCTGATACAAGAGCCGTGGATCAACCGCGGCAGCATACGAGGGCTTTCCAATCTCAGAGGTAAGCTTTTCACTACAACTGATCACGACAGGCCTAGGACGTGTATCATAACTACTAACAACATCCCAGCACAGCCGTTAACAGAGTTCTGTTCCAGGGACCTGTGTGCCATAAGGCTGCAACTGCCCGACACAGCTAGGTGCCGCGAGCTCGTGATGGCCTCCGCCTACATGCCTGAGGAGGACTGCCCGCCTCCACACGACCTGTGCCGGCTGGTGGACCACTGCGAGAGGTCGGGCCTCCAGCTCATTGTTGGGGCCGACTCAAACGCGCATCATCCACTGTGGGGCATGCCAGTGATGAACAACAGAGGTAAGACGCTTGTTGAATACCTATTTACTACAAACCTTAATGTGCTTAACATAGGTTCTGAACCAACTTTTGTTACCAAGCGAAGTAGAACCATCATTGATCTCACTCTGGCGACTTCGGATATATCCGACGTCGTTGGAGGATGGCACGTGTCCAACGAGGCGTCATGTTCTGATCATCGTTGGATACGCTTTGAGATAAATGCATCGTTCTCTACAACAGTCCCCAAGAGAAACCCGCGCAAGACTGACAGAACCAGGTACAGAGCTATCCTAGGTGAAAGACTTGCTTGGGCCGAGAATCTAGCAGATCCGGAGGGACCGGAACAAATTGAACAACAGGTAACAGATCTTACTAACACCTTGATAGACTGCTACCACTTAACTTGCCCTCTTAGCACGCCAGCGCCTACTAACATCAAAGGGCAGCCGTGGTGGGGTTCTGATCTGGAGAGGATGCGTGCAAAGATCAGAAGACTGCTAAACAGGGCGATGAACACCAGTGCTGATGAGGATTGGGACAACTATAAAGTAGCCAAATCCAAGTACAAGAAACGACTTCGGTTCAAAAGTAGCTCCTCATGGAAGAAATTCTGCAGCGACATTGAAACCGTTGATCAAGCAAATCGGGTAAGGCAGATACTAGCTAAACAAGGTACATCCAAGCTAGGGTCGCTTAAAAAACCAGATGGAACCTATACCTCTTCCACCTCTGAAACATACAGTCTCTTGTTGGAGACTCACTTCCCCGGAAGTAGAATCATCAATGAGGTTGTATGGCCGGAAGAGGTACCCACGGAAGCTGTCGACTACAGAGACATAACTGAAGATATTATCACTGCTGACAAGGTAAGATGGGCCTTAAATAGCTTTCAACCTTTTAAATCAGCAGGACCAGACGGAATTTTCCCGGCACTTCTTCAATGGGGAGGGGAAACTGTCATCAACATTATGGTCCGAATCTTGAGGGCATGTCTAAGATTCGGCTACGTTCCTAAAAGGTGGAGAGAAGTAAACGTAGTTTTCATACCGAAGCCTGGCAGGAGCGACTATACTAACGCTAAATCTTTCAGGCCGATCAGCCTCACCTCGTTCATGCTAAAAACGCTGGAACGATTGTGTGAGAGGCATCTGAGAGATGGAGCGTTACAACACATACCCCTACATAAAAATCAACATGCTTATAGTTTGGGTAAATCTACTGAATCGGCTCTTCATGCAGTGGTTTCCTCGATTGAAGAGGCGATTCAAAACAAATGCATCTGTCTTGGAACTTTTATAGATATAGAAGGTGCCTTCGACAAGACGCAACATAGCAGTATAAGCGCCTCTCTAACAAAGCATGGTGTGTCTACAGTTGTAAAAAACTGGATCACAAACATGCTTAACAAACGTATTGTGCGACTAGCAGGTGAGTCCTTGTCGGCGGAGGTAGTACGTGGATGCCCTCAGGGAGGAGTGCTCTCTCCGCTACTATGGAACTTGGTCATTAACGACCTAATCACCAAGCTTAACGCCAATGGATACTACACCATAGGATACGCCGACGATTTGGTAATCCTCATTACAGGCAAATTTGCCAGCACAGTGTGCAGCCTCAAACAAACAGCTCTCCGCATCGTGGAGCGCTGGTGTCAAGAATATGACCTGACAGTGAACCCCACAAAGACGGAAATGGTCATGTTCACTAACAATAGGGCTCTTGGTATGTATACTTTACCCAAGCTCTTTGGAACGGAACTCCAGCTGGCAACAGAGGTGAAGTACCTGGGCATCATCCTGGATAGCAAGCTCAACTGGAGTAGCCACATTGACAACAAACTAAAGAAGGCGAGTATTGCTTTCTGGCAGTGCCGAAGAATGGTGGGGAAAAAGTGGGGACTTTCTCCCAACATCATTCTTTGGCTGTACGTGACGGTAATCCGCCCTCTTGTCTGTTATGGAGCTGTGGTGTGGTGGACCAGGACCAAACTAACCACAATGGTAAGCAAACTCCATAGCTTCCAAAGATTGGCCTGCATGGCGATCACAGGGTGTATGAGGACAACGCCAACGGCAGCGATGGAGGCCATGTTATGTCTTCCGCCACTCCAGCTGTACATACAGCAGGAGGCTGCCTCATCAGCGGTAAGACTTAACACCCTAGGACTATGGAGAAACAACAGGACCCCGCACGCCGCCATTCTAGGGGAAGTTCACAAAAATTTCCCCATCTCAATGGCTTGCAGTGACAGGATTCCAAAACAGTTTGTTTTCGATAAGAAGTACAAAATACAATTACACGAGGACCATCGGGTTGAAGGGCTCGACATTAAAGAGCTCAGAATCTTCACCGATGGATCCAAAACTGAGGCAGGCACGGGTTCAGGAACCTTCTCGGAGGACCTAAACATCAAGCTAGCCCTTCCACTGGGTGCCCATAACACAGTCTTTCAGGCTGAATGTATGGGCATCATCACGGCCGCTAATGCTATAGCATCGAGAATGGTAAGAAACTCCTCCATCCGAATCCTCTCGGATAGCATGGCCGTCTTACTAGCCCTAAAAAGCAACACCATCAACTCGGGACTAATCTACGAGTGTCACAAACGACTAATGGAGGTATGTCAACACAACCGCGTAACCCTTCAATGGATAAAAGGACATAGCGGATCTAGAGGTAACGATGCAGCGGATGAGTTGGCTCGTAGAGGTTCTAGCTTAACAGCATACGGACCCGAGCCTATCATCCCTCTTCCCTTCAGGATGGTACGTACATTACTTAGAGAATCAACTAGGAACGAACATGCCATTCTTTGGACGAACCATGAAGAGTGTAGACAGGCGAAGATGGCCTTGCCAACCCCCAGTGCCAGGCTCGCTAAGACCCTGTTTCGGCTAAGTAAACCACGCTTGCGTTTGGTGACTGCAGCAATAACTGGTCATGGTTCTTTTAATAAACATCTATATGTCCTAGGTGTTACTGACAGCCCCCTTTGCAGAGCCTGCTTGGAGGCAGAAGAAACGGCCGCTCACGTCCTCATGGAGTGCACGGGAGTGGCGGACTACAGGGCTAAATACCTCGGTCAAACGAGGGACCTTCCAGGGATAACCGGTAATGTAAAGGGCCTACTGGGTTTCCTGGAAGAGTTGGGTTGGCTCGAATGACACCGCATTCCCACCCACACGCAAAATAGGCGCATTTGACGTCGAGTTGCGGAAACCAGCCCGTCATGACTAATGACTAATGACTATGTTATTGCTTAAAATACATACGTACAGGATACTGTGTGACGATGAGGGCAAAAAAAACAAAAGTGAGCGTAATATAATTTCTTGTCTTGTTTTTGACGGTTTTACTGTAAAATGTTATTGCAAAAATGACGTATCAATTAAGTATTACTTGTTTCTTAGTCCGCGATTTTATAGTTTTTAATACCATTGTTGTTAGTTACTGATATTTTTAGAAGTATTACTTGTTACCTATCTAATTTGTCAAAACGTTCCTAACTATGTGCCATTTAGTATATAGTTTGATAAATGAATATAAATAATAATAATAAAGTTTCGATTTTTATTTACGTTTTACATAATTTATGCTTTTCAGTTACACTCTTAGAAGATTGTTTATTATACTACACAATGGAATCTTGTGTTTAGAACCACTGGATTCAATGTGGGGTAATTCCGAAAATTAATATGACCAAAATGTGTATTTACTAAACCATAGAGGATTTTTTTTTTTTTATATATAGTGTTGTATAGCGCAACAAAAATTAAATCTATGCCCCAAAGTAGAAATTTATAATAAGGTATGTGGCGAACGATTCCGCCCTCCATTCAAATCTTGCCGCGCAAAACCGCTCGTCTCGCGCTTGACGTTTTCGGCCGGCCAATAAAAAAGCGGGTTCGTTCGCCATGATGAGACAGAGGCAAATTTTCAAGTCACAACTTGCTTTTGAAAATATTTCGTATTGTACGCTGAGTTTATTATTGTAGCACTCAATAAACATTTTAATTATTATATTTGGGCTTGTTTCTCTTCTAAAGCCTAAAATGGTGACCACCTAGTGAGTTAAAACACGCGAGTGCAAAATTCACGCCGAGCCGTTGAAAATTTTTCATGTGCTAAAGTTTTGTGCGACTGAAAACTTCAATTTTTCTCGCAAATAACACGCTCGGCGCATACCCCGCGTCATTGTGGAGCAAACAGCAGACCATCCGGGCGGTTTTTCCGCCGGATCTCACCGATTGTGGCCGATTTTCCTCGCCACCCTTGCAAGGTGCACATTGCACCCTTCATCGGGTTTCTTCCCCCATCTCCGGTGCTGGACGAGCTGGCCGCCTCACGCGAGCGCATGCCGGCGTTCTTCCCCCGCTATCGAGGTATTTGGAGGACCAAGTTACCCAAGTAAGGATCACTGCGCCGGGCCCTTTTTGCCCTGGCTGGATTTCTGCCTGCATTTCTGCGACACGGTGGTGGGTGAGTGAACTCAGTGCAGTACTAACTAACTAACTATCAACAGTTTTGGTGATATAAGTGCTTTCCACAAACAATTTATCCCTATTAACATTTTTCAATTCAGCGGAGAAGGAACTTTTGTCAAACTAATTACCCTGTGCTAGCTTATTTTATGGACATTTTAAGGTTCTATTTTAGCAATAGTTCTTATCATAAATTAAAATTGTATCCTGTGTGTACATTTTTACAATCTTTTTAACAAAATTGCAATTTATTTTGTGTTGTCTGATTCTGGCCAAACTAACTCTGCCTTGATTCTGGCCAAATTAACTGTTTTTCCAGTGTTTTAATTTTAACCCAGTTTACAATTAGGTTAAAATATTTTACCCAATAACACTTTCATTGCTAGGCTTGGAAAACTTAACACATTTGATACCGGTCGTTGGAAATTTTTATTTATTTTTCCAGATAATTATTTTGTGTTTGTTTTCAGTAATATTTTAACAATTGTTTGTATGTAATATTGTGTACTTTCTTGCTGTTTCTGGTGCATTGTTTTTTTTTTGCATTTTTGTTCCGGAAACTGTTTTTTTTTACAATATTTTTACGTTTTACTTAGAGCAATAGTTTTTTGTGTGTTATCATGGAGGAAGAATTAAAGAAACAGATAACCGAGTTGCAAGAGCAGATTGCTAAATTAATTAAAGATTCAAATGACAAAGGACAGCCTAATGTTGGGGCAGTCTCTGTTAAGTTGTCATCATTTTGGCCGGACAAACCACAAAGTTGGTTTAAACAAGCGGAATCACAGTTTGAGTTATTAGGTATTACTAAGGATGGTACCAAATATGGTTATTTGTTACAAGTTTTGGACACTCATTTGGCTGATGAAGTAGAGGATGTCCTTGAAAATCCACCTGCTGAAAACAAGTATGAAAATCTGAAAAGTGAGCTCATCAAGAGGTTTTCGATTTCCAGGGAGCAGCGCATACGCCAGTTACTTGGCGAACAGCAAATAGGCGATCGCAAGCCTTCGTCGTTTTTACGACACCTGCGCTCGCTAGCTGGCAAGAGTGATGAGAGCATCGTGCGTGAGTTGTGGATGATGAACCTTCCACAGGATATCCAGCGCATTCTGAAGGCCCAGTTGGACTTGCCCTTGAACAAGCTTGCTGATCTGGCTGATGCCATGATGGAATCTTCTCCTGGTAAGTCTGCTTCAGTTAATGCTGCCAGTTCCCCACTTGACCTCAACATGGTCATGCGCCGCATTGAAGCGATAGACAAAAAGATGGATGCCTTAAGTAAGGATCGCGCACGCTCTCGTTCCAAGGGCAAATCTCGTTTTAGAACCAGATCTGCGTCACGTTCTGGCAAGAACAGCTCCTGCTGGTACCACACACAGTTTGGTATCAAGGCTGCTAAATGCGTTGCCCCCTGCACCTGGAAATCTAATCAAACGGGAAACGGAGCAAGCAATCAGTAGCGGCGGCGTCTGATTGCGAGCATTCTGGCCTCCGTCTGTTCGTAAAAGATATCGAGTCTGGAAATCGATTTCTCATCGATACCGGCTCGGATCTCTGTTGCTTCCCGCGCCAACTCCTTCGTGGTTCTCACACAGCCACTTCTTTTGACGTTCGCGCAGCTAATGGAAGCGTCATCAGAACTTACGGCTCAGTCACACTACGTCTCAATCTGGGGCTTCGAAAGGATTTTAGATGGAATTTCATTATAGCAGATGTCAGTACAGCTATAATCGGATCGGATTTTCTAGCTCATTACAATCTGTTGCCAGATTGTTACAAGCGACGACTAATAGACGGAAACACTAGTTTATCTGTTTCCGCCACTGTGGCATCTGTTAGTCAAGCAAGTATCAAGACCATCATTGCTAATGATTCCACTTTTTCCAAAATTTTACAGGAGTACCCAGACATCACGAGACCCCCGGGATTTCCCCGAATTATCAAGCACAACACTGTGCACCACATCCTGACGACGGATGGTCCACCTGTCTCCAGTCGTCCCCGACGACTCGCACCGCAGAAACTGGCGGTTGCAAAGGCTGTCTTTGAAGACATGGTTTCTTGTGGTACAGCCCGTCCATCCAAGAGTCCATGGTCTTCGCCACTTCAGATGGTCCTCAAGGACAAACACCTGGAGATACCATCTACTTCTCGTGATCGCTGGCGACCCTGTGGCGACTACAGAGGTGTTAACGCTCGGACAATACCCGATCGTTACCCAGTCCGCCACATTGGTGACTTTGGTAGCAACTTGGCTGGCTGTACTATCTTCAGCAAGATCGACCTGGTCAAGGCCTACCAGCAGATCCCTGTCGCGCCGGAAGACATTTGCAAAACTGCAATTGTGACACCCTTCGGGTTGTTTGAATTTTCCTTCATGTCTTTTGGTTTGCGGAATGCTGGGCAGACCTTCCAGCGCTTCATAGATGAAGTCACACAAGGTCTAGACTTCGTCTTTCCCTATTTGGACGACATATTGGTCTTCTCCAAAACACCCGAGGATCACGCCATCCATCTTCGCACCCTATTTAAGCGCCTCTCTGACTACGGCGTTGTTATCAACCCGTCGAAGTGCGTGCTTGGTGCAGATGAAGTGACGTTCCTCGGCTATAAGATCAACAAAACAGGTACATGTCCACCTCCTGAACGCATCGAAGCCCTGCGGAATTTCCCTCTGTCTAAGACAGTCGAAGGCCTCCGCAGATTTCTGGGAATGGTAAATTTTTACCGCCGCTTTCTGCCAAATGCTGCAGAACTCCAGGCTCCACTTATTGACTGCTATGCGTCCACCCAACTTAAAGGATCGCAGCCAGTCCCTTGGACGCCTGAGCTCGAGCTCGCATTTCAGAAGTGCAAGGATCACCTTGCGAATGCTACACTTCTGGTGCATCCCATACCCGATGCTAAGCTTGGACTATTTACAGATGCTTCCTCAACCCATGTTGGCGCATGCTTACAGCAGCTCGTCGATGATTCCTGGCAACCCCTCGCTTTCTTCAGTAAGAAGCTCAACGCCCGCCAGACCACCTGGCCCGCTTATTACAGGGAACTGCTTGCGGTATATGACGCTGTTCAACATTTCCGCCACATAATGGAAGCACAGCACGTCACAATCTTCACGGACCATAAACCTTTGACTTATGCCTTTTCACAGAAACGAGAGAAGCTTCCCCCGGTTCAACTGAACCAGCTCTCCTTCATTTCCCAGTTTACGACGGACATCGTCCACGTCCAGGGGAAGGAGAATGTTGTAGCCGACACCATGTCGCGCGTAGAAGCCGTCCATCTTGTCGACAATTTTGCCGCCCTCGCCGAAGAACAGGTGACCGACGTAGAACTTCACAAGATGCAGACTAGTTCGTCTCTGAAGCTTGAAAAAGTTATAATACCTGGTTCTGATGTTGAGATCTTTTGTGATGTGTCCACTGGTAAGCCTCGTCCATTTCTTACCCCATCTTTTCGTCGACCTTATTTTGACAAAATGCATAACCTCAGTCACCCTGGCGCGCGGGCAACCGTACGCATGGTAGCTGAGCGTTTTGTGTGGCCGAGTATCCGTAAGGATTGCAATAACTGGACGCGCTCTTGCGTCGCTTGCCAACAAAGCAAGGTTTCTCGGCACACAGCAACACCTCTTGGTAATTTCTCCAGTCCAACCAAGCGCTTTTACCACGTCCATATTGACATCATTGGCCCTTTTCCTTCCAGTAAAGGATTCCAGTACTGTCTGACAGCCGTCGACAGATTTACTCGCTGGCCCGAGGCCTGGCCAATGGTCAACATGACAGCGGAGGAGTGCGCAGAGACCTTCTTCAGAGGTTGGATTGCTCGTTTCGGCGTCCCCACCATCGTAACGACCGACCAAGGTCGCCAATTTGAGTCCTGTCTTTTTCAGGCTCTTATGCAGATGTGTGGCACCAAGCGCGTTCGCACCACTAGTTACCACCCGTGTGCGAACGGACTCGTCGAACGTATGCACCGGCAACTTAAAGCCGCTTTAATGTGTCATCAGGAGACCTGGCACAAAGCTCTGCCTGTAGTACTACTCGGCATGCGCGCAGCTCTTAAAGAGGATTTACAATGTTCACCAGCCGAGCTCGTTTACGGGGAGCCCCTGCGCTTGCCCGGCGAACTTATTGCTCCTTCTTCAGCTCCAGAGCGCGTCGAGGACCTCACAAGCTTTGCCACTCACCTGCGCAAGCACATGGCATGTTTGAGGCCAACTCCTGCCTCACGCCACGGTCAGCACCCAGTCTTCGTCTCAAAGGACCTCATGACTGCCTCTCACGTATTTTTGAGAGACGACACAGTCAGGCCTTCGCTTAAGCCACCCTACATGGGACCGTACAAGGTTGTTGCCAGGACGGATAAGACTGTCACTATCACTGTGGGTGATAGAAACACCCAAGTGAGCCTTGATCGTGTCAAACCGGCGTATATCTTGGACAACACTGCTCCATCAGCTTCTCGAGTTCCAGTTGCTAACTCACCTGTAACGTTTACTCCAGCTCCAGCTGCTGTTGATCCCCCTGTTGCAAAACCACCAACCGCGACTACAAAACCCGACCAACTCCATACACCACTCGCTCAGGTCGTAACGTCCGTTTTAAGAATCGTCTAGATCTGTAGTCTTTAATTGTTTCCCCAAATTTATTATGTACAGTATGTGTGTATTTTGTGTTTCATTTGGAATGAGCATGTTATAGATATTTTTTTGTCTGTTTTGGTGTTTGTGTGTATCTATAGGTATATTATATTTTAATAATGTACATGACTATTTCTGGTCAAGGGTCAGTTTTAAAGTTGTATTATATATTTCTTAGTTTTAAGTTTTTTTTTTTTTTTTTTTTAATTAAGATTTTAATTTTTGGGTGGGCTATTTTTCTGCCTAGGGGGGTAATGTTGCGAACGATTCCGCCCTCCATTCAAATCTTGCCGCGCAAAACCGTGCGTCTCGCGCTTGACGTTTTCGGCCGGCCAATAAAAAAGCGGGTTCGTTCGCCATGATGAGACAGAGGCAAATTTGAAAATTAGCCATTTTTGCAAAAGTCACAACTTGCTTTTGAAAATATTTCGTATTGTACGCTGAGTTTATTATTGTAGCACTCAATAAACATTTTAATTATTATATTTGGGCTTGTTTCTCTTCTAAAGCCTAAAGGTAGTTGAAGGGAATAAGGCCCGGCTTGGAATATGGCCCACTATTCAAAAATAACAGTTTGGATAACCGAAACACTTCAACAATTCACGCACACATAGAAGTCGCAGATATAGCGAGCTGGCAACGTCGCTTGCATACGTGCGCGCCACCATCTTGTCAGTATCGTCAAGGTTGTCTGAGTGAGCGGTTGCGGCTGCGCTTCGTAACATTTTTACATACAAATAGATCACAGTTTTCAGCAAGTTTACTATTAAATCAGTTCTTTTCTTTAGTTTGGCGAGACTAGGATATATCCAGCTATAAGAGGAACCGTAAGAACATTTTTATTTTGTAATTTTTATATCGACGCTGGAAAGCAAACACGTAGTAACCAACACATGGAGATATTTTTTTTTATTACACCATTGTGATCAGAAAAAAAACTGCGTCAAATGGTTTGGGTCACGTTACTCTACGATTAAAATTAACGAAAATAGGTACCTGCTACCTTTGGTATTTGCTACCTTTTTTAAATTTGTGGACCATAAAACGCTAATAACAAAAAAACCTACATAATTTTTTACTATGCTACTTACCACAATTCAGTTTTCATAAAAATCTGAAACTGGTTACTTACTTCATCAGTAATACCAACTCTAGTGCGGGTTACTTAATTTTTGCTGCTCGTAAATTTGAATTCCTCGCATTTACACCATTTAGTGGATATTATTTTCTAATGTGATGGTATTCACCACGTTTTATGTGGTGTTTAATTATTATAGTCCTGATTTTTACATCAATTACAAGAATCCAATATAAGGAATGACTTTGTTTTACTGCACTACTGATGCTTCTCGGTTTAAAACATCGCAAATATACTCCCTTTGATCGGCGCCGCCACCGGTATTTGATTGATGGCCACTCAGTGCGTGTGGAGTAGTTGAAGTGAACGGACGTATTTGCAGTATCAGTAAAATTTCAAAGAAATTGTGCCCTTAGAAACGACATCCAGTAGTAAGTAGTACAAGTAGTAAGTAGTAGTAAGCAGTAATCTTATTACAAGTAAATTGAATTTGTGCAATTTGTTTATGTGAAGTGTTAATACTGTCATTACCAATTCACGTGGCGGGGACTTCCTAATTTACTTACCTTATATACGTACAAAAATGTGGGCGATTGCTATTCTTTTCAATAAGACTAATTGTACACATTCAGTGACGCGAATGCTATAGCAGTTCAGTATTTAATTGTCCTTTATTTATGACGAATACGCAATAGCAGCTTCGTTTCCTTAGGAAATATAAAACACTGGTTCACTATGAAACGATTTTTTTAAATACCTACTTACAATGTGTTTAATAAGTAATATTATAATATTATATTTTGCACCAGCTTCTCTATTTCCAGGGAACGTTGCTGCAAAGTCTCGCCAACTCGCTGTGTACGTTCTTGCAATTACGTACCCAGCGAGTTGGCGAGACTTTGTACACATGTTCTAGATGGGCGTCACTGAACCTGGACTTTAGAGCTTCTAAAAGACGTTCGTAGGTAATGTCTTCAGTAGTTGCCAGAGCTTCCAATACTGTCTTAGCTTGTTCCTCTGTCCAGTTGTTAGCTCGGTGAATCGATTAGAATTGCAGCTTGTACGCGGTCCAAGAGGAAGAGCGGTCAAACTCCGGTACTTTCAGATTCCCGCAACTAGCTGACACTGGAGTTGCTACAACTCCCGTCAACTTTAGCTCTTTCACGCTCTTTTCAAGCAGGAGAATCTCTTTTTCATAACGATCAACCGTTTCCTGATGCTGCTTATCCAAAAACAGGAATTTCTTTTCATGGCGGTCAAGCGCTTCCTGATGTTTTTCGACTGTCACCTCGATCTTTTTTATCTTATAGACAGCTTGTAAAATTTCATCCTGTTGGCGCGATTTTCCTCAAATTTGGACACTAGCTCCTCCAATCGCTCTTCCTGTCGGCTCGCTTGGTCCTCCTTGCGGCGCGCTTGCTGCTCTAATTGCTTTTCCTGGCGGCGAGCTTGCTCTTCCTGGCGGCGGCGCACTTGCTCCTTCTGCTCCTGTTGCTGAACTTGGAGCATGGCGAGTATTTGCTCCATGGCGGCGTTTGGCTGCTGTGTTACCCCTTCACTTAACAAAGTATTGGGCTCCTACAGTTGTAGCGTCGAACTTGTTATTGGACATTGGCCCTCATTTCGTGCCATAACCGGCATTTTCCGACCCCACTTCTGACACTAAATGTAACGAGCGAGCGGAGTTCAGGGATTGAAAAATTCTGTACACGAGGAATATGTCCTTTATTTCTCACGTATAGTACACAAGCCAACGTCACAAACTGTTGTTCATCGCGCACGGGTAGCACTACACCGAAATTAACACTTTCACTGCACTTTGTCACTGACACTTGAACTTGCACTTTTATTTATTTCGGCTCTTGGTTAACTGTACTGAACTCACACTGAAATCTCACTGAACTCCCGAACTAGGCGGTCGCGATCCTTATAATACCCCTATGACAGTTCGAGAATGTTCCAATTTCGATCTTCTTTTCGTTATTCAATCTCTTTGAGTAGCGACCTTTCTCGAACAAAGATTCTAGAGTCTTCCATCCAATTTTGACAGTGAGTTGTCTCGAGTAGCAAATACTTTTTGAAGGGAAATGACAGGTTTCTCGAACTTTCTGGTCGGTTGTCAAGGATCACTAACGTCTGGCGTTTTCTGGACAGTTCTCTGGTATAGTCCACCACACCCAGCCGTAACAATATATTGTGAACGTTCTGAATGGCGAGGACTTTTTAGAATTTGAAAGTATTGTGGACAACACGTTCAAAAAAAACCAGAACATACAAGTCTCTAAAATATCAATTGTTACTTTTCGCAAGAAACAACCTCAGAAGATGTTCGTGAAAAACTCAATGTTGCCGGATGCAGAAGCCTTCTTCTTCTTCGTCGTATCTTCATGACTGAGGGTCGTGACCACCAAAAGACGCGTTGCTGGACAGGGCTCTCCAGGTGCATCTTGGGTAAGGTGGATTGCGGCCTGAGTGTTGCAATTAATGGACTCGAGAATGGCATCTGTCCACCGAGAGGGTGCTCTTCCTCTGCTCCTTTTCCCCTCAACGTGGCCCACTAGTATAAGTCTCTCAAGGTTATGAGGCTACCGGCGGGCAACGCGACCTGACCGAAGAAAGAGAGAGACCTTTGAAGACAGATTAAAGACAGGCGTGTTTTTATATTGAGCTCTTGAAGAATAGAGACGTTAGTCCTATGTGCTGTCCACGGGATACCCAACATTTTACGCCAGCACCACATTTCAAACGCATCTATTCTTGATCTTAGTCGAGCCTTCAGGGTCCACGTTTCCGACGCATATAGAAAAATGGAGAAAACCAATGTACGCATAAGGTTCACTTTTGTGCTGCGGTAGATGTTTCGATTTTTCCAAATCCTCCCCAAACGTTTAACAGCTGACTTTGCTATCTGAGCTCGACAAACCACTTCCTTTTCACAGTCACCATCACTTCGAATAAGGGACCCCAAGTACACAAATTCCTCTACCGTGTCCAGGTCCCCCATCTCAAATGATCTATGCATGGTTAATGGTCTACGAACATCAGTTTGGTTTTGCTCCGATTGATTTTCAGTCCATACTTCAAACTTATGCTTTCAAGTTTCCGAAGCAATTCAGCAAGCTCACCCTCACTTGCACTTATGAAAGTAGTATCGTTGGCGAAACGTAAGTTATTGATGAGGTGACCTCCTATCCGAATCCCGCCCCCCCCCAATCCTCCAGCAGAAGAGGTGAAGTAAATGCAGAAGCCACTGAAGTTCAAATCAGCGCCTCCCGAAACCAAAGTTATACCCTTCAAAGTTACCGATTTGTCAGAAGAAATATATTGATTTGAAAAAAAAAAAAAAAAACTAGTCATTCCGAAAAGATTTGAAAAAGAATATTTAGATTTAAAAACAAACGCAAAAGTTAAAGACTGCTTACCAGACACAGATGTTGAAGACGATTGATTTAATTTGACGAGTTCCTTGCTGTTAGACTGTTAAAATATTAGTTGTGAAACGAACACACCTTATATGACCATCACTATGGTACTGTTATTGTTGTCTCGCTCACTCTTTTGACCTCTCTCTCTGGCGGCCTGTCGCTTTGACAATATGTCTGTTTTTTAAATACGCTGTTTTGTAATCTTTTTTCATCCAAGGAATTAAAATCCTTTCTTAACCTGACAAGCTTTTATTATTGCCCTGCGCACAACCCATAGGATTTGGGTTCATTAGGTTATGGGCCCAGCATACCCAGATAGTTTTGCCCTAACCTTTTTGTGCAGGTTGCTCGTGGATTGCCTCCGTGTCTTGTTCGTGCAGTCATCGTGGGTCGGCACGGTATTTGATACTAATTCGTCGAGTACTTGGTGTGGCGCATTCCCTGAAACGTTCGCCCCCGTTATTTCGTCGAGCTTCACCCAATATCGACTGGTTCCGGTACGAGTAGCACGTGGTTGGTACCACTCAGCACACGATGGCAAACAGCGAGCCCCCACCACTTGGATCGAATCAGCCGATGGTATTCGCAGGTCAAAATGTAGAAAAACTGCGTGGAGTCGAAAATTATTCGACTTGGAAATACAACATCAAATACATTCTAACCTATGATGGTTTGTGGGATGCCGTACTTGGGACAGACACAAACGCCACCAATATTGGACGCGCGCTCGCCCGTATAGGCTTGAGTGTGTCGTCTGCCTGCCATCAACACATAAGAGATGCCAAAACAGCGAAGGAAGCCTGGACAAACCTACAAAATGTATTTGAAGATAAAGGTTTGTGTCGACGCGTTATTCTTCTTCGCCAACTTCATAGAATTGACTATACGGCTCATAATTCTATGACAAAATACATTGAAACTCTTATGGGCCTTGTTCATCAGCTAGCTGACATTGGAAAGGTCATTGAAGACAGCGAGATCGCCGAGCTGCTTCTTAGTGGGCTGCCGGATGAGTATGATGACCTGGTGTCAAGTCTGCAAACAGCGTGCATCACCGACACCCTTACTTCAGAATTGGTGCGCACTAGGCTACTGCAAGAAGAGGCTAGAAAGAAGAAGCCTGATACCATGGTCGAAGATAGTGCTGCATTCTTCACTAAGAAAAAGCCTTTTGGGTACAGCGGTTCTGTGAAGAAGATTGTGTGCCATTATTGTCAAAAACCTTTCTTAACCTGACAAGCTTTTATTATTGCCCTGCGCACAACCCATAGGATTTGGGTTCATTATAGACATTATGTTGATTATAAACATTTCAAAAATCGATTGGATTCTTTTTCATTGACACTTGCAGCATTTTATTTCACATATTCAGATTAATTGCTCCACATTTAAAACAATTCACCATTCCAAGTTACGAAAATAATAATAGTTAACAGCATATTGATACCAGTAGATTCATTGATCGTCTAAGGTTATAACACTATCTTGGGTAATTCTGGTTGAAGTTACATCTGTTACCACATTTTTGCTTTCCGTAAAAAAGTGTGATGGGCATCGGTCCATACATTTACATATTTCATTTACTACGTTTTATTGGTTTGTAAAAAATATTTCAAAATGTCGTAACCAACAAAATAATGTTTTAAAGTAATTTTACGATGATGCCGTTAGAAAAACTGATTAAACAAATTAAAAAAAAACTTAAGTGTCCAAAAATTGCATCTTTAGGTTGATAAATATGGAAGTTACGAATTATTTTTGAAAAAATAAAAAGTTTTTCAGTTCTGGTGAACAATTTTGGTTTTGTGGGTTACTACGAGTTTGCTTTCTAGCGT
This sequence comes from Carpatolechia fugitivella, assembly GCA_951230895.1. Classification (NCBI taxonomy): domain Eukaryota; kingdom Metazoa; phylum Arthropoda; class Insecta; order Lepidoptera; family Gelechiidae; genus Carpatolechia; species Carpatolechia fugitivella. The sequence goes on from OX579665.1 coordinate 388,221, forward strand.
CGATATGTAATTTGGTCTTGGAATTTGAAATGGATCTTTCAGCTAATAAGGCCCAGAGTGGTGCCTGGTAACAAGGCCCGGGCCTTATATGACGTATGATGACAAACCGATACGTTATAATAAAGTTATGATTAAATCATAATATTTTGTATTACAGCTTTTATAATAAAGAAAATTACTTACCTGCAACCAAAGTTCATAGAAAATAACCCAAATCTTTAGAAAAATATAAAATATTCTATTTGAAACAATCAGTGCAATATATTTCTCACCTGTTTATCAAACCGGTATTGTTTTATGTCACCTAAGCTCATCGAAGAATCCGAATCAAATTATTTTCTATTTTTAGGTTAAAATGTCATCATCTCCACCAGTAAAAAAAAGACGGGGTCTTTGGTCAGAGGAAAGTTTATGTTCAGCTATGGCTGCTGTCATTAATAAGGAACTTACTCAACGCCAAGCAGCTACCCGGTACAGAATACCCCGCAGAACTCTTCGAAACCATTTGAATTCAGGAAAAACTACGAAAAAATTGGGAAGAGATCCAATACTGTCCAAATCACAAGAAAAAGATTTAGTTGAGAGAATCATTAAGTTTGCAAAAATTGGTATACCACTAACTGCTCAAGTGATTCGAACACAGGCTTACAGATTCTGTGAAAATGAGGGAATAGAAAACAATTTTAATAAAAAAACTGGCAGAGCTGGTAGGGAGTGGTTAAAATTGTTTTTGAAACGTAACCCAAATGTATCAAAGCGCAAAGCTCAATTTATGAATCCAGCAAGAGCACAAAAGCTGAACAAGCCCATAGTGCAACAACATTTTCAGGAGATAAAAAAGTTTTACGACGAGCTTGACATTCCAAACCATCCAGAGAGGTTGTACAATATGGACGAAAAAGGATGCAGACTGACTATCCATCATCAGCAGACTGTTTTGGCTGAAAAAGGCAATCGCAGAGTACACATGATAGCACATGAACATGCAGAAAATGTAACAATTGCTGCTTGCGTTAGCGCCTCAGGAAACGTCATACCTCCAATGATACTATTCAAAGGAAAACGACTAAAGGAAGAATTAAAAGACAATTTACCACCTGGAACACTAGTCAAAATGGCTCCTAAGGGTAGCATGACTACTCCTCTATTCATTGATTTTATTGAACATCTAGGAAAATATAAATCACCAGGCCCATGTTTATTAATTTTCGATGGTGCTTCCTGCCATCTTGATTACAACATTGTAGATGCAGCTGAAAAAAAACATATTATTCTTTATTGTCTACCATCAAATACGACGCACGAATTGCAACCGTTGGATAAGTCGGTAAATAAATCCTTTGAAAATTACTGGGACCAAGAGGTTATGAAATTTACGTACCACAATCCGACCAAAAAACTTGACAAAGCTCGTTTTAATTCCATTTTTACTAAAGTCTGGGCAAAAAGTTTGACCACAGAAAATATAATGAATGGTTTTAGGGCAACAGGACTATATCCCTTCGACCCGAATGCCATACCCGAAGACGCCTATGCGCCCTCCCTATTAACCGAAACAACACCTCATACGTCAACAGGCAACATGGATTCTGGCATGAACTTGCAACGTATAAACAATTCAGATACAGACGTTACTGACGCTGAAGACTCAACAGCCCACAGATCTATGCCCGATCCTAATTTCAGCCCGAATCTTAATCCTCAAAATGTTGATGGCACAAGAGCTAATATTGACTCAAGGATAGCCGTGGTCTCCCCATCTTTATTAATTAGCCAAGAACCAGCTGCACTTTCGCCACCAACCCGCTCCTCAATACCACAAGTTGAAGATGAACTTCCATTTCATGGACGGTTAGTTGATTATAGTTCTTCACTAGATTCTGATGCAGAAAATATTGAAAATTCTGTTGCAGGCTTAGAACAATCACCTGTTCCAGGACCTTCTGGAACCTGTAAGCCTACAACATTTTCAGATTCAGATTCTGGGACAAGATCATCACTGCATATTGAAGATTTACTCAAGCATTACAACCAGAGGTGTCAGAGCTTTTGATCCGTATAGTGATTCAGATACAGATATTGATAACAATTTTTTAAAACAAAAATCTGAAAAAACTCCGGTGAAACACAAGAACAAAAGTCCAGATTATTCGGATGAGGATAATTTACCATTGGCTGCCATAAAGAATCCAAAATCACCTAATATAACTTTCAAGGAACTAATTCCTACACCTAACTATGCTGTTATTAAAACACGTCCGCGGCGCAAAGCTCTTAACTACAAGGGACAGAGAATTGTGAAAGATTTATTTGAGGAAAAGAAATGTTTGATTAATAAAGATGAAAAGGTAAAGAAAGGCAAATGTCTTATGACGAAAGGTGGAATGAATATGTCAATTAAAAAGAATAAGAAAGGAGCAACAAAGGTTGATAAGAAAATTAAGAAAAAGATAGTAAGGAAGACCAATCGAGGTGACAACTGGTTCTGTCATGCATGCAAAGTAGAAAGAAAAGAAGATATGAGAATTTGCATAAAATGTCAGAAATGGTACCACGAAGAATGTGTGGGTTTGACTAAAGAAGATAATGAAGATTTTATTTGCCCTGATTGCATTATTTCGTTTAGATTTTAAAGATGTTTCTTTGAAATATGTATTGATCTCAGTATTTTTTTATTATTAAGACTGATTATAAAGCAGTTCCTCGTGTAATTAATGGCACAAACAATTAATGGTAAATATTAATAATAAGGCTGATTTGAAACGAGTTCCTACTAAGATAAGTAAAAAGTAAGAAATGCTAAGTCAGTTACTTCTTTTTCAGTATTTATTATTTAGAGTTAAGTTATTTTCATAGAAGCCTTAAGTGCAATAAGGCCCAAAGAATTTTAGTTATTACGAGAAATTTGATTTATTTTTTTATTTATTGTTTATTTTGATAGTGCTCTATCTAAATAACGTTTCATTACGTTTTTGTTTTGTTTTTTGGAGAAAATATTATGTTTTTTAAGTTCGTTTATTTTAATAAAGCCTATCTCCGTATTTTTCTAAAATGTAAGCAAATTTTTAAGATTCTAAGTTCCCAAAGGCCAAATTATGATTATACCTAGTATTTAAAATATTGAAAACGCCTTATTTCTCTCAAAATGTACAATTAATCAGTGGGCCTTAATATACTCGTGGATTTTAATAAGGCCCAAAGCGGATGTTTTTTAAATTACTGAAAGATACTTATTTTCGTTAAAATTTACTATATTTGTATGGGTCTCAGTAAAAAATAATAATAAAAGAATCAATGTAGCATGCATTTTTCTTATTAGCTCCACCGTAATTTAAAATATTTTAAAATAAATAATAGTGGGCCTTATTTGCCCCCTGTACCTTATGACGTTTTAGTGGCATTCGGAATTACCCCAGAATAATTCGCAATTGCCCTTCACCCGAAAAAAAAAACGATAAGTTTTTGAATGCTTGTATTTCCTAAATGCAATGAGTTTTTGATGAAAAAATTATTTGTTTAGAATATAAATTTTTGTAAACTAAAGTTACATATCGTCGCTTAAGTTCTAACACCACGTAAGTCAAATTTTGGCGTACTTGACATTTTGTTGTCATTCGCTAGAGAATTAAAAGACGCGTCATTTCGACCAATCAGAAACAAGAAACGTCCAACGGAAATTCAAAATTTTTAGTAAAAAGTAACAGCACGGTTTTCACAAAACAATCTTGTCTTCCGGAAACAGCACGTAAGTCAGTTTAGTTCCATAGTTTTGAACTCACCGGCGCGTTGCTCTCGAGTTTTGATCGAAAAAAGGTAAGAAGTATCATTGATTCTTTGCAATATGTTTATGTTTAGGTTTTTAATGCTTTATAACTTTAATTTCGTTATTTTTTATATCAAGATGAGCTCAATTTATTAAGAAAACGTAGTTAAAACTGTGTGCGTGACTTACGTGTTGTTGATTCTATTGTGAACATGGAGTTACGTTGAGTTGTGGAATTATTTTAATAGACCTAGTTTAGCTTACCCACGAGAATAATTTTTGTTTTGTATAGAATATAATTAATAATTATTTCGAGTTTCTGGTTGACTTATATGAATGGGTTTTATTTTATAAATTTACAGGTAAATAAAATGAGTAGCAGTAGTGACGAAGATGACACAGTACGTGAACTGTGCAGAGAGCTTAAAATTAAAGTACCTACAAAAGAAATAAAACAAAAAACAGAAAAACTGGTTTCTACATTAGAACTCTCAGATCTAGAAAATTTGGATATAAACAATTTACCAGTTATGATTTTACCTGGCAATGAAGAGACTAATATTTCTAACCTGGACGTTGCTGAAGAAGTGACCATCACAACACTGGCAGAAGAACAACCGTTAGAAGTAGTAGAAGATCAAATGATTATACCACTACAATCTCGACATACAGAAGAAGCACCAAAAGAACAAACTAAAGATGTACTGGAAGAACAAACAGGAAAAACATCAGAACATGAAACGATTCAAATAAGACACGAAAAATAAGAAGATTTAACAAACCAAATTACAGATAGTGGACTAACTACAAGAGAACAGGATGGAATTCAAGATGTTAGTGCTGCTGAAGTTAATGAAAACCAAAACGTATTAAATGAAGAATACGGAGATCTTAGTTCTAAACGAAAAAGAAAGGCTTAAAGATAAATGTCGAAAAAGAGTGGACCATAAATAAATGCAAGAGACTAAGATTAGAAGGACAGAAGTATATGGGTTATCGAAGAGATAGCAAAAATGAAAAGTTCAAAGTTTTACATGACGTTATGCGACCTGCGCGTGAAATAGGACCACGTTGTTCGTCTGAATTCTGCACGAAGTCCAAACTTCGTGGATGCAGCACCATAACAGAGGAAGAAAGAAAAAGCTTGTTTGAAACCTTTTGGAAGAAAATGGAATGGTTACAGAGGAAACAATATGTGGTTTCTCATGTCGAATACGGACAAAAAAACAGATAAAAACGACTGATGAATCACGAAGAAATGTGAGTAAGCAATATTTTTTAACCACCGATTCTCATGGTCGTGTTCAGGTATGTTTAAAAACTTTTTTAAGCACTCTGGGCATTACAGAAAACTCCGTTCGCTATTGGCTTGAACATTCAGAAAAAGGTATGACAAAAAAACCAGAACTGACACATCCTAACCAAAAAGGACGACCAAAAGTAGAAGACGTTGCTTTTTTAAAAGAATATTTTGATAATTTACCTAAAATGCCATCACACTATTGTCGGGCAACAAGTACAAGACTTTATTTAGAACCAATTATACAAAGTAAATCTAGATTATACAACATGTACAGTGAAAAGTGTAATGAGTCACAAAAAAAGGCTGTTTCTCGCTGGTTATTCGATCAAATATTCATAGAAAAGAATTTAAGCATATTTACACCAAAGAAAGACCAGTGCGATGTCTGTTGTGCTTACAATGTAGGAAACATTAGCGAAGTCAAATATCGTGAACACATATCAAGGAAAGATAGGGCAAGACAGGAAAAAGTGCAAGATAAATCCAGAGCTGTAGATGAAGAAGTGCATGTCTTTACACATGACTTGCAATCTGTACAGTTGTGTCCTAAACTTGAAGCCAGTGCAATATATTACAAAACTAAATTATGTGTACACAACTTCACAATGTATAATCTTGAAAACAAGGATGTACACTGTTACTGGTTCGATGAGTGTACAGCAGGATTAGTTGCATCTGTTTATACTTCTTGCATAATGGACTGTTTGAAAAAAACATTAGAAAAGAAGCGGCTACCTGTAATTTTATATTCTGATGGCTGCACAGCTCAAAACCGGAATGTGATCTTATCTAATGCATTATTGGAATTGGCAATCGACTACCAAGTTGAAATTACGCAAAAAATTCTCGAAAAAGGGCATACACAGATGGAGGTAGCAGTAGCGTGACCACCATACAAGCCAAAAAGCCCGGCATGCCTTGTGCGTCAACGGATCAATCGCGCGTTTCGCCTCGGCATCCTTAGCTATGGCGATGTGCAAACCGCACCATGCCAATAAAAAAAAAAAAACAACGTTTCGCGTTCGTGTCGACACGAAACGTGCCTCGGAATTGCTCGGAAGCTCGGAACGCCCCGTGACTCGGGAGTCGTCATCTCACTCCGACCCGTGGGCTTTTATGGGGCATGCTTTTGCGTCTCTTTTACTCTTACGCAATCTTATGGAGATGTGCGACGTCGTTGTGTTATAAACTTTTTTTAACAATATTGAAAAGTGTACTAGATTTTGGGAAAAATTAAGCCGGGCTTGCGCATGAAACCAGCCTTCCGCATTTGAATGTAGTGGTAAATTGAGTAATGATGCGAAGCTATGTTCGGGACGGTTACGATGCATTCTTCTGTTGTTGACTGACAGTTGTTGTTTGAGCGGGTGATAATTGGTGCAATTTCTATTTTCTTGTTAAAAAATTTAGATTTGTGTAGGATTTGCGTTTAAATGAGTGTAGATCTGAGTGATATTGTTCCGTGTAGTGATTTGAAGTGTGTGCAAAGTTTAACAAGCGGGGGAAAGGTAAAGTCATTGACCTTTCCCGATAAACAGCAGCTTATTTCTTCGCCAAAACCAACACCAGATTTGTTGATTTCTCAGTCAAGTAAGTCTCATAAAAGACAATTTAATAGATCTGTGTACAAAACTCATTGGGTAGCTGGATGCTCGCATTCCAATAAGTTATATTGTTGGTTTTGCATATTCTTTTCCAACGAGAAAAATGCATAGAATACGTTTAATTATGATGATTTGAATAACATATCTAATGCCATAAAAAGGCACCAAAACTCACAAAAACACATGAACGCTGTTATTTCTTTTTATAATTTTGGTAAACAGCGTATAGAAGCTTCTTTATCTCGTCAGTTACCTATCTGACGAAATCTCAAAACATAAATCGCGCGGTCGCGCGTCGACCACAATCGTAGTGTTTTTCAGAGACTAGTAGATCTATATTGTTTGTCATTTAGCACAACAAGAACTGCCTTTCAGAGGGCATGATGAGACCAAAACTTCATTAAATAAAGGAAATTTCTTAGAATTAGTATCTTTGCTTTCGAAATAGGATCTCGTCTTGGAAGAACACATGCAATACCAAAATAGCGGCAAACCGGGGCCAAGTTATTTATCTAACAAAATTCAAAATGATTCAGTAGTATTATTCATTCCTACGAAAATATATCGTCGGCAAGTCGGCATGCCCTACCATTAGACCATAGGCACGCCACTGGGAGGTAGATTCATCTCACAGTGCTATTGAGTGTCAAATAAAAAACAAAGACATTTACCTTCCATCTCAGTATGGGTCGCTTTCAAAACAAGCTCGTCCTCGGCAACCGTATACTGTTAATATACTTAGCAACGACTTTTTCGACGACTACTCGAAAAATCTGATGTACGACTCAATACGACCGGGCAGAGTTGCCAATGACCCAGTAGTTACCGATTTGAGAGTTCTTCTTTATGAACCTGGAGGCCAAATTAAGTATAAACTGAATTATGACGACCAGTATGCATTATTACCAAGGAGACCTAAACCTAGAAGCATTTTGCCAAAGCCAAAGTTATACCAAGACAGATTGCCAATAACACAGTTGAAGTCGAATCATCTACAAGAATTAAAACATGTGATTCCCAATGATTGTCATAGCTTTTATGACGATTTACCGCATAAATAAGATCTCAGATTTATCATGATATTATTTTTTATTTTTCTTAGAAGTTTTTGTTTTTTTTTCTATATCTTTTATTCATTTAGATTTTGAGTTATGTTTGAGAGAAGATTTTTATTAAAGTGAGACAGCTAAGATAAGCGATACTTTACTAGTAATAATTGTAATAATAATGATTAATATGATGTTGAAAGGCAGTTAAAACAAAAGTTTGTATTATTGAAAGTACATATTTGCCTAAGTTAGAAACTGATTTCTTACATTTTTTGAAATAAATAACTGATTTAAAACAATCTTGTTATTAATTTCCTGATACAAAAAAGACGTAAGTCTTGCCAGATTGTGTGTTAAAATAGGACAACACAACGTATGTCAGAAAAGTCGCATTAATTTGTTTTTTTATCAAAAAAATAATGACATCATAAATAGACCTAATTTTAACACGTTCCCTGTCCGCCATACAAGACGTTTTGGATACCCATAACGTCCAAAAATAAATCGGTTTTATTTTAATTGCTTGCTATTGTACTTTATAAAAAATGCAATTCAACTTGAAAATTGAAAATAATTTTAATAAAATATTAATAATTATAATATGACTCCAAACGGAGTCATGAACGTCTGAATTGAAATTAATATGACTCCATTTGGAGTCATGGACGTATGAATTTAAATAAAAATAAAGATCTTTCAAAATTTAGTTGATGGTAACACCGAAACGTACGTTTCTTGTCTATGGTTCTCTTACTTCGTTTGAAAATTCTACTTCTACCTGTTTGTTCTGTTTCAAACTTTGGTTTGTTTTTAAAAATGTCTAGAAAGAGGTTGAGTGAAGTGGATATAGCAAACCTTCTCGAAGACAGTGATGCGGAGTCGCTTCTAGAAGAAGATCTAGAACTAAACCGTGAGTCACTAATTATTTTTGAGACAATCGATGACATATCTGATTACATTAACGAAGGGGATGATTCCTTGAATTTGCTGACTGATGAAAACAGTCGAGCTGAGCCAAGACAGCAATTTAGATCACCTATCAGAGAAATTATCAATGTTTCACAAGGTATTCAGGATTGGCAGGCAACAAATAGAGATCTACCTTCGGAAATTTTTACGGATACCCTCAAACGGCAGCATATTTATTTCGATCACAATACTGAGCTGTTTACAATCTTTCGTCAGATTATAAATCATTCTGTGCTGGAGTTGATGGTTGAACAGACTAACATTTATGGTAATCGCCTAAAACAAACCAGAAATACAAGTAAAGTAAGACGAATTGATAGATGGAAGAATGTTTCTGAAAATGAATTACTAAAATTTCTTGGTGTTTTGTTGTTTACTGGTCTGATTCCATTTCCAACACTTGAGTGTTACTGGAAAAAGGATTTGCTCTATTATCATCCTTTATTGCATCAGATCGAAATGTCCTACAATAGGTTTGCCATTATTCTAAAATGTTGGCATTTTGTAGACAACGAGGCAGATCGAAACGATGATCGACTTTACAAAATAAGGCCGCTTTTAGAAATTATAATCAGAAACTCAAGACAAATATACACACCGAGCAAAGTAGTAGTTGTTGACGAATCTATGGTGCCTTTCAGAGGAAGGTTACAGTTCAGGACTTATCTTCCAAGTAAAGCTCACAAATATGGATTACAAATTTACAAGTTATGTTCGGTAGACGGATATGTATGGTCTTATGAGATATACAGCGGTGAGAGCCAGATTATTAGTGGGTTGGACGCTTCAGGTAGTATTGTAGCTAGACTGGCTGAAGATTTGTTGCATGCAGGCAGACTTGTTGTAACTGATAATTACTACACCAGTTTGCCACTTGCTAATTACCTAAAAAATCGAAAAACAGACTTACTTGGAACAATCAAACAAAACAGAAAAGGATTACCTAAAGAAGTGATAAAAAAAGAGTTGATTAAAGGTGAAATTGCTATGATGCAGAGAGAGAACACGACTGTTTTAAAGTGGAAGGATAAACGCGAAGTTTGCCTGCTATCGACTTGTCACGGTCTCAACTTGAAGAAGTCTAGCGGTAGAAATCCAACTATGAAGCCGGATCTAGTATTAGACTATAATAAAGGCAAGAAAGGTATAGATGTAGCTGACCAGCTCTGCAGCTACAACAGCCCCTCAAGGAAAACCATAATATGGTACAAAAAGATCGCAATCGACCTAATATCAATTGCAGTGATAAATTCAATTTTGATTTACAACGAATTAGGAGTCAATCATAGAAAGAAACTGCCCATATTAAATGGCCACGAAACCATTATCCGGAGCCTCCTAACAGTTGAAAAAACATGTGTTTACAGTTCGATTTCTGCACCTGCAAACGAACGAGACACCACTGGTCATAAGTTGCAAAAGATTCCATTGCAAAGTGGCAATAGAATATCCAAAAAGCGGTGTGTAGGTTGTTACCGCCGTGAGCGGGATATTTACGGGAAAAATTCTAAGTCTGCAGCTAGTGCAGCATCGAAGGTGACAACTTGGTGCCCCAAGTGCAAGTCAGCACTGTGTGGCCTGTTTCGATGCAAATCATAATATTTTAGAATCAAAAATGTTTTAAATAATACTTTAGTACTCGGTATCTTTAAATAAACACGTCATTTTCTAACTGTAACACGTTTTTTTTATTTTCATTTGAATTACATTGCTTTACTAATGCATTTGTACACGAGTGACTTTTTTACTTTTTGTAATGAACAATAGACAATGCTGAGTGACGAAAAAGTTAACTAAGATATTTAAGTACAAAAATATCACTCATTTTCGCAATAATTCTTACTACTAGCAACCCCAGCTATTGAACAGATATTGGTAGCTCTGTATCAGGTCCTCTGCAAAATCTTCCGAATGTCTTGTTGTCTATGGTTTTTATACTTCCTAGGCCACACGTTCCAAACGTCAAAAAAATGTTTCATCTCACGTCCATTGACAAAAAAGCCATAACATTCGTATGGGGTTTATGACTCCGAGTGGAGTCACAGACGTATGGATTAGGCCATTTTGTGACTCCATTTGGAGTCATGGACAGGGAACGTGTTAAGTGTACTCTAAGTAAACATTAATATGCTAATTGAATTTTCTTAAAATCGTGCAGTTTTTGGTTTCTCCTGAAAAGTTGCAAATTTTGACTTACGTGGTGTTAAAACTTACGCGACGATATGTTATAAGTAAACTTAAACACATTTTGAAAAAAAAAATGTAACGTAGAAACCATATTAACTAATCCAAAAATATGTCGAAATTACCCCAAAGCACCTTAATATAATTTATACTTGCGATTGTCGGCACTGGGTGAAAGTATCATTGAAATTTTAGAAACCGGTCAGGTTCATTTAAATATAAATATCGTCGGCCTAACTCGTTAACCTGCTAAGTCCATTTTTGAGCCAAATACACTTTTTGTATCAGGCGAAAAGTGCAGACTATTTTCTACCATATGGTAAAAGAATAACGGCTATATTGCCCTATAAAGGGTGAAAAATGCTTGCCCGAAAAACTGCTTTCTGACCTTCAGCTAATTTCCACAATGATAACCTGCTAAATCCCATAGGTACCTTTCTTTTGCACCGAAAACGTCACCCAAACCACGTGCCTGCTGTGACGCGCCGAAATTATCGTGTTTTAGTCAATTGTTTGGTGTTATTAGAGTATGAAAGACTTAAATTATAAATAAGGTAAGTTTATTTTGTTTTATCTGTAAGTTTTATTAGTGATTAGTGACCTAATCAAATGTTTTGAATCACATTGAACTTCTAACCTAAATATTAGGGACTTGGCAGGATTACGCACTATAGTTTCTTGTTTTAAAACGGATTTAGCTGTTTATCAATCTAATACTTTTAAGTTAATAATAGATTTTACAAATAATTATAGTATAAAAATGCATTTTTTTACATAAATCATATAATAAAATAAACAGTAGAATACAATTTTGCACTTAAATTTGTGACGCATCGTTTGTTTTTTAGTATTTTAATTCTATTTGTAACTCATATTTTCTTAATTTTCAGGATGTCTCGGGGAAAAAAATTAGTAACTTTGGCTTCTGAAGTTAGTGATTTATTGGACAGGTCTGACAATGACAAATCAAAGTCACGTTATGACCCCAATAAAGTTATTAACGTTTTAAAAGATATTCATTTACAAAATTGCGAACCAAAGAAGAAAATGCCAAGAACATCAGATGTCAATTCAGACAAAGTTTACAATGATAACAATGATGATATCAATATAGCATCACTGACTGACATATCAAGCAATTTTATTACAGAAAACATGGATACAGTGTGTTCCGATATTACATTTAATAGCAGTGAATTCAATGATTTGCCCTCAGAAGATAAAACTATGTCCTATACTTACGATCCTTTCATCACAGACGAGAATTTGATTATTGTGCCGTCGAAAATTGAAATAGAATCACAAAATATAAGCACATCAACTACAGATAACATAAACACTTCGGATATGTTTACCATTCAAACATTTGATCCACCATCTTACGGCCAAATTATTAATTCTACTCAAGAAGTTTGTAACACCCCAAATGCGATGCAAAGCACTTTAATTTCAGAGAATATTGCCAATTCAGACATTTATCCTGGTCCCACAGACGCTATACCTCATATTGAAACCACGCATAATATTGTACCAGATCCTTTGATATCGGATGATAGCGAAACAGACAAAAAACTCGTTCCTTATTCTGATTCTAACTCAGACTCAGCCTCGCTTTTTGAAAACGAAAAGTAAAAAACGAAAGAAACGTTTTGAAGTTGATAAGAAAGAATGGGTTTCAGAAAAAAATAAACAACGAAGAGAAGAAGGTAAGGCATATTATGGGAGAGAGAGAAAACAAGACTGTTGGAATTATACTAAACCTAAAGAAGCACGTTCCCTCAAACCAAGATGCTCCTGTAAAGTTGGGAAATACAGTACTTTGGAATGTGTATTAATAGATGAAAACGCAAGAAAAGACATTTTTGAACTTTTGGAGTCTTACCTGGGGTGAAAAAAAGACCCAGGTTAATGAATGGGTAACAATGATTCCGGCTGTTCGCCCGCGAAACCGAAACACCAAAGAAACAACAAAGAGAGCCAAAACCTATGTATATTATCTTAAAGTAAATGACCAAAGTTTCAAAGTATGTCGAAAGATGTTTTTGAACACTCTAGATTTAGGAATATGGACGGTTCAGACTTGGAAAAAAGAATTTTCAACACGGTCTCCTAGCACACTGAGACGTCCAACAAAATCGTTTGAATCAGTTTCGGAGCCAAAACAATCACTTATTCAATTTTTAGAGTCCCTTCCTGTAATGGAGTCCCATTACTGCCGAGCATCGTCACGAAAGTTATATTTATTGCCGGAGTGGAGTTCTAAAGAAAGCCTGTACAGATTTTACGTTGACAATTGGTGCAAAGAACGAAATGTTAAGGCCCTTTCCATAAGTTTGTTTTCAAATGTATTTGAAAGCAAAAATTTTGCACTATTCAGGCCGAAAAAGGACGAGTGCGAAAAATGTGCTTGTTATAAAGTGGGAACGTTTACAGAAGAAGAATATAAAGAACACATTAAGAAAAGCAAAGAAGCAAGAGAAGAAAAAGATCTGGATAAAGAGGGTGAAAATTACGTTTTCACTGTAGATTTACAAGCAGTACTCATGGCGCCGAAATCGAATGTCAGTACATTGTATTTTAAAACCAAACTTCAAGTTCACAACCTTTGTTTTTTCAATGTAAAGAATAAAGATGGATTCTGTTTCATATGGAACGAAGTGGAAGGTGGACTTAATGCTGAAGAATTTGCTTCCATTTGGGCTCACTTTTTAGAGAACGAAATAATACCTGAGGTTGCTGAAGAGGAAAATAAAACAATAATAATTTACACTGACGGCTGCACTTACCAAAATCGGAATTGTATTTTATCTAACGCTCTTTTGAATGTTGTCATGAGACACAAAAATATAGCTATCGAGCAAAAGTTTCTAGAGGTGGGGCATACCCAAATGGAGGCCGATTCAATGCACTCCACCATTGAACGTTACCTGAAGAATAAAATCATAAATGTACCAGCTGAATACATAAAAATTACTAAACATGCTCGTAGATGTCCAGCACCTTACAAAGTGAAATATTTGGACCACACCTTCTTCAAAATATTTGACAAAATTCAGTTTTATAAGAGTATACGTCCAGGAAGATCAAAGGGGGATCTTAAGGTGACTGACATTCGTGCACTACGTTATGAAAGCAATGGATCAATTTTTTATAAATCTTGCTTTAAGGATGAGTGGCAAAGTTTACCATAAAGGAGATCCGTGCAATGTAATCCTTGTGATATTACTGAACTACCGCAGTTGCACCAGAACCGACGTAAAATAACCGCACGAAAGTTTTAAGACCTGCAACAAATAAAAAAGACCCTTCCTTCTGACTATCATAAATATTATGACGATTTGCCCCATGAGTAGATTCTAGTACCTAAGTAATTACTTACAAGTTATAATTACAATTAAGTATTTTTTTGCCAAAATTAAGACTGCCTCAGACTGATTTAAAAATAAGTCTTAATTTATAATGTAGATTTGAGATTTGTTTCTTTCCTAAAGTTTTTATAATTTTCATAATGTTCTATTTTTTTTGTAATATTATTGAGTGGTTCTAAACAGTCACCAATATTAAAAATAATGTTTAACTAGTTAATTGTAAAGAGTCTATCGTAGTTATAATTTACCAGAAATTCTTGTCAAAAAGACTGTTTTTTTTTAAATAAATACTAATAATGATTGGTTTATTTTTATTATTAAAATAATATTTTATTTAATTTGATCCACGTGTATATTAAATATTTAAGCTGCTAAGTCCTTAAACACATTAAAACTTTAGAACGAATACCTGCTAAATTATTATTTTTCAAAATTTCTTAGATGTGTAATGATAATGCTACTAATTAAACTTTTAAAATGTTAAGAAATATATTTAGGGCCAACGGGATTTTCAGAATTTTCGGCAATTAACTTAAAATGATATAATTCAGTTTTTTGTTCGTCCTGTAAAGTTTGCTAAAATGGACTTAGCAGGTTAACAAATTAGGCCGACGATATGTGGAACGAGTACAAGTGTATAAATCATCAATAATAAAAAGTAATATTTATGGAGCAAAGAATAAAAAAACTAACAATCTACAAAACTTCACTTGTATACAAAAACAAAAGATCAACAACCAAAAACATGGACATAAAGTTTGCAGACTAACAGACATATTTCTTTTTGGCAGGTACGAGTTGGTTCATATTATTAAGTGGGTGATAGACGGGCGAGCAAGTACGCGTACTTATGGCTCGACGACCTTTTTCGCTCGTGTGTCACCGTAAGTACGCGTACTTTAAAACCGCCGAGTAAGTTCGTCGGCGATCCAACCGGTTTGAAATCTTACTCGTAGCTCGTCTTGGCTCGTACGTGTGGCAGCACTGCGAGCCGCGAGCCGCCATTTTGTTTCGCCAGTCCGTGGACGCGCACGCTTGTTTAAATTGCAATTTTT
The DNA here is from genome assembly GCA_951230895.1 of Carpatolechia fugitivella. Classification (NCBI taxonomy): domain Eukaryota; kingdom Metazoa; phylum Arthropoda; class Insecta; order Lepidoptera; family Gelechiidae; genus Carpatolechia; species Carpatolechia fugitivella. The sequence goes on from OX579665.1 coordinate 403,516, forward strand.
GTTAATTTTGATTCAGAAATTTCTCAAAATGTGTGATTTTCGAACTTATTCGCATGAACTGCTAACCGAATTTATAGAAGCTTTCCGAAATAACCCTTGTCTTTCGAAAATTAGAAGCAACGACTACAAAGACAAAAATATGAAGCTTCAAGCATACAATAATTTATTAGAAATTATACGGAAGGTAGAAAGAGATGCTACGATTGAGAACGTCAAGAAAAAAATTAATTCATTAAGGGCTGGGTTCCGAAAAGAACATAAAAAAGTGCAAGATAGCAAGAAGACAGGTTCAGGAACTGACCAGGTATACGTGCCAAAATTATGGTATTACAGGCAGCTTGAATTTCTCAAAGATCAAGGCCAAGGTAAGTTTAATTATTTATTAAAGAATTGCTCTATACACTATTATATTTCGCGTTGTGGTAGGTAAGCTTAAGTATGTCTTAAGTATGTCTTCTTTGTATGTAATTTTGTTATGTGTACTGTTTGTTGGCAAATAAATGAGTTATCTATCTATCTATCTATTATTACTATACATACCTATTACTTCCATACGGATAAAAAATGTATGAAACACTAATGATGCCCTTTAATTTATTGAAGTGTTTCTCATCAACTCTAGGTACTCCAAACAAAACCAAAATATTATTATTAACTTTCACACAAATGTTTTTTTTTTATTTCTTTGTAATTTTAAGAAACAATCATTTTGTGTGGTGGTTGCTAAATAAGTTTTGGTTTGGTACATAAGTATGGATCCTGCGAGCTATCATTAATTCATATGTTCGAGATATTATCTTTTAATAAAATATTACTCCATTGCTATAAAAAGTGTTGAGTTTGTGGCTATTTCAGAAACCTTGAGATAATGAACAAGCACATGATTCTGTTATTAGATAAATAAATGAAGCAAAAGGCAAACACAATCTCTAAACGTGGACACCATGGAACACAAAGAAAAGTAATTTTAAGCCCCTTTCTTGTATTTACACAGCAAGATTTAGAAACTCTCTTACACAATGTGACAAATCAAATCAAACAAACCAATAAAAATTAATCAAAATGGAAATAAACAAAATCCTGCAACACGCTGACATGGCTTCTTTCTTTCATTTAACAATAAATAATTTTAGTTCTCAGAAGATTTTTTCAGAGTTTAACCAAAAGAACCAAGAAACAAGATACCATAGAACCATTTCAACAACCAAACCAAGAACCATTAAACCAAGAACAACCAAAAACCAACCAACCATTTAAGAACCATTTTTGTTAAGCCTGTCCCAGATGGAGCTGCAACATGTATTAGCTCAGGACAACCAAACTCTTGTCTTCTACAAATTGTGCGCAGACAAGCATTGATTTGCCATTCTGCTTTGCTTCAATTTACACACTAGTACAAGGCGACAAGGGATCTGGCTGCTCCAAACTATGGTATGAATACAGACCCATCTGTGAAGGGCTTAAATGTGCAACATTTGAAAAACAAGAAAACATGAAGGAATGCCTTGGTACCCTTGGGCAATTCAGTTTGAAGTCGTGCTACGACCAAAACTGTCTCAGAGAAACCTCAAGATACAACGCAGTCTGAGTCGCATAGGTAGATAGCAGTCGGAGTTGGATGGATCAAAAGCAAACCTAGGCGACTAATGTTTTTGAACCGAATTGTGTTCATTGAACTGACTGAAGCAAGCATCCATTTTTTACCTTACCACGAAGTAATAACAATGAAAATCAACTCAATTTTCTTACAAATCCAGAGATACACATTGACACAGGCAAGGCAAACGGCAGGCAGGGCAGGCAAGAAGGAAGGCTCTTCTTTGCGGGAAGCGAGCGGCCGGACGGTCGGTGTCGGTGGTCTCAGACACAGTCTCAGATCATCCTCAGACAGATCAGAAAAAGGAAGGAAAGGAAAGTAACAAAGTGAACAAAAGACGCTAAGAAAAGACCAGAGAGGATAAAATATGTACACGAAAAGACGATTAAATTATTAGTTTTTTTTTTCTTTTTTTTTTTTTATTGGCATGGTGCGGTTTGCACATCGCCACAGCCATAATTATGCTGGCCTGGAAACTAACAACCCCTGGGTTCTGAGACGCGCTGAAATCGTGCACCCGTAATCGCGTACCGAATCACTGTCAGCTCAGCCAGCACCAGCAGGCAAAACTCACGCAAAACACGTACGTTTTTTTGATCGCTGACGGCGCTGAAAGTCTGATTCAGAATGTGCCCAACTAGGGCCGCGTTCCGATTTGCGCTGAAATCACTAAACCGCGTATCGAATCACTGGCCGCGTTCCGATTTGCGCTGACATCACTTTGAGTACCCAAAACCGCGTACCGAATCACTGTCTTTGGGATTACGGCCAGTGCTGCCACCTCTCTGAGGCCAATCAGCGCTAAAAGCACTTGAAAATAGCGCTAGATTCCGCTAGATTGCATAAAACTAAAAATAGCGCTAGAATCCGCTAGCATGCACGAACAAAAAAGGCATAAAAGTAAGAATTTTTTATTTATTTCAATACAAATTGTATTTATCAACTTAAATCTAAAATAGTCTTAATATTAATAAGTATGATGGCTAATCGATTTCGACGAAACAACTTATTTTATTCGGAGAATACCCTAAATATATGAAACGGAAGCTAAACGACTTGGGGTGTTGCTGCTTACTTCCTACATTTTGCCGAAATTGTGACGTGATACTAGTAAGTTTGGTCTGTCATAAAAAAGCGCTAGATTTTCCGCTAGGAGTTAAAACTAAAATTTCAGCGCCAAATGACCCAAAAAAGCGCAAGATTTAACTCCGAAAGCGCTAAGGTGGCAGCACTGATTACGGCAGCCATTGTGACGTCACGGATTGTGTCATGACCGCCGCCGCCATCTTCCGCTAACGGCGCCCATGCTCCAGAGCGAAATTCACGTAAGCGTAATGTCAAATTCGACTTTGACATAATTGTTTATTTATTTTTAAAAGTTAAATGTTTAATGTTTAAATGCAAAATTAACGTGTCTTGGTTGAACAAAATTAAAAACACGTTATTCAATTATGAAATGGCGATAAATTACTAAAATATTTTAAATCAATCAATTTTGTAGGTTAGGGTTGCCAGATGTTCGATAGTAAAAGTATCGAGTAGGTTATGTATATATTACGATAGTTTTGACTCAGGCACATACATACATTAGATTATAGCATAGGCAATCTGATAAAATATATTTTTTTTATTTTTTTTTTATTTATTTATTTATGATACAAAAAATACATACAATTTAAATAAAAGCATCATTAAACCATTGTAGGTTTGTCTTGATGCCAGATTCGCTTGACGTTGTCAAACTATACAATAACGTTAATTAGTAATGTGATAAAATATACATTTCAAATTAAGATCGCGCACTATTCCCCTTGTCGCAGAAAGAAAAAGACACTATAGCTAAGACACTATAGTACGGTTTCGTTTGGACAAAAAGAGACGTCGCACTGTTTTTGCACTCCGTAGTCGCAGGCGCAAACTTGAGTGCACGTAAAAAACCGGTTACGCGGCTCACATACAGGTGGCTCACTGTTTGGCAGATTGTAGGTTATTAAATAGCTCTCGAGAAATTAAAGTGGAAATGTTTTTTGTCGTAATGTGTTCTTTAATATCTTTTGGAATTTGGTTAATTAAGTCAGGTAGAATATATTGTGAAGTTCTTTTACCGTAATAATTTGTAAATTTTGGTTTATCTAAGATTTGATTTGTAATTTGCCTAGTCGTTTTGCTATGTGATCGTAGATGTAGAATTTCCTTACGAAAAAATTGTTCCTTTAAAATATTTAATTTAAATTTTTCGAAAATAGGAAGGACTTTGCAATATAAGAAGAAATCATTATCGCATTTAATTTTATTTTTAATATTAGTAGGTAGTATTAGTTTCAATAATCTTACTTGTAATTTATATATCTGATTTAAGTAAGTAGTAAAGGTCCGGCCATAACTGCTCAGACCGTATGCTATTATACTATCAGCCAGGGTTTTATATAAAGTTAATCTGATATAGAATGGGAGCTTATTTTTGATTATGTAAAATTTTGCCATAATTGCCCGCAACTTGTCACATACGCAGTCGATGTGCCTTCCCCAATTGAAGTTGGAGTCAATCCAAACACCTAAATACTTTATTTCCGGTACTTGTTGCAGGTTGGGGCAAGAACACCTGTTACTAATAATGCTTTTAGAATGGAGACATAAGTGATCATGTGCAACTATCGCAACATCGTTTACGCTTCTGTTTTGATTAGAATGTACATGTACAATTTTAGTCTTTCCTGCATTCAAAACGAGACCAGCATCATGTGACCATTGACACAACACATTAAAATCTTCTTGTAAGTTTTTAGTAGCTACATTTAGATCACTGTGTGTAGATAACAAGCAAGTTTCATCAGCATATTGATACATTTTACAGTGTTTGATACAATTGTTCATATCATTAACGTAAGCCAGATAATGAAGTGGACCTAGCACGGAACCTTGAGCAGTTCCTTCCGTAACCCTGGCTTCATCACTGAAGGAAGATCCTACTTTGACAACAAATGATCTGTTTGTTACATAATTTTTACACCATCTTAAAGCAGGTCCTCTTATTCCAGTATCTTCCAGCTTACGTAACAACTTTTGGTGGTTTAGTGTATCAAATGCCTTGCTGTAATCTATAAATATCAACAGCACATGTTTCTTGTCATCAAGGCACGCATTAACATCATCTGTAAATCTGGAAAGTAATAAGGAAGTACTTTTTCCAGGTTGAAAACCGTATTGGTTGTGAGATATAATATTGTTTGCTTCGTAATAACAATGCATTTGCTGACTAAAATATTTCTCTATAATGGTATTGATAGCTGGAGGGACTGTGATAGGTCTGTAGTTGGAGTAGTCTTTACTATCTCCCCCTTTAAAAATTGGCCTTACCTGACCTTTTTTAAGTTTATCGGGATAGATACCGGACTCCAGGCTAACATTGATTAACTTAGCAATAACATGTGATATTTTATTACCAATAGCTTTAATATCTATCATCTTAATTCCGTCAATTCCAGGAGACTTGTTAGTATCTAAGTTATTAAATATTTTTAAAATCTTTGTCCCTGTGGCTTTCCGAAGAAAAAAAGATTTATCTTGTTGATGTCTATATTCAATTTCATCTAAAATATTGCAGTTACAGTTAGGAATAATTGATTGAACGTTTTGTTTAAAATTCGTGGCAAATAAGTTAGCGATATTATGATCCGATTTTAAATTACAAAAAGACTTTTTTATGATGTCATCAACAGAATTAATAATTTTTCCAGAAATTTTATTTAGAAGCTGCCAAACTTTTTTCATATCCCCCTTACACATTCTAATATCATTTTTAAATTGTAGATTCTTTTGTTTTTCTATTATTTTATGTGTTTTATTACGTTGTTTATTATAATCTACTCTTATCACCATATTTCGTGTGTCTTTTTTCCATTCCAAAAATAATTGATCTCTTTTATTACATTCACTAATTACTTTTTTTGTTACCCAAGAATTTTTGTTTCGTTTAGAATTATTACTTAAACATGTATACTTTGCTTTCCTATAACAGTTAAGAATACATTCCTCTAAAGAATTATATATGCGCACAGGACAATTCAAGTTATTAAATATATCCCAATCAATCTTGTTAAGTTCTTGATTTAGAATAGCCCGATTTATGCGCTGTACCCTAACAGGAGCAACCTGTATATGCGGCAGCCCGGACAAGGCGGCAGCTATCAGTCTGTGGTCCGCCAGTACAGTGCAGACAGCTCCACAGTGCACATCTAGCAAGCGGGATCGTGAGAATATGTGATCGATACAAGTTTTAGTTACTTTACCTTTTCTACATTCAATTCTTGTAAAGTCCGAGATCCCGCTTACTAGTCCGTGCGAACTCATCATATCTAAGTATGACTTCTGTACGGCATCACCACAAGCAAGGTCGATATTAGTGTCACCCACAAGAATGACTTCCAAAGATTGTGAAAGTAGGGATAGTGCGCGGTCAAGTTCACTAATAAAATAATGTTTATTTGTGCGAGGCGGCCTGTACACTGCACACACAGTCAGAGAATAATGGGAAGGTGTTTCCAAAGTACCGCTTAAATACTCAAAGTGCTTTGCTGTAGTTTTAAAGGTGTTAAATTTATGCTTTCTATGTACATAGATGATAATACCCCCGCCCTTTCTATTTCTTCTTAACTGTGTGAACATGTTATAGCCATCTAAATTAAATAAATAACAAATTTCACTCGAGACATTAGCCTCAGTTAAGACAATCAAATCAATAGTGTCCTGACTAGTTGATATAATTTGTTCTAATTTGCTGAAGTTTTTTAATAGTGAACGTACATTGATATGCATACACAGAATTCTATGACTAGTAGGTGGTAGTTGATTTACAAAATGATTCATATGAATGCTATTTTTAATTTCAGTAACATTAGTCAAAAAATCATCCATTTTTGAGATATAAAGATAAGGTACTTAAGCTATCCTGTCGAAAAGAAAAAAGGGCTTATTTTACTTAATGAAGTAAGGACTCAATATCTTCTTCAGATCGGATTCTTATTATTTTAGTGTTTTCCGATTGCCTTGCAAATATTTTACCGTATTTACACCAGACAAACTTAAAGTATTTTTAAGATCGTGTTTTGCTTTTCCTAGCAAGAAGCTATTACGAGCAGTTAGAGCTTCCCGAATGTATACTTTCTCAGGAGGAAGTTCTCCCGTAAAGTCGGAAATGACGTCGGAGACGGTCAAATTTGCGACGCGACCAGCTGCTAGCCATTGATTTTTGCAATCTTCGTTTGTCAATTCCACAAGAATTGTTCCTGATTTACCTTTACGTGAAGGCAGGCGTCTAGCATTACGTACCGTGTCATCTCCCACTTGCAGCAGAGAGTTTACCTTCCTAGCTAATAATAACAAGTCTTCGTTATTAGTGGTCGGAATGTTTGCAATTTCCACGAACTTTGCTAGCTGAGTCTGCTCCGTAGCTTCAATTCTCTGCTCCAACGCTGCTACTTTAGTTGACAGGTGGGTAGTTTGGTTTTGCAAAGCTATTTTTTTCCGTTCTAGATCTTTAATTATTACATCATTATTTTTTATTTTCTGTTCGAATTCATCAACTTTTCCTGAGACAAAATTCACTGAATTAAGAATTTCCTTTAATTCACGCTGAACAATCTTGTGAACTTCCCTAGTAATATTCTGCAGTAGGGTAGTAACGTTGCATCCAGGTAAATCATCGGTTGCAACCAGATCTTCATCTTCATCTTCTAGATCTTTGGCGGAAATAAATGACGATCTTCTTGTAGATGAAAGGTTGCAGCTTCCACAAACCCACTGCAGGGTATCGGCTGCCCGAAGAGCTGCAAGCTGCTTCGATGTAAGCCCACTACACACAGTGGCCTCATGCACCGCAGCCTCACAGATGCTACACTTCATCCCTGCCGGGCGATTGCGTAAGCGGACTTGCTTTGCTTGGGGCGGGTTTGAAGACCGCCAGCGGCTTTCAAGCGATCGCGTAAGGAGCAAGCCAAGTCAACGAAGACGATTACAAGTGAGTATTTTTACTCTTTGTCCCCAAGACGATTACCGTCCCAAAAGTTAGACAATTCCTACAATCGGAATCGGAATACCGTTCAACTTGCTTGAAGCCAAGCCAAGTGAACGAAGCAAGCTCGACTTACGCGATCGAGGCCCTGGAGACTTCTTGATAGTTATGTTCTTCTCACATACTTTACATTTCATTTTGTAGGTAGATAAACACAACTTTAATTCGTACTGCGATACGTCTGCTCTGGACAACGATCAACGACGATGAGATATATAAATATCAAACATTCTTTTTTGTATTTTTTTAATTTCATGTGCCTATTTACATCTCCATTTTTAAAAATTCGCATACCTTTTCTTATTTTGGGTACCAGCCATGCGAAAAGTACTGTTTTCACAGCTGTACGGTACTTTTTTAATACGTATAATAATTTACAATTTTGCCAGTTTTGGTACGGTAAGCAACATCTGGCAAGACTGAGTTATAAGCAGTTTCAGCGCGCTCAAACGCCGTTCCGTTTTGATTTTGCTCATGAGCCGTATTATCGCGATTTTTGAATCGGTACGCGAGTAATCGCTGTCAGTACTTTGAGCCGTGAAATCTGATTCAGTATGCACCCACTGTCAGTGGGTTTACAGCAGCCATTGTGACGTCACGGATTGCGTCATGACCGCCGCCATCTTTTGCTAACGGCGCCCATGCTCCAGAGCGAAATTCACGTAAGCGTAATGTCAAATTCGACTTTGACATATTGTGTATTTATTTTTAAAAGTTAAATGTTTAATGTTTAAATGTAAAACTAACGTGTCTTATATTTATTTGGTTGAACAAAATTAAAAACACGTTATTCAATTATGAAATGGAGATAAATTACTGAAATATTTTAAATCAATCAGTTTTGTAGGGCTGCCAGATGTTCGATAGTAAAAGTATTGAGTAGGTTATGTATATATTACGATAGTTTTGACTCAGGCACATACATACATAAGATAATATCATAGGCAATCTGATAAAATATAAATATCAAACATTCTTTTTTGTATTTTTTTAATTTCATGTGCCTATTTACATCTCCATTTTTAAAAATTCGCATACCTTTTCTTATTTTGGGTACTAGCCATGCGAAAAGTGCTGTTTTCACAGCTGTACGATACTTTTTTAATACGTATAATAATTTAGAATTTTGCCAGTTTTGGTACGGTAATCAACATCTGGCAAGACTGAGTTATAAGCAGTTTCAGCGCGCTCAAACGCCGTTCCGTTTTGATTTCGCTCATGAGCCGTATTATCGCGATTTCGGAATCGGTACGCGAATAATCGCTGTCAGTACTTTGAGCCGTGAAATCTGATTCGGAATACAGCCCTTGTATGATATCCTTCCATCTGATATTCCTCACCCTATTTATATGAAATCCTTGCTGTCCTTGGTTGATTCTCCCTTTATATATTTACTGTCCAAATTTATTTATCAAAACAATATTAAACTATAAATGTATATATACTTTATTTTATTAATTGTGTTATAATAAGTATTATATTTTATATATCTCCTCCTCAGCCTCAATTATTATTCCAAATTTAACTCTTCTTTTCCTTTCCTATCCCCATCCTGTATCCTCTCCGACACGTGACATTGGCGGAATTGTGAATACACAAAAGCCACAAAAAAAAAAATTATAAAAAAAAAAAAACCATATTCTTCAAAAATTTAATTGATTATCTATTGTATAGATTTAAATCCACGGATCTCTGTTCGGGCGTTTGGCCGCTACGCTACGTTCACTCACTAGTTTTACTTCTTCTATGCACTCACTCACAGTATTACTTTATCAGACACGATGTTGTCAAGGTTCGTCGTATCGCAAGTGAAGCACAATTCCTTCTTCCTCGTAGGATTTGTGTTTGGGTTATGGCTAGCATTGACTGTAGTTCCTTTGGGGGAGTCTCCGGAGGAGTGCGTGGCGCCCGTGGTTACGGAAGGCGGGCCAGATGAGTTCGCTCCTGTGCGGGAGGAGAGGCCGCTCGGGGGCGGCGGCGCGGCGCGGGCCGTGCAGCGCCCGAGGTACTATACCACCGAATTGGGCATGCGAGCGCCTCTTCTGGCTGCGGTTTTGTCCTCTGAGGCTGCTCTGGGTTAGTATTATTATTATTACTAGCGGTTCGCCCGCTGCTACGTTCGCGTTGTCATTCCAAATTTCATCCATATCTAGCTATCCATATCTTTGCACTTACAAACTATCTCTATATAGATGAAATTATCTCATGTGCTTCTAGAATTCTAGGATTTATCATTAGAAATATCCTATTATTTAATTCGTATGTCCGTAGCGTTCTTGAATATGGAAGCATCATTTGGTCTCCCCAGTATAATGTATATAGTTTGCGTATCAAACGTGTACAGAAGCATTTTCTCAGACATCTGGCTTTCACTTGTGGACACTTCTCAGTTATAATGACAAACTAAAACACTTCCACATTGATACCTTAAAGACAAGAAGGCAGCTTCTGGAGATGACCTTTCTCTTCAAAGCCTCCGCGTCATCCTGCCACACACTATTGAATTTTATTTACATTTACTTATACCATAAGTATATAGATTTTTTATTACATAATAACATAAGCGAAGTGTACAGAATCGCAGAATGAATAGCAATCCTTAAAATATTCCTACCAAATTATAAAGACGAATGGACTAGTATTTGAATACTAGCCTTTCAAGGACCGACTAGGTATATTGTAAAATTTTCAGTTTTATGCTATAAGCTCTAATTGCATGCTGTGATTGCCTTCAATAGAATGTACCTACATTGATCTAATAGTGTTATGTTTATATATTATGTTACTTTCTAATGCATCATTAACTGGCAGTTCTAAATAAATAAATCTCTATTCCCATCCCAATCCTTTCAGTAGTTTTTGCGTGAAACAGTAACAAACATCCATTCCAGAGGAAAACCCTAAATCCCAACCCTATTTTTCATTTGTCGCTTTATAATTATTAAACATCCATACATTCAAACTTTCGTGTTTAGAATATTAAGGATAGTGTAATACTGTCTAATGCAAACAATGTTTAGCAGCTATAAGAGTAGTTTTGTAAATGTTGTATGCTAATGAATGATCTTCATCAACAGCTCGTATAAGACCCCACCGAGGGGCCCGATCCGACCCTGAATTAGGGCGATTAGGCCTTAGTCAACTACGATGACCCAGTGTGGATTGGTTCACACACAACCTTTGGATTTCTTCACAGAAGTGTGCAGGTTTCATCACGATGTGTTCCTTCACTTTAAGAGCGTCGAATAAACATACATATGAATTCAAATTAGCCTTATAAGAAATACCAGCTGTCCGCCTGCGGCTACGCTCGCATTGTGTAAGATTTTCCCGTAAGAGTAAGACTTTTCCCTGTAAAAATTATCCTGTGTTAATCCAGGTCACAAACTATATCCATTCCAAATTTCATCCAAATCCAAAATACTTTAAGCGTGAAGGCCAACATCCAAATTTTCACATTTTTAATATTAGTGTGATTGTTTTATTATTCCAGGATTGGATGGTCGTGCTGCAGCCTTGAATGCGACGGCAGCACGTCTTCAACCAGCATTACGTTTCTTCATAGCAGCGTCCGCACCAGCCGCCCCAGGCCTTCCAAATGTTGTTGGATTCACCGACACAAGGGAAATGCTGAAACCATTCCATGCATTAAAGTATTTAGCGGACAACTACCTTGATGAATATGATTTCTTCTTTATTGTGTCTGATGAAAGTTTTGTCAACGCTCCAAAGCTATCGGAGTTGGTTTCTAAACTCAGCGTCAGCCAGGATGTCTATATGGGAACAGTGGCTGATGATGATTCTCACTATTGCACACTGGGTAAGTAGAATTAAAGATAAGAGCTTGATGAAAATGTTAGATGTTGTTGATGCTAATTGAAATATACTTCTCATAAAAAAAAAAAAAACACCTTGCAAGTTTATGTTTTGTAAGGAATAACAGTTCAATTCAATTCTTGAGTGTATGGCGTTTCCGTGGTGATTTCGCCAATATCGAGTTTTATTGATGACTGCTTGGACATAGGCTTCATGAGAGGACAAGTATAAAAATAAATAAATATATATATATAAATGAAGAAATTTAAACTATGGTAACCGGCCTGCTGAATCACCTAGAACAGTATAAGTTAAAAGGTTAGTATGGTTAGTAATAGTAAGGACAAACAAAATTAAATATGTTACAATCTGATGTTATTCTTGTAAATATAATCACACAGAATATGAACATGGACTATTAACATGGGATAAAAGACTTAAAATTCATAGGGCGAGGGATGTCAGAAGGAAGGAAGTCATAAAGGGAAAGGGAAGAGAATTTAGGACAGTTAAAAATTATATGATCCAAGGATCCTTCATCCAGTCCACACTCACATATAGAGGTGTCCTTGATGTGGAGTTTAACTAAATGGACAGGAGCACAAGAGTGACCAAGTCTCAGTCTGCAAACCACTGAAGTGACGCGTTTATTGGCTTTCCGAAACTTGAAAAACCAAGGAACATGAGGAATGCAGCCTTGGCAAGAGTGCACTGTCTCTGAGTGTCAGTATGGGTTTCGTCCTGGCTGTGGTACCATAGATCCCATCTTTGCCCTAAGAATGCTAGTCGAGGCCTACAGGGAGAAGAAAAAGCCATTACATGTGGCTTTTCTTGATCTACAGAAAGCTTTCGACTGCGTACCGCGCCAAGTTATCTGGTGGGCTTTGAAGGAGAAGAATGTGCCACAGACCTATATTGACATTATACGAGACTCGGAATCAATAGTGAGGACCGCCGTTGGCGATACTCACCCATTCCCGATCACAGTTGGAGTTCACCAAGGTTCAGCCCTGAGTCCTTTTCTGTTAGTATTGTTTGCCGATGATACTTCTTTGATATTTAAAGTTAAAAGACAACAATCAAACTATGACGACGTAAACAATGCTATCTCTAGTATAGTGAATTGGTTTACTGTTAATAATCTATTACTTAATGAAAAGAAAACTAAATGTATTAAATTCGTATTACCCAATGTGAAACCGGTAACTACAGATATATTTATAAAAGGACAGAAATTGGACCTTGTAGATTCGACTGTCTTTTTGGGCATTACTTTAGATGCCAAACTACAATGGGATTCTCATATAAATAAATTGTCGAACCGACTGAGTTCAGCAGCGTTCGCAGTTATAAAAATTAGAGCCCTTACCGACGTAGACACCGCTAGACTAGTCTACTTCAGTTACTTTCATAGTCTAATGACCTATGGTATTTTATTGTGGGGTCACGCTGCGAATGCTAATAGTATATTTATTTTGCAGAAACGGGCTGTTCGTGCAATTTATAGATTAGGGCCTAGAGTGTCACTGAGGGAAAAATTTAAAGAAATCAATATTCTGACATTTGTGTCTCAATATATCTATGACAATCTTGTGTATATAAAACGAAATATAAGTAATTTTCAGAAGCACAGTGATATACACAATTTTAATACTAGAAATAAAGACAAGTTGGTTGCTTATGTCAGCCGACTACATAAAATTAGTAATTCTTTTAAAGGCAATTGTATACGCTATTACAATAAGGTCCCTACTGATATTAAAAACTTGCCTTTAGACAAGTTTAAAATAATTATAAAACAGAAATTGTATAAAAAAGGTTACTATAGGATATCTGATTACTTAGAAGATAGGTGTCCATGGGAATAGATTGTTTGAGTAGCAGGCTTTTTCGATATGTAATAAGCATTAATTTTGTAATTGACAATATTTTATTTAAAAAGGGAAACGCAAAAGATGCGACGACTGTGGAGTTTCTTCGGTGAGCTCTTCTCCACAGATTCCGCCATTGTGTTAGTGAACTCACCCAAAAAAAATGTAATGACGGATCTAAGTGATGTAATAACATCCTATGGAAATAAATTATTTTGACTTTGACTTTGACTTTCAGCGTAGTGCTAGACGTAGTTTCGGCACGAGTTCACGAACCATCTCCGTGGTTTATGATGTACGCTGATGACATTGCACTGACCGATGAGGACAAACAGAAACTGGGGCATAAGATGAATCAATGGAAGGGTGCGCTAGAGAACGGCGGTCTGAAACTAAATGTTGCGAAGACCGAATACATTGCATGTGGCAGTACGGCCTCCGACCCCATAAAGGTAGGAGACGAATTTGTCGTGAAAACGAATAAATTCAAATACCTTGGGCCCGTGCTGCCCGAGTCTGGTGAAATCGATCACGACGTCCAAGCCCGAATAAGCGCTGCTTGGGCAAAATGGCGAGAAGTTACCGGTGTCCTCTGCGACCCCAGGATACCGGTGAAGCTAAAGGGCCTTGTGTACAAGAGCATCATCCGACCAGTCCTACTATACGGCAGCGAGACCTAGCCTGTCCTCGGAAGACATGTCCAGCAGCTACACGTCACGGAAATGAAGATGTTGCGTTGGATGTGTGGCGTTACGCGATTAGATCGAATAATAATAATAATATAATAATAAATTTATTCAGTACAGGTAAAAAACATTACATCGTTCATTATAGCTAATACCAATTGTACAATGATGTGAGAAAAATTCTGTCAGAGCACAATTCGTAACGAACACATCCGTGGCAGTCTCGGAGTCCGTGACTAGGTAAACCCGTATCGTGGGCGACCAACACCAGGGTACAAAAGTGATGAACAGTGGCCCCCACACTAGGTTAACCCGTATCGTGGGCGACCAACACCAGGTTACAAAAGTGATGAACAGTGGCCCCCACACTAGGTTAACCCGTATCGTGGGCGACCAACACCAGGTTACAAAAGTGATGAACAGTGGCCCCCACACTAGGTTAACCCGTATCGTGGGCGACCAACACCAGGTTACAAAAGTGATGAACAGTGGCCCCCACACTAGGTTAACCCGTATCGTGGGCGACCAACACCAGGGTACAAAAGTGATGAACAGTGGCCCCCACACTAGGTTAACCCGTATCGTGGGCGACCAACACCAGGTTACAAAAGTGATGAACAGTGGCCCCCACACTAGGTTAACCCGTATCGTGGGCGACCAACACCAGGTTACAAAAGTGATGAACAGTGGCCCCCACACTAGGTAAACCCGTATCGTGGGCGACCAACACCAGGTTACAAAAGTGATGAACAGTGGCCCCCACACTAGGTAAACCCGTATCGTGGGCGACCAACACCAGGTTACAAAAGTGATGAACAGTGGCCCCCACACTAGGTAAACCCGTATCGTGGGCGACCAACACCAGGGTACAAAATTTGATATATATTAAGTACTAATTTAATTCCGCATAATATCTACCTTTAGTAGAGCTAAGAGCTTTCCAATGAATATCCCACTGACAGAACAAACCCTGCTTAGCCAATGGGACAAGGTCAGAAGGATAGACTTTAAAATGGTCGAGGCAACCAGAAACAGTGGCCTCTTTGGCACAGAGATCCACAGTCAAAGTCAATATTTTTTTATTCAAATTAAGATTTTTACAAATCATTTTTCGATGTCATTACCAGTTATCCCAGAGTGACTGGGAATCCAGGCTAGAATAACTTGGTAACCCAATGAATAGCAGGAATAAAGGAGCTGCTTGATTTTTAAAATAAAGGGGAATTTAGATTTACATCGGAATTGATTTGACTAAATAGCTTGTAAGCAGCTTTTGGAATCAGAACGAATGATCTCAGGATTTGAAAACCTCATATTACTTACTATTAAACGACATTTGACATATTATATTCCTAAATATACACATTTTTATACAAAACATAAACTTGCGACATGTTGATTTTCTTGATGAGAAGTGTATAAATATAATTAATTAAGTAATAAAATGTTTTACACTTGTTTTATCTTCGCTCCCATTTTCAACGCCTTCCTTTCTCCTGACCCGCGCTCCAGGCGAGACTGCATCACCAGTACATTGCATTGTCCTCGTACAAAATCCAACTTTTTTTGAAATCCTTTTCCGTGCAAGCTGTTATGTTGTGGAATAGACTTCCCAAAGCTATACAGGAAAGCACCTCTATACACCTTTTTAAAAAGAGATTAAAAGAGCACTTCATATCTATGTAACTTATTTATAAGTATGTATACAATGATATTTTAAGAAAGATACGTCATATTCATACTGAACGCACAATATAATTGTTCCGCGACAGATATACATACATATTTAATAACATTGTATATCTAAACACACGCTATAAGTGCGACAGGAAATAGGCAAAGCGTTAGAGTGAAAGAGACAGCTATTTGTAATCAGTACAGCCGCGAATAGTTCGCTCCGTTATCGTTTGGAAACAAGCTGTGATTCATTAAAATGGCAAATTATAGATTTATCTGTTTAAAACTTAAATATTTTTATACACTTATTTGTGATATGATATCCCTTCATCTTTTTTTATTTTTTTGTCGTAATTTTGCGTTTTCTAAACACACAGGAAGGCATTTTAACTTTTTTTTAGTTGGTAGTCGACACGTGCGCTCACAATGACAGGCCACAGCTCGACTGACTGCAGTGGTCACAATTAGGACCAATTCACGGCACGCGTTTCGTGTGTTGGTGGCGTATCTACACCTCTTGTATATAATATCATTGTATGTATATATGTATATGTATGTATTTGTATGTTTGGATTTTGTTATATGGATATTATGTATTGTTTTATAATATTTGTATTCAAGTAGATCTATTTATTTACATTATACTCGTACTTAGCGCACTTTTTGCCTACCTTTAAATTATTCTGAGAATAATATATTATGAGAATATTTCTGAGAATAATTCAAAGGTGTTCATGTACTTAGTACATGAATAATTGGAAGAGATATCTTTGTAGAGATAAGCTTGCCTTTGCAATGTAAATGTTTAATCAAATGTATGTTGAAATTGTGGCCAATAAATACCTGGGCTGATTGATAACTGGCCGAAACGACGAACTTAAAAAATGATACGCAAAAAAAAAATATTACATTATATTTTGGCATCTTTTTGAAAATAGAACGCCAAATTTGAATTTAATCGAACTGGTGGAATTTGTTTGATAGGACGTAGAACTTTCTCTGTCGTAAATTTTCTTAACAATGGAAAGAAACGAAATTCGTGCGGTGATAAAGTTTTACGTTTTAAAACAGAAAACAGCAACCCAGATTAAAACCAAGCTAGACAGTGTTTTAGGTAATTCTGCTCCTGCATTGAGTACAATTCACACCTGGGTAACTGATTTTAAACGTGGAAGACAGAGCTGCGAAGACGCCCACAGGTCTGGCCGTCCAAATGAAGTCACGAATCCGGACATGATCAAAAAAAATCACAAAATTGTATTGAATGATCGGCGCTTGAAGTTGCGAGAGATAGCAGAGATGGTGAGCATTTCACCTGAACGCGTTTTTAATATTTTGCACCAACATTTGGGAATGAAAAAGATTTGCGCGCGATGGGTGCCGCGTTTGCTCACTGTTGACCAAAAGCAACGTCGAGTGGACGATTCATCGGAGTGTTTGGCGCTGTTTAACCGAGATCCTAACGAGTTTTCGCGGCGTTATGTAACAGTCGATGAAACCTGGATACATCATTATACTCCCGAGACAAAAGAACAATCTAAGCAGTGGACTGAGAGCGGAAGACCTGCGCCGAAGAAAGCAAAAACGGTTTTGTCGGCCGGCAAAGTGATGGCGACTGTTTTTTGGGATGCTCGAGGGATTATTTTAGTGGATTATCTGCAAAAAGGAAAAACAATAAATGGAGAGTACTACGCAAGCTTGCTGCAAAAATTAAGTGAAGAAATCCAGAAAAAACGACCACATTTGGCCAAGAAAAAAGTTTTGTTCCACCATGACAACGCACCTGTGCACACGTCAATGGTTGCAGTCGCCAAACTCCATGAATTGCGGTTCGAATTGCTACCGCATCCACCCTATTCCCCGGATCTGGCCCCGTGTGACTTCCACTTATTCCCAAACCTGAAGAAATGGTTAGGTGGCCAGAGATTTTCATCAAATGAAGAAGTCATTGTTGCCGTGGACGAGTATTTTGAGGGGTTGGAGAAAACATTTTATCAAACTGGTGTAACGGCATTGGAGAAGCGCTGGACTAAATGCATCGAGGTAGAAGGAAACTACGTTGAGAAATAAATTTATTTTAAATAGTTTTTTAAAGTTTTTCTTTGTCGTTTCGGAAACTTATCAATCAGCCCTCGTAATATATATACTTACACTCACCGGCACATCTAACCGCCCACCCTTGTATTTCGGGTTAATTTTAAACTACGCTTATTGTTATACATTACAATTGATTTATTGATAATTTAACGATAAATTAAACACACTTAAATAAACTTTAAATTAACAGCTGTAACTAATAGAATTATAAAGAATCATAAGTATTCCCTGAAAAGAAGGGTGGGCGGTTAGTTGTGTCGGTGAGTTTAAAGTATAAAGTAACATACAAACAAACATCTTCAATGTTGTTGCATTCTATGGAAATATAGAAATTTTGACATGCTTTCATCAGCAGAGCTCCTCTATACATTATTCAAGAGTGTTGGTTGAAATAAGTACAATCTGGTTTGAGTTAACCAAACCATGTGACAAAATTGTATTATTTTTCTAGAGGGTGGAATCCTGCTATCAAACTCTGTACTCCGTGCTGTCCACAATGAGTTGGACTGGTGCGTCCGCAACTCTTATTCGGCTCATCATCATGAGAACATTGGTCGCTGTGTACTTCATGCATCCCATCGGGCTTGCACACCGGAGCTGCAGCATCAAAACTATTTGTCAGTGAGGGATGAGAACACTGCACCGCCTCAATTATTGCCTGATGCTGTAACATCTTATCCAGTCACGGAGCCTAAGAGGTTCCATGAGCTACATGCTTATGTGTCTAGGGTAAGTAATATTTAATCAATTAATGAGTACATAAAGAAAAGAAGTACTTAAAGAATATATATATAGTAAGTATCTACTACTTGAAATGTTTTTTTTCTAATTTTATTTCTTCCTGCAATCAGTGCAATCACTATAAGCAGAATTTCTGTGAGCGGATGTGGCGAGCGAGACGGCTCCTCCCATTGGAGGGCTCTTCTCTTATTTAGTCTACTTGAAATTAAGGAAGTTTTATAAATTATTATATTTCTTGGAAAATAGATTTAGAGACAACTTTGAGTGTGAAATCGCAAGAAGAGTACAGTTGGGCTGGGCAGCATTCGGGAAACTGCGTCATATCTTCTCGTCGCCACTACCGCAATGCCTGAAAAGCAGGGTTTATAACAAGTGTGTCCTACCCGGTTTGACATACGGAGCCGAGACGTGGAACATGACGGTGAAGCTGGCCCACCGGCTACATGTCACTCAGCGAGCCATGGAAAGATCTATGCTTGGTATTTCGCTACGGGATAAAGTCCGAAACGAAATCATCGGGCACAGGACCAAGGTAGTTGATATCGTCCAGAAATGTAGCTTCGTGAAGTGTTTGTGGGCTGGCCACGTCTGTCGCAGAATCGACGAGCGTTGGAGCAGACGGGTTCTCGAATGGAGACCACGTCTCGGGAAACGTAGTGTGGGATGCCCCCCTGCCAGGTGGACTGATGACCTGAGGAAGGTCGCTGGTGGTGGCTGGATGAGGAAAGCGGGTGATCGTGCGCTTTGGTGTGCCCTTGGGGAGGCCTACGTCCAGCAGTGGACTGTAATGTGCTGATTGATTGATTGATTGAAAATAGATTTAGTTTTTATTTTTATTTTACTACTGATTTTTTATTTTTATTTTACACATTGACATTTACATTTCTATATGTTGTTATAGATAAATAAATGAGCTAAGAAATACCTCAGGAACGTCATAATATGTCTTTATTCAAAGTAAGATTCTAAATTCTTTGAAGTCAAACAAAAGAAGTGTCTATGATTGACAAATTCACTACAAGTGTGAGCTCACTGTGGAGAAAAATAACCTGAAGCAACTCGATATGGCCAGGCACCATCCCCATTATTATCACAGGCTCCGAATACTCTAATAGCATGCCTTAGTAACTGCGGAGCGAGGACACCGCACGGACCACATAGTGCGTAGCGTGCGTAGGCAGCTTCAGTGTCAGATTTTTTGCAATATAAAATATTTCACAATTTTTCACAGAAAAACAAATAAAATAATGGACAATTGTCCAATTAATTAAATACGAAAAAGAGTTGCTGATGGAACGATTTGGCCTATTGTTCTCTTGCTCATCAGCATTGCTCGAGCCTACCCTGAATTAGGGTGATTAGGCCTTAGTCGGCCACGCTAGCCCATTGCGGGTTGGTCGACTTCAGACACAACCTTTGAATTTCATCGCAGAAGTGTGCAGGTTTCATCACGATGTATTCCTTCTCCGTAAGAGCGTCGAATAAACGTATATATCGAAATTCGAAGACACGTTGGTACGTGGTGGGGATCGAACCCGCGTCTCCCGGACGGAAGACAGCCCTAACCTAACCAACGAAGCGCTGAGTTTTTATTTATTAAAGGCAAAAAATATCCATAGAAAATTAACAAGGATACTCATACATACAAAAAACAAATAACTTACTTACACACAATTAAAATTCAGCAACTTAATTTATGGTTCAGGTCTTGGCGAACAGATATCCAATATTTATATATAGGCTCTGGACCCATTCACACAACGCTTTTTTTTTAAATTAGAAACACGCAATCTACTCCAAAAAGAAGCAATGCGGGCTTTCATAACAGCATAGCAACAGCAATCTGTTTGCGAGCTAGTATTCAGGCCTATGAGTGTATGACCTTATGTGTTTTTATTATGTTCTGGCACCTACATGTGGAGACCTGTAAATGGCTTTTTGGTATTACAGTATTTTACTATCAAGTTAACTTTAGCTGTTGGTCTTCCTATTATTAATAAATAAATAAATAAATAATAAATAGAAATCGAGCGCTCTCGCCTCCACATGCCCGACGCAATCTTGGCAATCTCATGAGGATGCCAAAAGCATCATTGTACCCTTACAAAATAAAGATAATTTATTTTAGTGACCAAATTCACCTTTTAAGCATATAAGATGCCTGTGTCAGGTGTGTTTGCTGTTCCATAACCTGTTAGAGTACCTAGAAAATTAATCAAGATTAAAAAAATCACTTAAAAATTAAAACAATAATAATCGTGTTTGTTTGTACTTAAGTAATTTAATGTGGTGTTTAGTGCGAATAAATAAATAAATAAAATAAATATGTGGGGACATCTTCACTTACGGCCATCTGATCCCAAACTAAGCAGAGCTTGTACTATGGATGCCAGACAGCTGATATACATTACTTAAATAGATAAATACATACTTATATAGATAAACAACAACCAGACACAAGGCAAACACAAGTGCTCATCACACGAATGTTTGCCCTGGGCGGGATTCCGCGACCCTGTGCGTCGGAGGCAAATACACTACCACCTGGGCTACGGAGCCGTCAAACATGTAATGTAAACATTGCTGAAGGGCCTCAGTGTCATTATAATGTAGGGAGCCTAACCTTTTGACTACGGTCTTTTATGGTGCTGTACGATTTTCTAAGAAAGTTCACCCACTAAAATAAACTTTTTGACCATAGGTATACCTAGAGCGTGACGCGGCGCAAATATCAAGCCTGCGCGCGTCATTACAGCGCACGGCGCGCCGCCACCCGCCCGGGTACCGCAACGCCACATGGCCACGCGGGCTCCGGACCGACCCCGGCCTAGCGCCGCCGCTACCTGACAACAGGTAACACCCGCCCGGGTACCGCAACGCCACGTGGCCACGCGGGCTCCGGACCGACCCCGGCCTAGCGCCGCCGCTACCTGACAACAGTAACACCCGCCCGGGTACCGCAACGCCACGTGGCCACGCGGTCTCCGGACCGACCCCGGCCTAGCGCCGCCGCTACCTGACAACAGGTAACACCCGCCCGGGTACCGCAACGCCACGTGGCCACGCGGTCTCCGGACCGACCCCGGCCTAGCGCCGCCGCTACCTGACAACAGTAACACCCGCCCGGGTACCGCAACGCCACGTGGCCACGCGGGCTCCGGACCGACCCCGGCCTAGCGCCGCCGCTACCTGACAACAGTAACACCCGCCCGGGTACCGCAACGCCACGTGGCCACGCGGTCTCCGGACCGACCCCGGCCTAGCGCCGCCGCTACCTGACAACAGTAACACCCGCCCGGGTACCGCAACGCCACATGGCCACGCGGTCTCCGGACCGACCCCGGCCTAGCGCCGCCGCTACCTGACAACAGTAACACCCGCCCGGGTACCGCAACGCCACGTGGCCACGCGGGCTCCGGACCGACCCCGGCCTAGCGCCGCCGCTACCTGACAACAGTAACACCCGCCCGGGTACCGCAACGCCACGTGGCCACGCGGGCTCCGGACCGACCCCGGCCTAGCGCCGCCGCTACCTGACAACAGGTAACACCCGCCCGGGTACCGCAACGCCACGTGGCCACGCGGTCTCCGGACCGACCCCGGCCTAGCGCCGCCGCTACCTGACAACAGGTAACACCCGCCCGGGTACCGCAACGCCACGTGGCCACGCGGGCTCCGGACCGACCCCGGCCTAGCGCCGCCGCTACCTGACAACAGGTAACACCCGCCCGGGTACCGCAACGCCACGTGGCCACGCGGTCTCCGGACCGACCCCGGCCTAGCGCCGCCGCTACCTGACAACAGGTAACACCCGCCCGGGTACCGCAACGCCACGTGGCCATGCGGGCTCCGGACCGACCCCGGCCTAGCGCCGCCGCTACCTGACAACAGGTAACACCCGCCCGGGTACCGCAACGCCACGTGGCCACGCGGTCTCCGGACCGACCCCGGCCTAGCGCCGCCGCTACCTGACAACAGGTAACACCCGCCCGGGTACCGCAACGCCACGTGGCCACGCGGGCTCCGGACCGACCCCGGCCTAGCGCCGCCGCTACCTGACAACAGTAACACCCGCCCGGGTACCGCAACGCCACGTGGCCACGCGGGCTCCGGACCGACCCCGGCCTAGCGCCGCCGCTACCTGACAACAGTAACACCCGCCCGGGTACCGCAACGCCACGTGGCCACGCGGGCTCCGGACCGACCCCGGCCTAGCGCCGCCGCTACCTGACAACAGTAACACCCGTCCGGGTACCGCAACGCCACGTGGCCACGCGGGCTCCGGACCGACCCCGGTCTATGGTATATATGATGATGGTGATGAGAGGTTTTGCATTATTAACACGCTTTATTTTTCTAACACGTTGTATTTAGTAGTCGCTGTCGATAATACATAAAACATTATGCAAAGGTAACTTTTAATAACGCAAAACTTTTCTTGTGGTAGCTGTGTTAGTGTTAGTGAACTCACCCAAAATAATGTAATGACGGATCCAAGTGATGTAATAACATCCTATGGAAATAAATAATTTTGACTTTGACTTGTCCTATGAAACGGGACCACAACAAAATAGTACAAATTGCCAGGATGAGTTGATCAGATAAAAAAACTTGTTTTTGTAGCTTATTTTAAAAACTTGTTGAACAAAAGTTTTCCAAGAGAAGTGCCATGTTGTTATAAACTGGGATTTCGGGCTAACTAAACTCTTAAGTCAGGTAATTGACCCCTTCCAATACTCCTAGAAACTTTTTTAGTGTTAATCCTCCACTATCTTGCACAGTAATTCAATACTTTCGCCTTTAGATGGGACCACTTGCGTTGGACGGCTTTTAACGCCTCCCACGCGTTTATGCCGGACGACCATCGCGCCGTGGGAGCGTTATCGGGCGCCACGGCCAAGGCGGTCCAGCTCGTGGTAGAAGCCGCTAGAGCCTGGGCCTTGAGGCGCTGGCAGGCCAAAGACGCCATCTTGGTCGAAGGCGCCTATAGGTGGGAGCCGGCCACTGCGCTGAGATACCGACTTTTATTGCGGTTATTGGTATGATATTGGCTTGATTCTGTCCTTATTTTAAGTTATCAGGTTCTAGAACTTTAGCAGTCAAATCGTGGTGGAAACTGCTCAGGCCTGGGCCTTGAAGGCTGGCAGGCGAAAGACGAAGAAACTGCGCTGAGATATAGACTTTGGTTGCGGTTACAGGCATGCTATTGACTTGGATTTAACCTTATTTTAAAGATAAATACGTTAATAACTGGTTGCCACGGCTAAGGTAGTTTAGTTTTTGGTAGAAGCCGCTAGAGCCTGGGCCTTGAAGCGCTGGCAGGCGACAGACGCCATCTTGGTCGAAGGCGCCTATAGCCTCTACTGCATACCGACTTCTATTGCGGTTACAGGAATAATATTCAAAACCTAAATGTAAGATTATCTGTATTTTTCGTTCAGTTGCGAAATGAGTGGATAAGTAAGAAATCTCTACTGACGATTCCCACCATCAACATTGTGGATTTGAATGAATAATAAAATACCCAAATTAGCATAGCATATTGTATAGCTTAGCTTTTTTTCATTTTTTTTTGTTAGTATGTATATCTGCTAATGAAAATAATCGCGTTCAGCAACGACTTGAAATTTTTACTCATTTATTTATTTATTTATTAATAATAGGAAGACCAACAGCTAAAGTTAACTTGATAGTAAAATACATTAATACCAAAAAGCCATTTACAGGTCTCCACATGTAGGTGCCAGAACATAAAAAAAACACATAAGGTCATACACTCATAGGCCTGAATACTAGCTCGCAAACAGATTGTTCAGTTACAAAAAAAATTGTCTATTTAGCAGACGTCTCGCCGAATCGGAACCAGTATTAAACAGGTCCAGGTCAAATTCTTGGCACAATTTATTAAAATTGCTGCTTGCACGCAAAAGAAATGAATTTTGACGGTAGTTCGAAGACACTGAGGGAAGATGGATGGGAGCGCTATTACGTAAGGTCAGTCTGGGGGTTCGGACAAAAATTTTGGAAAGCAGATCTGGGCAATCAATTTTGTTAGTGGTGATTTTAAGTAAATAAGATAGATCCGCAATTTCTCTTCTCATCGAGAGTGGGAGAATGTGGTGTTTTTTGCAGAGGTCCGAATAATTATTAGAGCGATACGGTTGCTTCGTCCGAAAACATAGGTGCCGAATAAACTTTTTCTGGATCATTTCAATTTGCTCAATGTACTTAACATACATGGGACTCCATACCTGCGACGCATATTCCAATGTACTACGAACAAAACAACAATATAGAATTTTAATGGTCTTGACTTGAGAGAAATCCCTAGAGGAACGCAACACGAAACCCAGGGCTCTATATGCTTTAGTCACCATGTTGTTAATGTGGGCGTCATATAATAGCTTGGAATCATGCAGAACCCCAAGATCCCTGATACATGTATCACGTTGCAATGTAGTGCCCTTAAGTGAGTAGTTATAATTCAGTACAATACGTTTCCGGCTGAACGAGACTACACAACACTTAGAGTGATTAAGGTCCAAAAGGTTTTCCGCACAGTAGTTCTCAAGACGAAGAAGGTCCGCCTGCAGGGATTCTGCCTCATCTTACTGTATTTTTTGGCACTTTCGACACACCCCGGACACTTCATACAGCCGTCGCATTTTAAATGCCTACTCCTTTTTACACACTTGTGTGTGTGAGTGAACCATGTAGGGTTAAAACTTGTCGGAATTTGTATATTACTGGCATGACTAGACATTACCACTAGGTGTCAGTAAACACACCTAAAATATTGTGTAAGTTATTCGCTGAACAGCTACCTAGTTATCACATAAACATATTATTGAAACACCGAGGTTTTTGTAACTGTAATTAACACGGTTAAGCACATCATATAGCACCAAAGAAAATATAGACTACCTTACTTTATCTATGATAGCACTCACATTTAGTTCTTATCAATCCACTAAGAGCACCTAACGCAAATCAAAAAACCTTTGAATCTGATTTTGTTGCTTACTTTTTTTTCACCAACACTCGGAAACTTATAAAAACGTCTGTTTTTATCGCGACGTGTCAAAAGACACCCAAACACAGCGCAACTCCTCCCCAATATTGTTTTATTTCACTCACTATGTAAAAGTTTTCCAAGCAAATGCGCGCGTACGCGATGCACGGCCTTTAATCCAGTACCCCCCTCGCTCGCCCCCTCGAATGTCAAACTGCGGGGCGGGACGAGGTAACGCCGATTGGCGGGAGGAGGTGAGTGGCAATTCTGGTACTATATTAATTCTGTTTTCGATAATTAATTGTGTTTTCGATCTAATCATGGAGTAAGGAGCTGGAAAGTGGAACTCTTCAAGTAAATCCCTCGAGTTTACACTTTCGCTTTTTAATAATACTAAAAACAAAAATTATAACAAACTGTTGTTATCACTTATGTTGTTATTTATCTAGTGTTACTTAGCATATAATAACTAAAAATAACTAAAACTTAGAGATATCGTAATTTCAATCACACGCGCCGTTATCGCGCGGGACCACCCAGAAAGGCCTCCACAGTCCACAGATGCGCGAAATCCTGCAAAATGGCCGCCACAGTTGAAGGGATAAGCGTGTCTTTTGTAACTATTATATTTTCGCTTTATAATTTTATAATTTAATTATTCTTTCGCTTGTCGTTATCCTTTTGGGGTCGGCACAGTATGTCTTTTTCTTCCATACATCCCTACCAGGCGTCATTTCAGCACTCACATCCTTACTGAACATATCGCCCTTCACACAATTCATCAGCGGCTTTGCTTTATCATGAAATTTCATGAGTATATAAAATGTTATGTAAAAATATAAATAATCACCTGAGAAAATCTTATCGGTTTTGAGCGGGGGGGGGTCAGCTAATTCGTCAGCTGACTGTACAAACTATCTCCTTTCCAAATTTCATCCAAATCTGTTCACTATTTAAGCGAAAGCGAATCAAACATCCAAATATATATTCACATTTATAATATCAGTGTGATTTATCTCCCAGGGCTCGGAAGGCACGGTCCTCCGCTGGGTGGAGGCGGTGAAGCCTCTCGGCGCGGCGCGGCTGGTCCCCGTGCCGTACGTGACGGAGAGCGCCCGCGTGTGGCTGGTGCTGCCGGCCGAGGCGGGGCGCCCGGAGCCGCTGGCCTTCCTGAGGCGGTACGAGGCTGTGTGCCTACAACGACGGGCCAACACGGAGCTTATCACTGTAAGTTGGTAAATTGAGGAACTATATGAGTACGTACTTATAACGTGTTAGCAGAACAATAACGCAAAACTGTTCGGGTGGTAAGTCAGCCCATGCGGCCTCTGCCTCGAATCTGGCGGGCAGCGGGGCGGCGGCGGCGGCGCGGGAGTGGCAGGATCTTATGTGTGAAATCAAATGGACCAGCCCTCGAAAACAGCGGCGCGGGGCAACGAGCGGTGCACTCGTCAAGCGGTGAGCGCCCGCGCGGGATTCACTTCTTCTTTTGCCCACAATAAATCGATCGTTAGGAATAAATTTAAATCAAAAGATGATATCTCGACGACACAACCACGAACACAACACGACGCCGCTGTAGCGCCGCGCGGTCTGCCCGCCGGCTTCGAGAGCGGGTCTGCGTTGCCCGCCCCGCTACCGCGCCGCCGCCGCCCGCAAGATTCGTGGCAGAGGCCTTAATCTGAACAATTTTAGTTCCACAATAGATTTTTTAATTTTTATATAGACTGATCAGCTGATCGAGTAAAAAAGTAAAAAAGTAAAAAAAAATATTTGTGAATTTCAAAAAAGTTGTGGAACAGAAGTTGCTCAGTTTCATGAAACTGTCCATGGGCTCACCTCCCAGTGAGGTTTTGCGTTATTTTGATAACACGTTGTATTGGTAAAAAAATAATGATTTTGTAAATTTAGAAAAATTCCCCATCTGAGATCCTCGAGACGACGCGATACCTTACCTCTCACGATTTGCGTTCTGTCTCAGAGGAACAAAACGCCCCCGCTTCAGGCGACGCGCGTCAGAATCTTTGCGTTCTGCTCGCTGATTGGTCGGACGATTTTGTATGAAGAAAAAAGATTTATGTAACTACACTTTTTTCGAACAGTTACTGTCGCATTTATAATGTAAGGATATGTTGTTTACTTGCAGGTGTTGATCCGCGGGCCGCGCTCGCCTCCCGCGGCGGGCGACGCGGTGAGGGAGGCCGTGCGCGCGCTCGCACGCAAGTACCAGGGCACGCGCCTAGAGGTCGCTGAGGTCCAACTCGCCGAGGTAAGGGAACCGGTGATAATATCTTATATTCATTTAACATGCAACAAAATGGGCGTTCAAAATAATTAATTAATTAATAATAAAATTATTATAAAGCGAAACAAGTTTTCTTTTTTTATTTCGGACAAGGACTCGTCTGACACAAAAACAAAACGGACTAATTATTTGTCTACAGTTAAACAAATTTTGCCGTGTGGTGACGGCAGAGTAGAATACATTAGTCACCAACCCCTACTCTTCCCGTGGGTGTCGTAAGAGGCGACTTAGGGACTGCACATTGAACAGGGAACGGGCAGCAGCGCTCTTTTAATCTGCGATCTCCAACCCGCCTGCCAAGCGTGGAGATTATGGCAAAACCAAACACTTAAGTATGAGTATAGGATGCTCATAGTCCAGCAGTGGACTGTAAGGGGCCGGTGATTTGATTTGAAACAAATTTTAAGAGCGTCGAGCGTCGGTGGTCTAGTGGCTAGGGCGCCTCCCGTCCGGGAGACGCGGGTTCGATCCCCACCACGTACCAATGTGTTTTCGAATTTCGAATTCATATGTAAGTTTATTCGGCGCTCACGGTGAAGGAAAACATCGTTAAGAAACCTGCACACTCCTGCGAAAAAATCAAAGGTTGTGTGTGAAGTCGACCACTGGGCCAGCGTGGACGACTAAAGCCTAATCACCCTAATTCAGGGTAGGCTCGAGCCCCTCGGTGGGGACGTATATGAGCTGTCGATGATGACAATAGCCTCGTGTCACCTTGTTATTATATTATGGATTTTTGTTGACAAATGTGTTTTGAATCCGTTTGTCGTTCGTAGGACGTTCCTCTGGGCGCGGCGGGCGAGCTGCTGGCGGCGCGGGCAGCCATGGACGCGGCGCTGAAGCTCGCGCCGACCACCGCACTGCTCCTGCTGGCTGCAGCCGACATGGACTTCAACGAGGATTACCTCAACAGGGTGAGATGGTATACAGGGCGGCACATAGGACGTTCCTCTGGGCGCGGCGGGCGAGCTGCTGGCGGCGCGGGCAGCCATGGACGCGGCGCTGAAGCTCGCGCCGACCACCGCACTGCTCCTGCTGGCTGCAGCCGACATGGACTTCAACGAGGATTACCTCAACAGGGTGAGATGGTATACAGGGCGGCACATAGGACGTTCCTCTGGGCGCGGCGGGCGAGCTGCTGGCGGCGCGGGCAGCCATGGACGCGGCGCTGAAGCTCGCGCCGACCACCGCACTGCTCCTGCTGGCTGCAGCCGACATGGACTTCAACGAGGATTACCTCAACAGGGTGAGATGGTATACAGGGCGGCACATAGGACGTTCCTCTGGGCGCGGCGGGCGAGCTGCTGGCGGCGCGGGCAGCCATGGACGCGGCGCTGAAGCTCGCGCCGACCACCGCACTGCTCCTGCTGGCTGCAGCCGACATGGACTTCAACGAGGATTACCTCAACAGGGTGAGATGGTATACAGGGCGGCACATAGGACGTTCCTCTGGGCGCGGCGGGCGAGCTGCTGGCGGCGCGGGCAGCCATGGACGCGGCGCTGAAGCTCGCGCCGACCACCGCACTGCTCCTGCTGGCTGCAGCCGACATGGACTTCAACGAGGATTACCTCAACAGGGTGAGATGGTATACAGGGCGGCACATAGGACGTTCCTCTGGGCGCGGCGGGCGAGCTGCTGGCGGCGCGGGCAGCCATGGACGCGGCGCTGAAGCTCGCGCCGACCACCGCACTGCTCCTGCTGGCTGCAGCCGACATGGACTTCAACGAGGATTACCTCAACAGGGTGAGATGGTATACAGGGCGGCACATAGGACGTTCCTCTGGGCGCGGCGGGCGAGCTGCTGGCGGCGCGGGCAGCCATGGACGCGGCGCTGAAGCTCGCGCCGACCACCGCACTGCTCCTGCTGGCTGCAGCCGACATGGACTTCAACGAGGATTACCTCAACAGGGTGAGATGGTATACAGGGCGGCACATAGGACGTTCCTCTGGGCGCGGCGGGCGAGCTGCTGGCGGCGCGGGCAGCCATGGACGCGGCGCTGAAGCTCGCGCCGACCACCGCACTGCTCCTGCTGGCTGCAGCCGACATGGACTTCAACGAGGATTACCTCAACAGGGTGAGATGGTATACAGGGCGGCACATAGGACGTTCCTCTGGGCGCGGCGGGCGAGCTGCTGGCGGCGCGGGCAGCCATGGACGCGGCGCTGAAGCTCGCGCCGACCACCGCACTGCTCCTGCTGGCTGCAGCCGACATGGACTTCAACGAGGATTACCTCAACAGGGTGAGATGGTATACAGGGCGGCACATAGGACGTTCCTCTGGGCGCGGCGGGCGAGCTGCTGGCGGCGCGGGCAGCCATGGACGCGGCGCTGAAGCTCGCGCCGACCACCGCACTGCTCCTGCTGGCTGCAGCCGACATGGACTTCAACGAGGATTACCTCAACAGGGTGAGATGGTATACAGGGCGGCACATAGGACGTTCCTCTGGGCGCGGCGGGCGAGCTGCTGGCGGCGCGGGCAGCCATGGACGCGGCGCTGAAGCTCGCGCCGACCACCGCACTGCTCCTGCTGGCTGCAGCCGACATGGACTTCAACGAGGATTACCTCAACAGGGTGAGATGGTATACAGGGCGGCACATAGGACGTTCCTCTGGGCGCGGCGGGCGAGCTGCTGGCGGCGCGGGCAGCCATGGACGCGGCGCTGAAGCTCGCGCCGACCACCGCACTGCTCCTGCTGGCTGCAGCCGACATGGACTTCAACGAGGATTACCTCAACAGGGTGAGATGGTATACAGGGCGGCACATAGGACGTTCCTCTGGGCGCGGCGGGCGAGCTGCTGGCGGCGCGGGCAGCCATGGACGCGGCGCTGAAGCTCGCGCCGACCACCGCACTGCTCCTGCTGGCTGCAGCCGACATGGACTTCAACGAGGATTACCTCAACAGGGTGAGATGGTATACAGGGCGGCACATAGGACGTTCCTCTGGGCGCGGCGGGCGAGCTGCTGGCGGCGCGGGCAGCCATGGACGCGGCGCTGAAGCTCGCGCCGACCACCGCACTGCTCCTGCTGGCTGCAGCCGACATGGACTTCAACGAGGATTACCTCAACAGGGTGAGATGGTATACAGGGCGGCACATAGGACGTTCCTCTGGGCGCGGCGGGCGAGCTGCTGGCGGCGCGGGCAGCCATGGACGCGGCGCTGAAGCTCGCGCCGACCACCGCACTGCTCCTGCTGGCTGCAGCCGACATGGACTTCAACGAGGATTACCTCAACAGGGTGAGATGGTATACAGGGCGGCACATAGGACGTTCGCGGCGGACGATACGATAGAGTTGCGACTTCCTCGACATGGTAAGACGGTTGGCACAAATGGAAATTTTGTGACAATTTGTAAAAAAAATAATTTCCACCACGACGATCGTCACCTGCGCTGAGAAATTGTCTTTTTTTAAAGGATCAAAGGAATAAAGCAACAAAACATAAACATAAATGT
This sequence comes from Carpatolechia fugitivella, assembly GCA_951230895.1. Lineage (NCBI taxonomy): Eukaryota > Metazoa > Arthropoda > Insecta > Lepidoptera > Gelechiidae > Carpatolechia > Carpatolechia fugitivella. Next base: position 434,843 of record OX579665.1, read on the forward strand.
AAAGTTATATTTTATTTTTTACAAGCTTTCATTTAACTAGCAATGTTTGTGTGTATGTTGGAGTCAGTTCTTGCATTCATAAGAATGACCTGATAATGCAGCCAGGATTTTCTCATCATGAGGGAACTCCTCAACGGTTAGGAGCACAGAGAGCGAGCGAGCGAGCGGTGTCTGGTGAAATAACAAGTAAGTATATATCTCGATCGCCATACGATCTCGATACTGAAAACCGTCTTAGAAAAAAGCAGACATTAAAACTTACTAAATCACTTTAGATTCGCTTTCAACCGATTTTGCTTTTTTCTTCGCGAATCGTCGTCTACCAATCTATATTTTTATATTAAACTAGCTTTCCGCCCACGGCTACGCTCGCGTTATGTAAGATTTTCCCATGGGAATAAGACGTTTTCCCGTAAAAAGTATCCTATGTGTTAATCCAGGGTACAAACTATGTATCTCCATTCCAAATTTCATCCAAATCCGTTCAGTAGTTAAGGCGTTAAAGCGGAACAAACATCAAAACATGTAACAAAATATATTTTTACATTTATAATACACTCACCGGCACATCTAACCGCACACCCTTAATGTTTAGTAAAGGAGTGCCAATGTGTTTAATTTAATGAAAAACTAACCAAAAATTAAGTTGTATGGGTTTTCAATTAAGAAATTACCATAAAATAAGAGTTTAGTTACTGGATTAGGGCGGGCGGTTAGATGTGCCACTGAGTGTATTAGTGTGAAGTGTGATACCCTGACACAAAGCGTATGCAGTGTAGTACTCGAGATGAGTCGTGTTAATGACGGATTGAAAAGTATATTTTCTTCAGAATATAAATTCATTCGCTCGTTTTCGCTGTGCAGGTCCGCATGAACAGCATCCCGGGCGAGCAGTGGTTCCTGCCGGTGCCGTTCGCGCGGTTCGCGCAGTACCCGCACCCGCGCTTCCTCGACGACAGCGGGAACAAGCCGCAGACCAACACCGGCCGGTTCAACGAGAGGCACGTCGCCGTGCTGGCGGTCCATCGACACGATTACGAAGCAGGTGAGGACCAACACCGGCCGGTTCAACGAGAGGCACGTCGCCGTGCTGGCGGTCCATCGACACGATTACGAAGCAGGTGAGGACCAACACCGGCCGGTTCAACGAGAGGCACGTCGCCGTGCTGGCGGTCCATCGACACGATTACGAAGCAGGTGAGGACCAACACCGGCCGGTTCAACGAGAGGCACGTCGCCGTGCTGGCGGTCCATCGACACGATTACGAAGCAGGTGAGGACCAACACCGGCCGGTTCAACGAGAGGCACGTCGCCGTGCTGGCGGTCCATCGACACGATTACGAAGCAGGTGAGGACCAACACCGGCCGGTTCAACGAGAGGCACGTCGCCGTGCTGGCGGTCCATCGACACGATTACGAAGCAGGTGAGGACCAACACCGGCCGGTTCAACGAGAGGCACGTCGCCGTGCTGGCGGTCCATCGACACGATTACGAAGCAGGTGAGGACCAACACCGGCCGGTTCAACGAGAGGCACGTCGCCGTGCTGGCGGTCCATCGACACGATTACGAAGCAGGTGAGGACCAACACCGGCCGGTTCAACGAGAGGCACGTCGCCGTGCTGGCGGTCCATCGACACGATTACGAAGCAGGTGAGGACCAACACCGGCCGGTTCAACGAGAGGCACGTCGCCGTGCTGGCGGTCCATCGACACGATTACGAAGCAGGTAAAACAATAATATGACCCTCTTACCCTGAAGAAAAACGTCGTGATGAAACCTGCACACTTCTGCGAAGAAATTCAAAGGTTGTGTGTGAAGTCGACCAACCCGCACTGGGCCGGTGTGGTCGACTAAAGCCTAATGGCCCTAATTCAGGTAGGCTTGAGCCCCTCGGTGGGGACGTATATGAGCTGTTGATGATGAAGCAATAATAGGCAGGCAGGTAATAATAATAATATCGCCGTCATCGCCATCGTTTGAACAGATAGCTACTTAAGGTCCCGGGATCGATGCCCGGTTGGGTTAACTGGCAGAACGAGTGAGCCGGTCTACTGGGATGTTATCTGTAACAATAATAATCTATTCCCATGTCCTGTGGAACTAAATAGTAATTTGTATTTTTCCAGCTCGTTCAAACGCTCCTCCTGCCGCGAGCGTGGCCGCAGTGCTGGCGCGCTCGCCGCTGCGCTGCCTGCACGCGCCCGAGCCGGGCTTCATCCTGCTGCCGCGGGGGCCCCCGTGCGGGCTGCCCGGCGCCGGCGCCGACACGCGCGCCTGCCTGCGCAGCGAGCGCGACGCGCAGTTCCCGCACGTGGACCTGGGCGCCCGGCACGCGCTCGCCAAGCTGCTGCTGGAGCTGCAGGCGGAGGCTTGACGCGGGGGAGATACGGGATAATGCATTTATACTCGGTTTTAATAAACGCTTTTGTATTGACAGTTTTGAGTTTTATTCGAATTAACATTTGCTTTAATTTATTATTAATTTAAATATTTTTTTACACCCGCCATTTTGACGGTGAAAAAATCTACTGTCATCTGTTTAAGTAAAATAACAGCCTCTGTGGCCGAGTGGTCAAGATTTCGACGCCCATTACGGAGGTTCCGGGTTCCATTCCCGGTGGGAATACTGTCAAGCAAAAATATCTTGAGATTTTCCCTAGTTTGGTTAGGACATTGCAGGCTGAATCAGCAGATTGTCCGAAAAGAGAGATGATTCCGTGCTTCGGAAGGCACGTTAAGCCGTTGGTCCCGGCTACTACCTAGTCCATGAGTAAAGTCAGTGGCCTTCGACACTAGGGTTTGTGAGGTCGGTTGTCGACCTTACAACCCACAAGATAATGAAAGAAAATAACAGCCCAAATATTTTCTTTGTTCTCGGTAGTTCCTTTGAATTTCTCTCGCGGAAAGTATCCGAAATCTCAATGGATACATTCTGCAGTTTTTTATTTATTTTCGATTCCTTCTTCAGCTGTTTCTTTGGGTAGTAAAAAAAATAATAACTGCCCCCGCACATTATTCGTTTTTACCCTTTCAATAAAATAAAACGTAGTTTTACTTCCTCTATGAATAAAATGAGAGAATCAGTAAAAAAAAACTCATAATTGTTGACATAAAATGCATTTATTCAATAAAGGTACACGATACGCCGCGCCGCGCCGAGCGCCCGGGCGGCGGCGCGCGAACTTAAACCTAGTGTCTTTTAAAGTGGACCCTGCACTAGGCTAACCTAGCGATGTTCGAGACGTACTCATATTAGAGAAAATAACGTCGGATTTTAGAAATTCTTAACCCGAGAAATCAATAAATACTCTTTTTTGTATATTTAAGCCAAAAGACCTAGTATCCAAATCGATAAATTAATGTAGATATTATAAAAGTTGTTGAGAACAGTTAAAATGTTAAAATTTTCACTATTTGTTATTTGAGTTCTTTTTTCTTGAGTTTTTTTTTCTAATATAAGTACACCTCTGTCAATTTTATGAGTAAATCTCTCGGTAAGAGTCGAATCACATATCTGTTTTAATTGATTAGTAAACCACACAGATATTTAATCACAAAATCGACCACCCTTTCAAATAACTCTAAGACGACAATTCAATATCCATTACTCTTTGCGCCCCTTTACATAAATCAATTCATTTAAACATGCAGCCATGTACATAGCAACGGTCGTCGTCAAGTTAGTATGAAAAAGGCATTTTTGCAGCGTGGGCAGCAGAATCTTGTAAGTGGAATACTGTATGTAATGTAATACTCGTTACAACAATGGATACACCGCTAGCCCTACCAACACGTACTTACTATATAAGTATAACGCGATTCAGTATAAACACTATCTGTAAATATATATTTTTAAATGGGCAGTCGATTGTAATCGAAACAAATTATTTTTGATACTATGCAGAAAAAAAAATGGATCGTCCTTCCCTGTGGAAATTTTTACAACTACGTATTAAACTGAAAATATAATAAGTACAAGTTCATAATTGGAGTCATATAACGTGCGTGTTCTTCTTCGTCCTAGCGTTTCCCCGGCTAGTGCTGGGGTCCGCTTTGCTACTCAATCTTCTCCACTTTGCGCGCTCTTCGGCATCCTTAGGTGTGAGATTGTTGTCCTCCATATCCGCTGTCACGACGTCCAGCGCTTTGAGGCCTACCACGTGATCTAGGGCCCCGGACAGTGAGGTCGAGGCGTGCGTCTATACTTTAAAATAACAAATTTTCTAATAGTTTTTATTTTTCGGTCTTTGTTGTTATAGATGAAGTATACGGGACTATCCACAAGGATAAAAAATACGAAAGCGGGTTATAATTATTGAAAAGATATTTGAAAGTATAGACGCACGCACGTGACTCCACTTATGAATCCGACTGTACATCTTGTTATCAAAATAGTTGTTAAAATTAATTTGCTTGACCAGTCAATCGACTACCCTTTCTCTCCCGCTTTTAATGTATAGGTTGGAGCGAGACAAACACTGGATGTTACACACAAACGATTTTATTGAATCATGTAACACATTGCTACAATTAATTCATAGTTAATAAACTGTAAAAATCCGTAGAGAAGCGAGCTTTTTGAAGCTCTCTCATTTAACCATTTGCAAAGAGATCGAATCTGGAATACATAATAATATTATAATAAATGCACGTTAATAGTTATTAATTAGATAAAAATAAAATATCCTTCATACCGAGCGAACAGGAATTCTAAATATATGTTTTTTAATTATTAAAATACACCCTGTGGAATTTGTAAAAAATACCTTTTAATAAATAATTAAAATACATTTAGGGCCGAGTTCACGATCAAACTAATTGGATGTTTAAACACGATGCGACGGTGAACGCGTTTCGTTAAAACAGAGATTAAATTTTGACGCTGGAATTAAGTAAATCATGTTTAAGTTGTTGTTGGTGAACTCGGGTCTTAGTAATTCATTAATATATCTGTAATCATCTGTTTCTTTAAGAATTAAGTTGTAGTTTTTAAAAACAATTCCTATTCGCTCATTATAAATCTACTTTTTAATTTGAAATCACTTCCTTTAACTATTACACCAATAGAATTAGTGAGTTAATAAAATTTTAGTTAATATTTTTTATTAAATTCGATAAGAGATTTGTTCTCTTCGCAATCGGCTGGAATATAAGTAATTTAGGGTTAAAATTATTGTAAAGTAAAGGTACAAAAGAGCAATATATACAGTACATCAATACATGCGTATGGACTATAGTAATAGCTTTAAAATGCTCTAATAAAAGGCGTCGACGCGCCGACGCACACGCACGCATAAACATGAGTTCTTCACGATAATAAAGGACAAATAAACATTAATAAATGTTAATATCGTATTTATGTAGTTATATATAATATAATGTAAGTGCTTATATATGTTTTTTATTCTATATATTTGAGTCATTATTTTAGTAGGTATGTTTTCCCCGTAAACTACATTTTGTAGTTTCAAAATAAGCTTGATACATAGACAGGAAGCCCTAATCCTAGGAGCCAGCTGTGTGCGGTGAAGGACTGCAGCAGTTCGATAGCAAACTTACTGAAGCTACCACTTGGACGCTTGACGCCATCAAAAAGTGACAGCAAAATACGAGCGAGTGTAGATCAGAGCTATTCACTGGATAATACACTAATAGTCCGGTTATTATAGGGAGAGCTCTGACAGCTTCAAAGCTATTCATTCGACGCAAACCACTTTTTTTTATAGTATCCAGTTTATAAACCATAATTGCAATAAATGAAAAAAAAAAAGTAACTTCACCTCTTATTATATCAACCTTTCCTAACTTTCTTTTTGTTTACCAATTTTAGGGACACGCCTTATTTGTAACTCGTGCAATTTAGTCTTTTCTTGTAACAGTTTTGTCAAATTTACCTACAGTAATTTTACATAAGAAATAAATAAACGAATTAAATAGTATTGAAAAGTTTAATCTGTCAGAGCTCTTCCTATAGTAACTCGAGTATAAACACTCAAATAAAATGTAAACATCATGTCGTCTTTTTCAGTTCCAACTTCAGTCAAACGCCAAAAAAATAATTGGTACTTGTCATTTCTATTTAGGGTAGTTAGAAATAAAATAAAATGGAAACTGCGTTCGAAAATTAATAAATAACCTGTTTGATGGATATAAGTGCGGGAGTTTATGCTTGGAATTAATTGATATTATTATTGCACATAAATCGGTCGATAACACTTTAAATAATCATACATCAACAAAGTAATTACATCAGTCTGATGAAAGAACAACAAGGCTTATGCGTGCGTGTGTAACATGCGGCGGTAGTTTCGAGGTAGCTTCTTAAACGTGGTTACTTTCAAAGGCTAGTGCCTACAACCGGCGCGAAAAGTAATACCTAATTTAGTTATAGTGTTAATACTTCCCCGACTAACGATACTAGAAAAATATAATTTGTCTTTATAAATGTGCTACTGCGCCGCGATGGCCGCTCCGTTCTCTAGCCGCTCCTGGAAACCAAACATATATGAAAATACAGTGCGAGATAAAAGAGAAGAAATTAACCAATCATCAACAGCTCATATAAGTCCCCACCGAGGGGCTCGAGCCCACTCTGAATTAGGGCGATTAGGCTTTATTTGCCCACGCTGGCCCAGTGCGGGTTGGTCGACTTCACACACAACCTTTGAATTTCTTCGCAGGAAAATGCAGGCTTCATCACGATGATGTTTTCCTTCACCGTAAGAGCGTCGAATAAACGTACATATGAATTCGAAAACGGTACGTGGTACGTGGTGGGGATCGAACCTGCGTCTCCCGGACGGGAGGCAGCGGCCCTAGCCACTAGACCACCGACGCTCTTTTGTTAACGAATTAACCAATGATGGAACTAAAATCTTTATTAATGGCAACACTAGATATACCGGCACTGATTGGTCACAGAATAGGGTATCGGACTGTTCCTAAATTTACCATATTTTATGAATTATTTTTAAAATATAGATTAGTAGCAGACGATTCGCGAAGAAAAAAACAGAATCGATTGAAAGTAGTACATTACGATACAAGGATCGTAGGTGGCATATTACTAACGAGGTGACGTTTGTAAGCCCGAGCCGCAGGCGAGGGTTTATAATGTCACGAGTTTGTAATAAAACCTAAGATCCGTGTGTTGTACGACGTTTTTCAATACACTTGTGAGAAAACTGATAGTAAATAATTAAATTGAAATGGTTAAAGGTACATAGTACCTACCCTACAAAAGCTATGATACTACAAGTAAAATGGATCATGTAGAAGTTGTAAAAACTAACCTTTATTATATCGCACCCAGTTTGAGTATCCTTACTATTCACATTTATCATTAAATATCAACACTAAAACACTCATAAAACAATATTCAATGTAAAACAAGCAACTTCGTAATTTCAATTTTCGAGCAAGGTGTATTGAAAACGAATTTACAGTGATTTTTTAAAGTTTCAATATGTGTGTCTCTTTCAAAAACGATTTTTTGTATGGAGATTATATGGCGTTACTAACAAATGACGTCACAAGTGGGTATGTGCCTCTCTGTCTAACCTTGAATTTAAAACCTTTATAACTCGGTCTATTTTAAAGATAGAGCAAAAATTCTTTTAGTGTTCGATAGTAGAAACTAGGAAGAAGTTTGAATTTATAAAATAAAAAAATAGTAGTCCGATCCCCTATTAATATAATACTACCGTACAGAATGGCCATCGCCTCCTCCCGCCAATCGGCGCTACTTCACTCCGCTCCGCATGGTGACAGGTTGGAGGGCGAGTTAGGAGTATCGAATCAAGGGTGCATTATGGGATCTATTAAGGGGCTAGTTCACGAAGACCCGCGGCTAGTATGGGAGTTACCTTGGGCGGCGGGTCTTCGCGGGCGGCAGGCAAGGCGCGCGGGGCGGGCGGGTCGCACAGCGTCGTCCACTCGCCGTCCGGCTCGTACAGGCACTCCACACACGATAGGAACTCCTGTAATTAATGCAGATTATTTACAACTGTAATAATCTGTTGTTTACTCTGTTGGTGATCCTAATAAATAAAAAACTGAAAAGTGAAAAAAGAACCAATGCGAAACATAAAAGGACAAATAATAACAGGAACTAAATTATTCAGCAATGGCAACACCTTAATGTCAAAATAATAAAATGTGTTCGGCTGAAGGACTTGTTTCCAGGCTAGAAAAAAAAAAACAATTGGCTTAACGATCAACAATGTTGCCAATCTTTTTTGTGAATTTATAGAAGAGATTTTTATGACAGATTTCTTGAACTTTGGTAATTAATCATACTCTTCGGCCTTACTGGATTCGAAACATCGTTCCCGGCAGTAAAATAAATAATTTTTCATTTTGAATTCAACGAGTTTCAGGTGGAATAAGAAGAATGTTATTACATCACTAACCTAAGATCTGTCCCTAACACTGTACAATTTGAGCTCGTAACAAAACGCGTAAGCTAAATAACGCAAAACAAATTTTTGCTTGCTTAAAAGGGGATTTCAATTGTTGAATGTAAGGGTGTTTTATGAACAATAAAGAATGAATAATGATGATGTTGACCTTGCCGTCGAACCCGCCCACCGCGTACAGCACGCCGCCCAGCCCCAGCAGCCCCGGCGCGGCGCGCGCCCGCCGCAGCTCGGGGCCCGCGCGCCACGCGCCCGCGCCCGCGCACAGGAACTCGCAGCTGGAACCAACGCACGACAGTCAAACTCGCGGGCGGTAAACAGACGTTCTGCGCCCCGTTCCACGAACCAACAAGTTACAATTCGATATACATTGCGTAGCCAATTCGCCTAAACTGTAAACCCTTATCGTTTTATCTAGTCGTCTACGCAATGTACGTCGAATTGTACTTGTAGTTTGTAACTTGTAGCTAGGGTCGCATACTCGGACCGACCTCCCACTAGATACCACATGTCAGGGCGCTACTCTCCGAAACGCATAGGTGCATTTGCACATATAAATATCTCTGGGCGGCCAATATCTCGCGGCTCACTTCAATTTCGACCAATCATGAGACCGGTCAATACGTTGCGTAAGCGAGATGAACCAATCACGACGTGTCCCCGCGCCCCCCCCCCCCCGCACCGCAACTTTCTTCGTAATTAGTTTCCAGTGGGTGGTTGGTCCGAGGTCGCATACGTACAAGTATGAGTTTGTTTTTTATGAATGCAGTTTTTCTTGCAATTAAAATCGCTGGATGGTTCCTTAGAACAAGTCTTTCAATAAGTTATAGTTTCAGAGTTACCCTACCACTCATCTAAATGGGCCACCCGATATTTTGAAAGCCTGATCCTGGTGACAACTCTTAGACTCTTAGTAACCTTGTTGTTGAAAGTGGACTGAAAGACCTGGTCTCCCATAGTACAGGGCATCCTAGTTTGAGGACCAGGAACTTAATTTGAAATACTGGTTAGTAAATCATGTACCTACTTAATTAGTTATCTACTTGTGCAGTCCAAGCAAGAAGATAAATTGTTTGTTTGAGGTTGCTGGTTGATGTAATCTACTACAATGATTGTATTGTACGGTTTATCTATCTACAACTTTCAAGTACTAGTGGCTTGCGATTGGTGACTGCAGCATTAACTGGTCATGGTTCTTTTAACAAACATCTGTATGTCGTAGGTGTTTTTGACAGCCCCCTTTGCCTCACGTCCTCATAGAGTGCACGGGAGTGGCGGACTACAGGGCTAAACACCTCGGTCAAGCGAGGGACCTTCCAGGGATAACCGGTAACGTAAAGGGCCTACTGGGTTTCCTGGAAGAGTTGGGTTGGCTCGAATGACACCGCATTCCCACCCACACGCAAAATAGGCGCATTAGACGTCGAGTTGCGGAAACCAGCCCATTTTAACAATTCACAATTACTAGTGGCATCCTAACAGTCTTCTTGCTTGGGGTGCTCATGCCTAAAAACTTAATAATACCAAGTTTGTATTTTTTATTTTATTTTACACTTACCGTCTGAGCGAGGCGGCGCCGTCCGACCCGCCGGCGGACACCAGCAGGTCGCGCCACACGCAGCCGCCCACCGAGCGGCGCGCCGTCGGCAGGGCCACGCCTACAACCAAATATACCAACGTTGCTCAAACAGAACAAATCAATCAATCAGCCCATTGCAGGCCTCTGCTGGACGTAGGCCTCCCTAAGGGCACACCAAAGCGCACGATCACCCGCTTTCCTCATCCAGCCACCACCAGCGACCTTCCTCAGGTCATCAGTCCACCTGCCCCCCTGGGACGTTCCACACTACGTTTCCCGAGACGTGGTCTCCATTCGAGAGCCCGTCTGCTCCAACGCTCGTCGGTTCTGCGACAGACGTGGCCAGCCCACAAACACTTCACGAAGCTACACTTCTGGACGATATCAACTACCAAGCATAGATCTTTCCATGGCTCGCTGAGTGACATGTAGCCGGTGGGCCAGCTTCGCCGTCATGTTCCACGTCTCGGCTCCGCATGTCAACACAAGTAGGACACACTGGTTATACACCCTGCTCTTCTGGCATTGCGGTAGTGGCGACGAGAAGATATGACTTATATTGCGCCGCCAAAGAGTTTATAGCCAGTGTCACTCGGGCTGGTGTAAGGATTCTAACCCCCACATCCAAATCTGTTCAGGAAAGTTACGGTGGAACAAAGTAACTCGACGGTGGCGCCGCCATTTAGTTTCAGTTTTTCTTCTCAATTAATTTTCCTAATATAATCGTGTGGTGACGGCAGAGTGAAAAGGGAACGGGCAGCAGCGCTCTCTGATACAGTAACCTTTTAATCTGCGATCTCCAACCCGCCTGCCAAGCGTGGAGATTATGGCAAAACCAAACACGCGGAGTGGAGGAGGCTCATAGGCCAGCAGTGGACTGTAACGGGCCGTTGATTTTGAATCTTCCTGTGATTGTTGTATCAGAACGAGAAACAAGTTCTCTCTTTTCAGATAAAATTGTTCCGAATTCTTAAAATAACAATCAACGGACATGCCATTCATGGACCAACTTCTTTTGTATTTGATATAAAAAAAATACTTAATCCTTAATCCTACTAAGTTTTTTTTACTCTTCCCAAAGAGGACAGGACTTCTATCAGATATTGAAAGAATAGTACATTACTGCCACGGCCGCAAAATAGTTATTGTTGGACGAGGACTTTTATTGTGAACGAGTCCAGCAAGAGTTATTGCGGCCGAGGCCTGTATAGTGCTTTTCTTTGAAATATGCAAGGAAATTATAAAATACTAAAAAAATTAACGAACCTTGGGTTTGGATGTCTATTCGTATCGTACTAAACACCTTTTTCACTTAAACCTCTACTTCGACTACTTAAACCATTCATTATTATAATATTTCCCTAATTCAATGATAAGTTAACTCCATCATGAAAAATAAGTAACAAGATAGTACGATAAAATTAAGAGATGAAAATTACAAACCGCCATATTGCGCGCTTTTCTTTTTTTTGTTCTGTGCCAGTGTCATACAGAGCATACAGCCAACTCAAATCACTACGATTCGTGTACGATTCATATAAAATTTGAATTTAGAACATAATAATATGCTGTAAAAAGATTCGAAAACACTGAAATTTCTAAACGAAAGTTACTTTGCCGGCCTAGGCCGTTTGAGGGCACATTGCCGGCCGCTGTTTTGTATAGGGCAATGTTTCGTCCAAAAATTAGTCACTTCGCGTTTTGTTTTTTGGCAGTAATGATCACATTTTCGAGCGTGTCGGAGAAAAATAGATTACGCTATCAGCCGAGCGAATACGTACGTACGTAGTAATTATCATACTTTTACCCGTTGTAATATTATATTACACAATGTTCACGTTAACTTACCGGTGACCCACTGTGCGCCCGGTGTCTCCAGGTCGAGTTTCTCAGTGGTGGCGAGGCAGTGCCACGCGTCGCAGCCCCCTAGAGCCCAAAGTGCGTTTTTCCATACCACACTGGCGCATTGCGACCGACCTGCGAGACAAAAACTGCTTGATAGATTTTTCGACGTGAATCATTCTTTCATCCCTCCACGGAGACAAATACAAAGAGGAGCTGCCCTAAGACGTTTTCTATATGATAGCGGGGGTCGCCATTGGGAGGGGGTGCGGGGAGATGAAGTTCAGCTAACCATCTAGCGGTCAATAGCAAAACTAGCTTTGCAGCTAGACACTAATGAACCGTACTTAATTTTGCTATTACACACAAGATGGTTCTGTTCGTTAGTTCGTTACGCTGTATAATGTTGCCAGGCAAGTGAAAAAACAAAAAATTCGGACCATTTTTAAAAAATTGATCTCTCTCTTCTTTTTTGTATTATGTAGTCGTTTTTATTGTAGGATTACCTTATATGAGCAATTGTGATATACAGAATGGCCCATTTAGATGGGTCAGTATGGGTAACTCTGAACTATAAGACATAAAAAGATCTGTTAAATTTTGACACGGGATTTCACGTTAGTCCTTTAACATCATCACTTACTTACTACCAAGATAAGGAAACATCCTTGCCCAAAATGTGATATTTTGATCTCATGTATTCAATTATAAATATTGAGTAAGTTCATCAATATTATCTGTATTATTTAATTGTATGCTACAATAATAAATATTTTATACAAATATATTTTTTTAGATTCCATATCTGGCCATCCAGAGCTTACTATACAAAATACATGAATGAATGAGCATGAATGAAACAGGTCATATAACCTTCTACAGTCAAGAAGTTATTCTACTTGGCGATAGATGGCGTTGCTACCGCCGAACTTTCTTGAAGGAATAAATTAAGAGCATTAAAAATTGCATTAAAAAAATACATACGAGTGGAATTATGTCTTTTTTTCGTTAGAAATAGTTGTATTACTCGTACTGTTGCACGATACAATACAGCTCATAATTTTTGCGTCACTAATTTCAATTAAAATGGTTGTTAATCAAACCAAGTCATATTCGTGTCGTATCCATAAAATCCAAAGTAACACTGACAGAAGCGACGCCTGCTGGTTAATAGCTAGTAGTGAGAGTACTTAGTCCGCTATGAGACGGGCCTAAGTTGCTTGTGGCACCTCCTCTTTGTATTTGTCTCCGTGATCTATACTATGTATGTATGTATGTATGTAATACTTCTTTACCGCAAATAAATAGATCGATCCACAAGTCGGTCAATGGATCGCCTTGTAACTAGGTTCACTAAGAGTCAGCGTTTGTTATTCTAAAGCGTGATTTTGTGTGTGTCGACCAACCCGCACTGGGCCTGCGTGGTCGACTAAGGCCTTATCGCCCAAATTCAGGGTTGGCTCGAGCCCCTCGGTGGGGGCGTATATGAGCTGTTGATGATTTTGTGTGTGTATGTAAGCATGTTTTTATATATTAGTTTCTATTTTATTTGCTATAGTTCCTTACCGGTAGTGAGCGAGGGCTGCTCGATCCACATGTCGGTGAGCGGCTCGTACTTGTGCACGGCGCGCAGGCTGCGCCCCACGGCCCAGCCGCCCACCACGTACACGGCGCCGCGCGCGTCGTCGCTGGCCGCCGCCGCGTAGGCCGCCGCCACGGGCAGCCGGGCGCGCCCCGCCCACGCCGCGGCGCCCTGCGGGCACGACACGGTTGAGAGGTGCGCAACTTAATAAATGGGATACTGGTAGTTCTGTAAGCTGAAAACCTCCTATTTGCTTTTTTTCTTCCTTCGAAAATTTTGTAAACAAAAAAGATAACATTTTTTAAGATTTTTTTTACTTTTTCAACCCTATATATATATTCTTTATTGCAATAGTACACTATACAGAAATGATATTATTAATAGCTGTAGCAAAGGCGAGCTTATCTCTAAAGAGAGATCTCTTCCATGCAACCAATGTGTTGTGTGAGACACTTAATTAAAGTGGGATGACAAGAACGTGTACTAGAATTTAACATACTTAATTAATACATATATACATACATACATACCAATAGACTACACAAATACATTTATATATGCCTACCCAAATATAATAAACATATACCTACTCAATATGTATAAATACTACTATATACTTACATAAACATAAATAACTTATGATAACTGAGAGATGAAGTGCTCTTTTACTCTTATTTTAAAAGAGTGGATAGTTGGGCTGCTTTGAATAACCTTAGGCAGCCTGTTCCACAGCTTGGCTGCTCGCACCGAAAAGGAATTGAGAAGGAATTTGGTGTTCGCTCCAGGAAGCACCAGCATCCTTGTGTTACACTCGCGCTTCGGGCGGCTATCAGGGGCAGCAGATGAAAACGAGAGCGCAAGTAATCAGGAGTTGCAGGATTGTGGAGGATATTATATAGGACAGAAAGAATGTGCACATCGCGGCGAAAGCGAATTGGAAGCCATTTCAGTTGAGCGCGAAATTCAGAGACATGGTCGTATTTGCGAAGTCCGAAGATAAATCTAATTGCCAAGTTTTGTAAGCGCTCAAGCTTATTAAGCAATTCCTCAGTTGCATCCAAATAGCAACATCAGCATAGTCGAGAATGGGGAGAAGAAGTGCTTGTGCAAGCATGATTTTGGTATTAAAAGGGAGGAAGTTCTGGAGTCGCTTGAGAGAGTGAAAAGAGTAGTGCATGCGCCTACTCACTTCGCTAACCTGAGCCGTCCAAGACAGGTTGTTGTCAATTATGAGACCAAGATTTTTGCCCTTACTAGTATACGGAATACACGTACCATCATAATATACCAGAGGTGTTCGCGCCACGTCAAGTCTGCATTTTAATCTGCTGCTACCAATAATCAGGGCTTGAGAGTTCGTTGGATTTACAAGGAGACCAAAACTATTAGCCTATATCACAATTTGAAAAACTGAATCGACAAAAAAATAACTTTTTATTTTATTGAACTTCCAGTTTATTTAGTCGTAGCCAAATAACAGAGAAAGTTACAGAAATATAAGTCAAATTAAGTTTATCATTATAGATAGATAGATAAATCGTTTAATTGTAAATGCAATACACAGTTTTTGTAGCATGCTAAAAACTTAAATATAACGTAAGACTTAAGCGAGTGTACCACATCCACAAAACGGCCCTAACTCAGCATGTTGCAGTGACGCGCTCAGCACAGTGCCACTGCGCTGTTACTCTGTTATATGGATTTTTTGACAGCAGAGAAGAAAAATTTAAAATGAAAACACATTCATTCATAAAAAAGAAAGAAAGAAAGAGTTACAATTTTTTGCCTTAAAAGTCTTATTGACTTATCAACTTACCTATCCTTTCACGGTTTTTATATTTCTAGAACTTACCTGTCCTTTTAATTTTGTGCATCTGTGGTGTCAACAGTAACAAACAATTGCCATCGATTTGCAAAGAAGAAGAGTAAGTAATTTCTATCGTTGTAAAAGCAAGCATCAAAAGCAAAGGGCTATGCTCGGAGTATCCCTGCGAGATCGAATCAGAAATGATGAAATTCCAATATCAAAGTTGCTGACGTAGCCCGAAGAATTGCGAGACTTAAGTGGCAGCGGGCACCCGGCGGGACACACTACACGCGGGACACACTGCACGCGGGACACACTGCACGCGGGACACACTGCACGCGGGGCACACTACACGCGGGACACACTGCACGCGGGACACACTGCACGCGGGACACACTGCACGCGGGACACACTGCACGCGGGGCACACTACACGCGGGGCACACTACAAGTTCTCAATGGCGCCTACGCACTGGCAGACGCAGCGTGGGCAGGTGACGTCACAAGGTGGACCGACGATCTGGTGAAGGTCGCGGGCAGCGCAGGACCGGTCGCTGTAGAGATCCTTGGGGGAGACCTTGTCCAGCAGTAAACGTCTTTCGGCTGAGATGATGATGATGATGATGATGAAAAGCAAGCATCGCCAACCTCTTCATAAACGTCGACGGAATCCAGTTCGTTATGTCCGTCGCTGCCGCCGAACACGTATATCTTGTTGGCGAGCCGCGCCGCGGGGAAGCGGGCGCGGGCGGTGCGCATGTCGGGCAGCTTGCTCCACTCGTTGGTGCGCGGGTCGTAGGCCTCCGCCGCCCGCAGCACGCGCGCGCGGTCGTAGCCCCCGCACACGACCAGCCGCGACCCTAGCACTGGAACGACCAAGAGTTTAATTTTTTTAGGGTTCCTCTGGTACACGTGAAGTGGGGGTTATTTTTTTTATTCACGACTACCTTATAGTGTGAGGTATCGTTGAATAGGTTTTTTAAAAATAATGGGGGTTTCCTAAAACCATTTTTTCGATGCTAGTGAAAGTTTCAGAAAAAAATCGTTTTAAAGTGCTTATTTTTGTTATAATCAAGTTCCCCCCCCCCCCAATGTGAAAAAATCACGGTAGTAGTGTATAAATGTTTTCTTTTTAAATTCATCATATTATGATGAATTTAAAAGGAAAACTATCAACATCAAGTAAGCTTTACAGGCTATCGAATAATAGACAAACTTATAAAATGTACATGTACAAGTAACAAGTTTCGTACTACAAATATCATAGAAAAAAAATTGATGAATGTTAACTGTCTTAAACAGTTAGGTACCTAAGTAATATTGGACAACTACGGAACCCTACACTCTGCGTGGCCCGACACGTGCTTGGCCGGTAATTTAACTATTATTATAACCCACGCGCTTGGCCGATGGATATAACTTACCAGCGGTCCCATGCGCGCACCTCCCCACGGTGAGCTCGGCGATCTTGGCGCCCTCGGCGTCGCGGGCGCCCCCCAGCGGGCCCCCCACGGCCACGTTGACGCCGTCGCCCACGTCGCGCCACGTGATCTGCGCGGTCAGCAGCCGCCCGTGCAGCGCCACCAGCGCCCGGGTCACCCGGCATGTTCCTGCATACATCAAACGCAATAGAATATACAGAGAACAGACATAGGTACTGTAAGGATTGGCCTCCTTTGTTGTTGCTGGCTGTTGGTCGGTTTTCATATTTCGTTCTAAAGTTTTGTAAATTTTGAATTGCGAATTGTTCTTTTTTTGTTTGCAAGTCTTGATGCTGTCATGCTAGAGACTACACGCGTTTCATGTTTGTGTGACAATCTCTAAATAATACAATATATACATATCCGATTCATACAGTCAGGCTCTAATTGTAATTTTAAAATCCAGCTATCCTTTTCTTTCCTATGACCAATAAAAGAGAGGAAATGAACGAATGATATTATTTTGAATGACCTAAAATAAGGGCATAGCTGTCAGGTTAAGAGATTTGTAAGTCCGATGTTTTTTGTGCTTTTTAAAATTGTGCAATCAACCCGTCCAGATAAGGTCCAAATTCGATGTTTAACGGTTCAGCAAATAGTTTCTATGTTCTCTATGACAGTTTCCACGTATTTATTAAAGATGGTTGCTTGAGTAAGCAGATCGGAAGATTCAAAAGCTATGAAGCGGGAAAACGCAATATTTCAAGATTAATTAAGCAGCCGGACGCGAGCATCGAGGATTTGATCATTGCGTTTTCGCTCACTCGCGTTATATTGTATTTTATGTCGCTCAAAATCCTGGTCTGTTAAAAACCATCGCCAACTGTCGTGTACGTTATCTTAGAAATTATTAAGTAGGTCTAAGTTTCTAGAGCATTAGCTCTACTTGATTTAATAGACTATTTGATTTAATAGTGACGGCAGGGCAGGCAGGGTAGGCTGCTCCTGAATGTCTGACGACAAAGATTGGTAACGCTATCAACTTTAGCTAGCCAGTGTTGTTCTACAATCAACCACTGACATTATTATGCGGTTTCATAATAGGGGATCGGGGATTCCTAAATTTACCATATTTTATGAATTATTTTTAAAATATACACTAATAGCAGACGATTCGCGAAGAAAAAACAGAATCGGTTGAAAAACTAATTTACAGTGATTTTTTAAAGTTTCAATATGTCTGTCTCTTTCAAAAACGATTTTTGTATGGAGATTATATGGCGTTACTAACAAATGACGTCACAATTGAGTATGTGCCTCTCTGTCTAATCTTGAATTTCAAACCTTTATAACTCGGTCAATTTTAAAGATTCTCTTAGTGTTCGAGAGCAGAAACTAAGAAGTTTGGATTAATAAAATTAAAAAAAGTAGTCCGATCCCCTATTATTAACAAAAGTTCCATATTATTACATATTATAAGTAAGACAAAAAGTATACAAAGATATATCACGTGCACGCGCGGACCTTTACAAAGCCACAGATTAGTATCTGCAAAAATGTAAATGACATAATATCGAAACAGTAAGAAGATACGGACTTACCAGTAGCATTAGCAGCAGCGCCCTTAGCCGCCAACACTGTAGTATGCGGCCTCGGGTCCCTGGCGCCCAGCTCCAGCCCGGGCAGAGGCCTGGGCGGGGCCAGCTTCTTGGCCGGGCGCTCCGCCCTCTCGTGCGCCGCCCTCCGGTACTCCTGCAGCTCCGGAGCGTCGCCCCGGGCCGCGGGGAGCTCCCCGCAGTCCCGTAGCTCCCCTCGGGCATCGACAAAGACGAGGTGGGTGCGCGAACACAACTCCTCGAGCTGAAGAGATAGCGCCCGTCACCAACTGATTCGTTATGGAATGGTTTAGGTGCTTTACTTATTGTTGGTTCTCTTTTGTTTAAAAGGGTTTTGATGGGACAGCGAAAATTGAGGATATTCGTATTATTCGTGTCTCTTTACGCTTAAGCATTTACGGAGTGAGTGAGAGAGAGAGATAGTACTTGAATGCGCACATAATCATTGCGTCAGTTATACTGAGTAATTACGAAAGCAACTGATTTCTGTGCTTTAATGGTAAGTCTTATCGCAAATAATGATCGTTAAGTCAAGTCAGTGGCGAGAGCGTCAGTGGTATAGTGGCTAGGGCCACTGCCTCCCGTCCGGGAGACGCGGGTTTGATCCATACAACCACAAAATAAACAGTTTACAAAAGGGCCACACCCGCCTTTTTCAAAAATAATTACGTCATCTTGCCAGACACTCTCACTCTCTTTGGGCAAACGCTTAATATGGAGCACTGTTCGCACACTGTTTGGGAACTGCGTGGCGACGCCTATAAACGATACGGCAATGTGTGAGTGCGTGAAATTTTGCGTTTGGCGTTTTGTTCTGAGTGAACTCTCTGTCTGGGGCCCCGCGCCGCGCCACCAATCTGTTTTTGAATTCATAGACGCTCTTACGGTGACGGAGAACATCGTGAGGAACCCTGCACACTGCTGTGCAGTCGACCGCATTGGGCCAGCGTGGTCGACCACGGCCTGATCACCCTACTCCAGGGTAGGCTCGAGCTTCTCGATGGAGCCGTATGAGCTGTTGATGATTGATAATGAAGCCAGGTCACAGACTATTTGGCAGCTTGAAACTCTATCAAAAAGGCCAGTTAATTTGGTAACTAAACTAACAACTTGTTAGGTATGTGTTCATACCTATACGTCTCAGTCTCGTTGGTTATTGCTGGCAGTAAATACTTATAGAACCGTCGGGTTTATTTGAATTTAGAAGAAACAAATATGTTTCGAACGCTCAAGAGCTGATTCTATTGTAGACTGTCCTCACGAAAACTTATGTTTTGAGGAAATTATAAACTACTATTATAAACTACTTAAACTACTTCAATTATATAAACGTCTTGATTCTTTAATAATACCGCTCCTCCCCACGTCGCACAACTACACCATATCCACCATTCATTCACTAGCTGGACTGACAATTCAGTTAAAAAACGACGAAATATAAGCAACAGGTGCGACAGTTTGTCAACATACGGTTCGTATTGTGTATAATAAAATGAGAACCGACTGTCGCGGTTCACACTAGACATAGCTAATATGCAATAACATTTCTCTTTTAAACACAGAGTGCAAAATCAATACAAAACGCAACTATAGTTTATGCCCTTGTTAACTTTAGTTTAAAATTATTGCTGTAAATTTCCCAAGCCTTGGTTATTTTGATTTCAATGCGCATTTAAAAACGATGACAACTTTTCCTTTGAGATATGGGACCCGATTCACGACATCACGACACATGCCCTAAGTACTTAGTGACCAGAGCCTCCTTTTAAGTTTAATGAAACCTGTGCTGGGAGGCGTAATATCAGCTGTTGATTCAGTGGCCATTCATCCTGACATCTGTACGAAATAATAACCTATAACTTACATTGGTGATGGACTCCCCGGCGTTGTGGTCCTTCAGCCAGGCCAGCGCGGCCTCGGCGACGGCGAGGGGGGCCTCTTCGCCACCGTCCGCGCTGGAGGCTCGGAGCAGCTCCATGCGCACGAGCGGCAGGGCGGTCATCGCGCCGCCGCCGCATAGCTCGTCGAACTGACAACGATAATTATCAGGGTAATCATTGTAAATGAAAAAAAAAACTAAAATTACATGAAAAAAATAAAATAAAAAGTGGATTTACTACAACTTTTTGATTTCCGAAAATCTTTCGCGCCGAACATCATGTTTTTAGTGAAGTGAGTGGCAATAGGCCATATAGCGCAACGAACCGACAACCGCTGGGGGAGAAAGGTTCTCGAATGGCGACCACGGGCCGGAATGCGTAGTGTTGGAGGCCTTCCCACAAGGTGGACAGATGACTTATCAGGCTGTTGACAGGTTGCTGGGCGCCGGTGCATGCAAGTAGCACAGGACCGTTGGAACCTATGTTCAGCGGAGACGTCTTCCGGCTGAGATGAAGATGATGATGACTTACATGTTCAGCGATGTAGGAGTCAAGTTGCTGCAGATGTTGCGGAGGCAGGTCGGGCAGGGCGCGCGTCTCGAGGCAGTCGGCGGGCGCGAGGCGGCGCACCAGGCGTTCGGCCAACGCCGTGCGGGCTGCCTCCAGACGAAGTCGCCAGGCGCCTGAGTTACAATAATAATACACTTGGGGTGCATTCCGAATCAGACCGTCAGCGCCGCCGTCAGCGACCAATTCGGTTCCTACACGACTAAGAGTGATGTTATCGATTACAGCGCGTTTCAAAACGCAGGATTTATTTTTCCACAACAGTCCACAATAGATATGATATATTACTAAAAATATCTTGGAAAGGGGAAACTTAGTAGTGGGTTGGTACGTGCGGAGACTGGTGCCTACAATAGGTGTGATTTATGTTTAATGTAGTATGATTTTCTGTTTGGACAATTTGCGTATTGAACTACTAAAGGATAAATACAAGTGAATAAAAATATATTAAATCCCTCATTAAAAAATTGTTAGGTTAGGTTATTTATCTTAAACACAGCTAAGAACAATTCAGTTGAAACTGACAATAATAAAAAACCAGCTTATATCTATCTATCTATCTAGCTTTATAATCTGACGAGGATTTGTCTCTGTTCCATGGAGCACTTTAAAACACGTTTTTATTAACTAGCTTTTTATATTTTATCTTAGAACGAGATCTTCGGACGATCACTGTAATACAACACGAGCATTTATAGCCTTGTCGGTTTACTAATTTATTAGTCCTATGCTATTACGCAGCAAGCACAAGTTTTTAGAACGCCCTTGTGTCGTAGCAATAGAGGCAGTTATGCGAGTATCAAGTCGCATGTGCTGACTGCTTATTTGTAGAGCAGAAAACATGAGAACATGCGTAAATTTCGCTACAAATAATTATAATAATAATAATAATATTTAATTCTTATAGCCTTAAAACTAATTACAAGGATGTATTTTGACACTCGTATATATTAATAATAGCGTCAATATTACGTAAAAAGGAGTCATGAAATGGTGAATGGTGATACAGTGTCTTATTTATGCAAGTGTAAATGAGAAAAAGATATGTATGTAAATAAATAGCAAGACAACTAATTGGGTAGTACCTATTTGCTTCTGCTTCAGCCTGTGTCCAGCCCTACGAACAGAGTCTTGGGATCAGCTTTGCTAGTGAAATACTGCTGGACAGGACTGTGCTGCGGAGGTACGCCTGTGTATTTGTGTTTGTGAACTGTTCTTGTGATTAGGATTTATGTTAGTTTATTTGAAAGGAAGATTTCTAATTTAAGAGATAGGATGCAGAAGTTTTTCGGTTTCGGCATAAGATAAATTCTGGAGCCAATTTGTTACCACTTTTTTACAATTATGCTTGTTTAGGGAGAATATAGACAGTATGCTATGAGTTATACATAAGGTATACAAAAGGACCAAGGAAAGGGGAGAACCTGTGACTAAAAGATGTTTTCGTTATTGCAGAATGGATAACAAGGCGATTTCTTTTGCATAAAGAGGGATCAGTGGTGTATGTAGTTATTGAATGCTGCTTTAGAACTAGGTAAAGGAGAAAGATTTGTCGGACCGTGAGGACACCGCAGGATGAAAGAAGTTCTCTAGTGGGAAGGAGGTAGGGTTTCCCAGTCGCTACCTTTAAGATAAGTCTTTGGGCTCGTTCGATAGTAAGCATGAGTGTTTTTGAGGAACCTCCCCAGGAAATAATGCAGTAGTTCAGGAGGCATAAAGCGAGGTACACCATTTTCACAACATTAGGGTCAGCAATGGATCGTAGATGTCTGAAGATCGGGATGAGTTTATAGAATGTGTGATTTGAAGTTGAGATTACGGTCTATCACTACTCCCAAGTATTTAATAGTGTCTGATTTTGAAACAATGGGACATTGGCATTGTTTAGGAGCTTATCTGGGTCCGCAAGAGTGGGCGTAAATTACGAGGTCTGGTAAAGGTAAGTTTATATTTTGGATGGAGAATGTCATGGCCTTTGTTTTTTCCACATTTAATGTGAGGGAGTTGGCTCTCAACCAACTAGACACTGAGTTGAAGCCCAGCTGCGCTATCCCATACACCTCACTCCAAGAGTTAGTTGTAAAGACAAGGGCTGTATCATCTGCGAAAGAGACGATGGTCCCCTCTTGTAGTTTTATATTACAAAGTTAGTTTATATAAACGAGGAAGAGAGTATATAGGGCCTAATATAGTTCCCTGAGGTACGCCGTGTTCAATAGGAAGATCTGTACTTATCATATCATCGATGACAACTCTTTGGGTCTTTCCAGAAAGATAGTCATTAAAAAGAGACAATTGTTCACCCCTAATACCTAGTGATTCCAGCTTACACATCAGGATCTTAGGTGATATCGTGTCAAAGGTCTTAGCCAAATCGATGAATATAGCCAGAGATTTTTTAGCCTTGTCGAGATTAGCAACTACAAACTCAGTTAAAGCCTGAACAGCATCAGAAGTTGAACGTTTTGCTCGAAAGCCGTGTTGGTTTTTGGACAAGAGCTGTTTACGTTCAAGGTAGTTTATGAGTCTGTTGTTAATTATCCGTTCTAGGACCTTAGACAGAGCAGAGAGAACAGATATCGGGCGGTAGTTATTTATTTGGTGAGCCAGACTTAAATATAGGGTGTACGAGAGCTCTTTTAAAGGATTGGGGGAAGATACCGGTAGAGAAGCTAGCGTTACAGATGTGGGTAAGCGGAGGAGCTAAGATGTGTTTGTAGGTCTTAATAATACTGGTGGAGATGCCATCCCATCCGACAGCACAGTCATTGCGCAGGGAGTCGATAACCGATATCACCTCATCAATATCTGTCATCAAAATAGTCAGCACATGCGACTAGATACTCGCTCAACTGCCTCTATTGCTCCCTTTTGGGAAGTCACCTCGATAAATAGATCATTATTGTTACAGATTACATCTGTTAATGAAATATCTAATAAAATTATAAAGCGAAAAATGTAACTTTTTGTCGATCTTGGACAAGACACATACGTGGACCTTTCATAGAGCTTGTTAACAGAATAGGGAATATGCATAAAAAAATATTAGTTTTTTTCATAGTTCATCTGAAAGAATACAAAAATAGAATACTGACAGTCAAAACAATCGAAATTGATCGAAAAACAAACTAGATATAACACTATTAAACAAATATAGTATCTGTCCTTCTTACAAAAACAAAATTTTCTATGGCGGATGTATGGCCCGCGTGACATTATGACGTCACATGTCCCGTCAGACCTCTTTGTCTAACCAACAACTTTGAAGCCTTATAACTGTATATCTGTATAACTGTATATCTGAGGAAGATATTTGAAAGATATTTTTTATATGTTTATCTGGAACTTAAAATATTACAATTAATGAATTTAAAAAATTTTGCATATTCCCTATTGGTAAAATTCGTCTGTGTCTGGCCCGGATAGCTGAGGAGATGCAGGTTAAGTTTTGTCCAAGATTGTATTTCTTTCAGTTTTCGTTTCGTAATATGAACCACGTCTCGGGAAACGTAGTATTTCATGTCCGCCTACCTAATACCTACAAGATACAAGTAAGAAATACTTAGTTTAGGCATCGCAATCATATTTTGTCTGCTTTATTTTTTATTTTTGTATTTCTATACTCTATGTTTTAGATTAAGTTTTTATTGAAATAAATTTTATCTTATCTTATCTTACCTATGTCAGTCCAGCACTATTACACTTTATTCAGTGGTATCGTTTAACTTTAAAATACCCACCGTACCCCCAGGGGTATGGCCAGGGGTACGGTGGGTCCGTCATGGTATGGGACGCCCCCCTGCCAGGTGGACTGATGCCCTGAGGAAGGTCGCTGGTGGTGGCTGGATGAGGAAAGCGGGTGATCGTACGCTTTGGGGAGGCAGCAGTCCAGCAGTGGACTGCAATAGGCTGATTGAATGATTGAATATGAATGAATATTACCTCGATAAAGACGCCTTGCAGCAGCCGAGTCCCTCGCACAGAGCTTCCCAGTATAAATATACTCCACGAGCTCTTTCAAGGCATCTGCTTCGACCCCTTCCACTCGGTACGCTGGGGCCGCAGTTTCCGGCGGTGGGGACCCCGGGTTGGGGCCCACGGCGGCTATGGGGCCCGCCGGGGAGGCTGGGGCTGCGAGCGCTTGAAGGAGGTATGGCGACGCCGCGACCAGCAACGCGCGGTGGGCCGGGACCTCCGCGCCGCCTGCGACCAACACCTGTGGAAGACGGATTTGATGAACTAGAGTGCAATGACGCGGTGGAATCCACTTGCAAAGAATAATAACTCTGGAATATTGATTACTTTGGCTTTACTCGTATATTGGGACTTTGTATATTAACAAATCTAACTTCAGGTAAAGAAGCAAAACACGAGGAGGCTTGCGGACCGCGATTAGGACGCACTACATAAGTTTGCCCGTCTAAAGCATCGATTCATTCATTAACAGCTCGTATATACGTCTCTACCGAGGGGCTCGAGCCTACCTTTAATTAGGGCTATCAGGCCTTAGGTAACCACGTTAGCCCAGCAGTTAGTCGACTTCAGACACAACCTTTGAATGTCTTCGCAGGAGTGTTAAAGTTTCATCACGATGTTTTCCTTCGTCGTAAGAGCGTCGAATAAAAGTGTACATATAAACTCGAAATTAGAAAACATAATGGTACGTGGTGGGAATCCTAGAAATAAGGATAAGTTGGCTGCTCATGTTATCCGACTGTGTAGAATAACACATTCTTATAAAGGCAATTGTATTATATGCATTTACAATAAGGTCTACGGATAAAAAAAAATACCTTTATATAAGTTCAAAGCTATTGTTAAGCAAAAATTGTATAAAAAACTCATTATAGAAATCTGACTACTTAGAGGACAGATATTCATGGGAATATATTTCTTGAATGACAGGCTATTTCAACATGCATGAATTTTGTAAATGACTACCTATATTATTATTTGACAAAAAAAGAAACGCAAAAGATCCACCGCATGTGGAGTTTCTTTGGTGAGTTTTTCTCCACAGAGTCCAAATTGTGTAGTGAACTCACCCAAAAAAATGTAATGACGAAACTAAGAGATGTTACATCCAAAAGTTAATAAACTATTCATTTCATTTCAGAATCGAACCCGCGTCTCCCGGACTACACCACCGCACCGACCGACTGAGCATCGATTACTTACACTTTTATAAACATCGTATCCTAAATACCGGTAATTGCCGTAGCAATATTTACCGTCTAAAGTACAACCCAAACGTATGTAATTGGAATTAGTTACTAAATGTAGAGAGGTAATCGCCACAACTCTTGCTGGGATTTGCTTATCGTCCTACCCGAGAGAGCTCTCGCACTTTGCCGCTTTTGGAGCCAAACTCCTGATCAGAATCTGCTTCGTCTGTTGACCAACATAATCTTCTTCTTCTTCTAGTGGCACTCCATTACTGGAGGTCTTCGTCTGAGGCTGACGAGCCTCTTGAATTTTTCCTTGCCCCTTGCTAAACGGAACAGCTCTTCGACCCCGGTAATCCCGGTCCACTCTCGTATGTTTCACAGCCAAGATTTCCTCCGTCTTCCTACACGTCTTTTCCCTTCTATTTTGCCCATCATAATAAGTTGAAGAAGTTGGTATCTATCGTGCCTTAAGATGTGTCCCAGATAACCAACATAATAACGTACCACATCAAAGTGTTGTCTGGACTTGCGTAGCGCGTTGAGGGCAGCCAAAGCCCTCGCCGGGGCTTCCTTATCGTCCACCCAGAGCTCACTCTCACCGCTTTCGGAGCCCGACTCGGAGTCGGAATCCGCCCCGTCTGTTGACAAACAAACACAGATTTTTAAAGCACGTTATGTAATTCAAATAGTATAAGAAACCGTGTGGTTTCGGGCAAATAGGCCTCTTATCTTTTTGTGGTATAAACTAGGCAACTTGTGTTTAGTGTAACTGCGTAGCTATCGTGTCGTAAATTCTGCGTAGCTATATTTCGACTGAATGACGCAAATCCTTTCGGATGGTTATTCGGTCCGTGAAAGAAAACTACTATTAGTTCTAGAAATTTTACAAATCTTTTCATACATACTGATCAAGTGTCCGAATTAAATTTTATAAAAATTGCCATCGATTCGCTCAGAAGAAATATGAAGTGTGTGTGTGTTTGAATACTTTAAAACATTGTGAGATAAATTGTTCAGTTTCATGGGCCGATCAACCACCCGTTACAGTAAACACGTTGTATGGGTGCGAATATATTGAATCACAAACCAAAAATATAGCTAAGCGTGGTTTTAAGGTTTAAACTCTGTTCACCCCTTTTGAGATAAAAAAAAACTCTTAACGACTCGACCACAATGGACTCGCATTTTGCGCAGCATTCTTGTTGAAGCCTAGCTCTAATGACACCCAATCAAACTTTCCTCGAAGATTATTATAATTTGGTACGTATGTATAGTATACCTAGACATGTATACGACCCCTGACCGAGGAATTCGGTCACCACTCCCGACCTCGCTGGTAAACAACCTCTCTACAACTCAAATACGACCAAAACTCTACATTGATGTAGGCGTCGATCGATACCGTCGTAACTGACTTGACAAGTTACCTACATGCTATTTACATAGATGTCCGCT
Source organism: Carpatolechia fugitivella (assembly GCA_951230895.1). Lineage (NCBI taxonomy): Eukaryota > Metazoa > Arthropoda > Insecta > Lepidoptera > Gelechiidae > Carpatolechia > Carpatolechia fugitivella. The sequence goes on from OX579665.1 coordinate 462,180, forward strand.
TAAAGATTTTCATGAAAACGTTTATAAGACAATGAAATGAATAGTTTATTAACTTTTGGATGTTACATCTCTTAGTTTCGTCATTACATTTTGGGTGAGTTCACTACACGATGTGCGGACTCTGTGGATAAGAACTAACCAAAGAAACTCCACTTGCATCGCATCTTTTGCGTTTCTTTTTTTGACAAATAATAATATAGTAGTTTACAAAATTCATGCATGTTGAAAGAATATTATAATATTTGTTCCCCAATAAGAACACAGCCACGCGTGGGAAGTCGCGGGTAGAAGGTATACTTGTATAATAATTCCATGCAGTGCAACCACGTGTTTGATACGCCAGTTCGGTTGTTAGAGCCACGTGCGCGTACGTCACAACAATATGTTAACGCCCACCCACTTGCCTGCGACAATAGTTTTAATGTTATGTATTCTTAATCCTTATGCTATGTAAGTGCGATACCCTCGTCAATAACAGAAGCCGGGTGCTGAAAGATTCTAGAATTGCCATCCAGGAGGCCCAGGCTTTGAGCCCCTCATCGATGAAGAAGGTCAGAGCTGTTGGTATAGAGCAGACGGGCTGACTACAATAGATCCTTCTCGGGTCGCAGTGGTCATCTGGACTGTATTGCCCGATCCCTTCCCACCAAATTATAATCATAGATGTAGGTACTCTTATGGTTAGTTGCTGTAGCCATAAAAATCTTTAAAGAATTGAACATAGGAAAAGTATTAATTTTATTGCGCGAAAAACGACACAGCAAGTACAGCTTATTTCTAACTAGCTTTCAGAAAGAACAGCTAACGTTGATAGATTTTCCTGTGTTAAACCAGGATACAGTATTCAAGGAAAATTAGAAAACATACGAGTCTTGTGGAGTTTCTTACGGCCGTTCTTCTCCACAGTGAGCGAACGCTTGTAGTGAACGTACCAACCAGGGACAAACTTGTTTTTTGTCAAATCTTACTTCTAATAAAGACATTTTATCTTTTATCTTTAAAGGTCAGAGCTCATAACTCGATCAGTGCTATTGATCAGGCGGGTCGCAGCCCTTGACCCTGGGAGGGGCGAGGGGGGACGACGACGACTTTGAACAGAGACAGTTCGCAACCTTTACACAGTTAACGCTATAAAAGAAATCTAAAACGGGTGCATCGCAGTAGGTTCCCTATATGATTTTGTTCTATTCGAACAGTTGGGATACTCACCATTTATGTCATAAAAAATATTTATTTTATTTTTCCTTATCCTGGTGATCTGTCATACAGGGAAACCTAGTATAGGCACCAGCTCTCACCACAAAGAATTTATTTGTACCTGCTCAGATACGAGTAAATTAGTGTAATTACTTATTGATCTTTATGGAACATTGTTAAACGATTAATATACCTTAGTAAGATAATTTGTTATTGTTATCTAAATAGGAATTGTTGCATTATAATATAAGTAATAATGAATTTTAAAGTTTATTTATTTAATAATAATAAAACAATTATTTCAGAAAAAAAAAACAGTTTTGTTAGTAAATGGGGTAGGATAGGAACAAACTGCTTACAAACATTTAACATTTATGAGACATGTTACGGGCTTACCGCGACATCATGTTTGTTGAGGAGACCCGATATTTCGGTGATTTTCCTTCTTTTTTTTGTTATTAATGACCGCGAAAGTTTAAAATTTATTTATTTAGTTTTTAGGGTTTCGTACTTATAATGAAAAACGAACCCTTATAAGACCACTCCGTGTCCGTCCGTCCGTCCGTCTGACACAGAGGTTTTTCGTACAGCTAGTACAACATAACGGGCATCCAGCCACTCTGCATGTGCGCAATGTAATCATTTGATGACACACAACCTACTAAATAAATTCTAAATCTCTACGCAATTTTAAACAAACCGGTTTTCAAGAATAAATTAATCGTCATACGCCTAAACCAAAACTACCAGATTTACATTTTACATACGCGTTTGCAAATAGTGTTAGGTATTTAGTGATTTTCTTGTAACGATCAGTAAACTGAATTATAATTGTGTAGTATTTGTCGATATCGAGACTACACGATCGATAGATTACATTTGAACTACATTTCAGCTTCTTCGTGTGGGTTGTAAGGTCGACGACCGATCTCAAAAACCCCGGTGCAAGAACTATTAAACACTGACACCAGCTTCCGCTGCATGACGACCGTCGATAAAATTAACCGCGCGATATAGAACGTAACTGTCAATAGTAATGTAGTTCTTATCTTCGCGCGGTATAAACTTGGATGCCATGCAGTGGGGGCTGGATTACAAGGAGGTCGTTTACAATACAACCCGCACAATGATAAGGAAGAAGTGATTTTGTAAAAATCTAAAGATAGCTGGGCAGTGGTCATTCGGAGAAATGCACGAACAAGAAAATGAACGAACAAGGATTTTGGATAGTGATCACCTGGGAAAATGGAGAGCGTCTAGTGGGTAGGGCCGTTGTCTTCCGGGCGTGTGCGGTTATTCGACGCTATTACGGTGAAGGAAAACATCGTGACAAACACTGCACACTCCTACGAAGAAACTCAAAAGTTGTGGGTGAAGATGTCGACCAACCCGCATTGGGCCAGCGTGGTTGATCACCCTAATTCAGGGTAGGCTCGAGCCCCTCGGTGAGGACGTGAGAGAATCACTATATAAGCTGTTGATGATGATTCAGGGAAATGGACGTAACAGGCCGAGACCCACTTGACGATTTGGATCTATAACTATATCTACTTACAACTGGTAAACAGCTGAAAGTAATAAAGATAGATTGGCGATTGGTACGCACAGCTCCGATACGTTTTTTCGCTTTGGAAACTTACGTAGCTAACCGACATTTCGAACTTAAGGTAGGTAACCTTTGAACGTGTAAATCACAGGTGTAAATAAATATTCATACGTCCCCACCGAGGGGCTCGAGCCTACCCTGAATTGGGCGACCAGGCTTTAGTCGACCACGCTGCTGGCTCAGTGCGGGTGCGATTTCACAAATACACGACCTTTGGATTTTTTCGTAGGAGTGTGCAGGTTTCTATAGAAATGTATACATTACCAACTCAATTTATACGATAACTAAAGAGTAACTGGCCGATGTGTATACCTATGGATTTTTAAGAGCAGAAGCAGCCAAAACAATGATTTTTAGAATTTTTTGTCCAGGGCGGGATTTGAACCTACTACCCTGAGTTTCCCAGGCAGATTTTCAACGACTAGGTTGCAGAGTCGACAAACGCCGCAAGGCCACAGGGCTAAGCTTTTATTGATGAGACTATTCCGTTTCATGGTATGAATAGGTACGCTGTGTGCTGGCGGAATGGGGGTTTCTCTTTTAGTTCTACAAAGGCCCGCTATGTGGCGTTGGGTTCCACTTTTGGCAAACCTGAACAATGGCCTTCCACTCAAATAGGGTAAAAAAAAACCAAGAAAACTGTTTTATATAATTAATAAAGTTTTGTATAAAAAAAAATATTCAAAAAAATTTGATAGCGTCAAGGAGAAAACCAACTGGGTTTACTTTTAAGGGACTTTAAAATTTGTGTCGCGGCAACATTGCCATCATGCTGGCTTAAATAGTCTGCACCCAGAGCCGTAAACCTAATTTACAAAGAAACTTGCTGCGATACTCTGTACCCAGAGCCATAAAATTGTATTATAGAAAAAGTTAAATTTGACAACTAAACCCATTAAGGACTGAGTTTTTTTTTTCAATTTTTTTTTGTACGAAGGGAGTCCAAAGGCTTTAAAATTAATAAATTATTTATTTTATTTTATTTAGGAACAAACAGTCATTTAATAAACACTGATACAATTATGTTTTAGTATAGACCTACAGTTCCCTAAATTGTTAAACATACATTTACTGTTAAATCAAGAAATACAGGTAAGTAACAAAGTCCTTAATCTAAATTGTCTTTCTAAGTAGTTTCTTTTTGAAGCAATGCAAAGAATTATTCAATATATCAATATCTTCAAATTTGTCATCGTATGATTTACATGCTCTCCTAATAAAACTATTGGTAACATAAGAATGTCTACTTTTTGCCAATGAAAATAGATATTTTTTACGGCAATTACGCTCCTATCTGCGAGGGATCCTGAATGAGACAAATGAATGAATGTATTAACAAATATTGAAAAAAAAAAAAAAAAAATCTATTGGATAATGTTTCGAGTGTAACCATATGGTCACACTAGCCCTTAATGGGTTAACGCACTATGACCATATTATAAAACAGGCATCTAGTGGAAAAGAGAACTAAAATAAAAACAAAAGAAAGGAAAATCGCCCATTTGATGAGAATAGTTATTTAATCTGGTGAAATTGGCAAATGTTTATTATTAACCAATAAAATTTATTGCTTACCACCTAATCAAGCCTCTTGTAATTGGGTCGCTAAACCGCCGTAGTATGCAAATTTATTCTACTATTAAATAACCAACTACGCAATTCTGAAATCACTAGTGTACAAGTGGGATTCTTGTTTTCGTATTGGTTGTAAGGTTACAACCGACCTCACAAACCCAGGTGTCAGATTTGATTATCATTGGTCTTGGTCTTCCATATGTTTCTGTTTCATGGGCCCACTGGAAGATATTTCCATGGAACACAATATCTTCCGTGGATATTTTATTAGAAATAAGCAGCCAGTACTGGTTGTGTCGTCTTAATGTATTGTTGTTATTGTAATTTTCTTCCTACTTGTTTTGTTTGTTTTAATATTTAACTATTTGTTCAGTAATCACGCAAAAAACGGCTGAATGGATTTGGATGAAATTGGGTACACATATTATAGTTACTTTATAACCTGGACACAGATATTTTGCTACAAATGGTAAATATTCATTTATTACACGGTTTACTATTTATTTATGGGTTTACTAGTGGGTTTACTAGGAACAACGTTTTTTCCTCGTTCCTAGGTTTACAAGCATAACAGCTAATGCTAAAGCGCTAATAAACTTAAAACATTTCTTTACTTTGTATGAAATGGTCTACGAAATAATAATAATAATAAAAAAATATGTGGGGACATTTCACACACGACCATCTGATCCCAAACTAAGCAAAGCTTGTATTATGGGTATCAGAGACATTGCCAAACTGGCAGGATCAGGCTGGATGCGGATGGCACAGGACCGTGAGGAGCGGCGCAGTCGAGAAGAGGCCTATACCCAGCAGTGGGTGGGTGTGGGCTGAATATGATGATGATGATAGATACACAACATCTAGACACAAGGCAAACACAAGAGCTTATCACACGAATGTTTGCCTTGGCCGGGATTCGAACCCGCGACCCTGCGCTTCGCAGGCAGGCGTACTACCGACTAGGCTACGGGGCATAAAAGATCGTTTATTACGTAGTTTCAATTCAAAGAAAGGGTTGTTCTACGTGCACATAGCAGCATTGTGAATGTTATGACAGTGTACTGGAGTTATGCATACGACAGACATTGTGAATGGAATCTGTTCAACAACAGTGTGTACGTATGTGAAGTTTAGCATGTATCTATAAAATGTAGTAACAATGTTTTACCGAGTTTTTTTACTTGAGTCTCATCTTTTTTTCAGACAAAACAACAGCAGCAACAGCTCATATACGTCCCAACCGAGGGGCTCGAGCCTACCCTGGAGTAGGGCGATCAGGCCATAGTCGACCACCCTACCCAGTGCAGGTTAGTCATTGGTTAGACAAAATCAAGAGAGTCAACGAAATCATATTAATACGTCCTTGACGGGAGGTAGCTCTAGCTAGATGAAGAAATTGTACACATTATTAATAGTTAGTTTTTCTATTTCGTTGTTTATTTATCATTCTTTTCAAACGCAATCTTGTAGCATTAAATAAAATCTAGCCAGCAAAATAATTATAGCTTTAGAGATAACTTTTATTTGATTTTACTGTCTGGTGCCGGCAGAATATCAGCGCTGTAGTCTTGTCTGCAGCACATGCTGAGTCGGAACCCTTCCCTTGATGCTATACAGCATTCACATCTATAAGTTTTTGTGTTTTAACATAAATTATGTATAACTACCACTGAACTCTGTTTGTGTTGTATTGTAATTATTATTTTCAAGGAATAAATGATTTTCTATTCTATTCTTCCTATTCTATAACTTGGTATCATAGCATATTCTTCAGACTTAAAGTAAAAGAGGTTCGACCTTGATTTGATTCAGCGACCATGACGTAACTAATGCAATAAAACGAAGCGTCCTTTACCTTGCGTGCGACAGAACATTGCATTTTCCAATGAAAGAACTTGGAAATTCAGTGTAAGTTCTGCCTTAGCTTTACTGAGCTCTCGGGGAACAAGTCGAGGCAAGGAGTCATAATGTACGAGTATTTTATTTTATACTATACATTCCATATACTGATGTTTAGATGTTTGTTCCGCCTTCACGCCTAACTAAACTACAGAACGGATTTGGATGAAAAGTAACCTGGATTAACAAATAAGATACTTGTTCAATTTTCAATATTGCAACATACAGATTTTGATATTGTTAAAATAGCAACACCTTAGGTGTGACGTAATTTCCTCTCTCTCTCTCTCTCTTCTATAATGACTGCTATAGGTCGTGTAAGCTACTGTAAAGCTAATTAAACATATACAGTCCACTAATTAAAAAGTACTTGAGTTTAATTCCATACCGGCAAGGCTCAATACTTTTTACGAGAAAAAGTCTTATTCCAACGTGGAAAATCTTTTAAACAAGGAGAAGGCAGGCGCGGGCGTCGGCGGCGGCGCGGGGCGCGGCGGCGGTCAGCTAATCTTACATAAATCATCTTAATGCTTAATTGTTTTTTTTTAAATCGTTCATTATTTTATCTATCATCATAACTGAAACGAACTAAGCCATGAACATAATACGAGTATTATGTTTTAATTTAAATCGGCTTGTTATCAATAGTTTGTTTTCTACAGTCCAAAATTTTCCCTCATTTTACAATTACAGAATATAATTATGTGGTGTTAAATCTCAAGTTTTTTGCGTACTGTAATGTGTTACTCACCTAATATAAAATTTGTGGAGAGAATAAAAACTTATTTATTTATTGTATTTATTCCTACACCCTACGGCTGCCTGGATGAGATTGCTACCTCAGCAACGAGGCCACCTGTTGACTCTTTATATAACGATCTGATTTATTTTCCTGTTCTGTTTCCGCTTGGTGTCAATAAAGTATATTTTTATAGTTTTTCCTGATTTTCCAGGTGAACTTCTCAGTTTCCTCGACTTCTCTAATTTCCAGTAAGTGGACATAAACTGGAATATAAACGGAATACGTTTATTGAAATACAAACTGATCATGCTATATCACGCTATAAGTTGAAAAATAAAGAAAGCGTGAATTCATATTTATATGACTACTGGCCGGAGAACACAACCGCACCACGATTCTGTGACCTGACCACGGTTAAGAAGGGGATTTGTTTATGTTAATAGAGTGAGACCATAGCAATACTATAGGTAATTCCTAGCGTGTGAGATAAGAAATATGTACTGCGTATAATATTAATAACGTACAACACGTGAGTTGAGTGCTCGTATGTTTGCTCGTAGACGTATGTATGTGGTTTACAAATACCTACTCTCGATCATGTGCGAGATGTAAAGTGGCATATTCTTGTAGTTCGAGTATGTATTCAATTGGCCTGAGCGTCAGAGGTGTAGTGGGTAAACACTAGATAGTCAGTTCAGAAAAGAAGCTAACGTGTTCAATATCAGTGATTTTTGTCACTGTAAGATTGTGAGCGTCGTTAATTTATAATCTGACTCGCGTTATTAAAAACTGACGAAAAATTGTGAACTGCAACCAACCATTTACAATTTGACGTATTATTTTTCGATAGTTTATAATCTATCATCGATGTCAAATCGTCAAATTGTGAACAAAGCTGCAGAATTCATAATCTATCGGGTTTATCACCCGTAAAATTGTGAACCGTGTTCCTGATTGATTGGTTTTGGCAGTAGCTCAAACTAAACTGTATCTGACTGTAAATCCGAAATGGTGTAAACTGACCAATCAGGGACGGTACACATAATTTTACGTATGAACAGACAGATTATGAACCTTGCAGAACCTCCGCCATTGTGTTAGTGAACTCACCCAAAAAAATGTAATGACGGATTTAAGTGTACACTATGGAAATAAATAATTTTGACTTTGACTTAGATTCTTTAACAATTTGACGATTTGACATCGATAGTTTATAAACTATCGAGAAATAATAACTTAAATTGTAAATGGTTGGTTTCAGTTTCAGTTCACAATTTTTCATCAGTTTATAAATCGCGAGACAGGTTATAACTGACGTTTTTTTTTCGACCTAGTCGACTCCTACAACCAAGAGACTCTATTTGTTTTTTAATTTAGGTAAAAAATATAGATTAGACCTGAACTTGAAAAGTCAAGAGACACGAAGTAATGACCTTGAACGGTATTCAGTCAGCGAACCAAAGAATAAAGCCTTCAGAGACAGCTCGGGCAGGTGCAGAGAGCCGCACCAGGTTAGCGTGATCCAAGTATTTTTATATTCTAGAATTGAAGAATTGGTTTTTTAAACGATGCAAAATTGGTCACACAAATGCTGATTTAATAAAAAAAAGTCAAATTTCGTATTTTTGTTTAGAGATTGTTATTTATACAGCATGATGTTGCAATCCCTAGCAAAGTATAATTCAGACCATCGTAAGTAAGCAACAACTTTTCCCATGGAACATGGGTTGAAAATCCCCAAGAAAAATCGACTTTTCATACAAAATACACAATCAACTTTAATCATTTGTATGGGAGGTCGAAATTTTTTTGTCATGCTATCTATTGAACATTCGGGCTTAATGTTATTAGTTATATGAAATCCGTTAAATAGTTATTTAAGTTTGTCAAACTGATGGTTTTCGGAAATAAACAAGTTAATAATACTACCCCACCGAGGGGCTCAAGTCTATCCTATACGATGTTTTCCTTCAACGTAAGAGCATCGAATAAACGTAATATTTTGAATAAGATTTAGTACATTTTAATTAATTTAAATATTGGTAGAGGCAAATAAATTGCTATCCTAGTATGACGGGCACTTAGATCACTCATTCTGCACTCGTAAAAGAAACAAAAACCGTAAATAAGGCAAATCCTTTTATTAACATTCTACCTAGTTGAATCACTCCATAATGTACCGTGTCATGTTGCATTGTACATATAATACAATTGTAACTGGCTGATGTCGTCTTTACATAGAATATATTTAAGAGGGGTCTTTAGTTGATGTCTTTATAAGACCGAGATTATTTTTTGTTTTTTTGTCTGTCTGTATTCTGTCTGTATATTTGTTTGCGCATCACGAAAAAACTACTGAACGGCGGCGCCCTCAGCCGGGCACGGACCTCGGCCTAGGACGTTGAAAAACGAGTCGCGTCCCATAATGCGAGTGTCAATCCGCATGTGCTGCCTACTGTACCTCACTCGAGACCACGTAGGAACATGATTTGCAATCTAGCCGCTCAATTGTCGCAATTGAGCACTTATCAAAACCGGTTGACGTGGCGCGGTATTTAAGTAGTTTGAACCGAATGTGACTGCCAAATGTCCAAGTCTATACTTGGCTTCTTTCAAGCGTTTTAGAGTCATTATATCGACCGAAAGGCGTCTGCGGTTGGTTAAGTTAAGCTACCTAAGTACTTAACAGTCAGTCCTTTGAATTTGATTCGATTAGATCTAAGACCTGGCGGGTTAATTTATTTTTCGTTTTTTTTTTATAACATTTCCAACCCCCATATCCCCGCCATTTTAAAAAATTCTGAAAAATTATATCAACGAAAAAAACCTTTAAAATATAATTATCGAACTTCTTACAAAATTTAATGAGGATCGGTTCAGAAATGCACAGCCCCTGAAGCGTTTTCGCCCAAGCTGAAATGGAGACGGTTCGCGCTCGCTCAATAATACTAGAAATAAGCGTCCGCGGCCGAGAAGAAGCGAATGCTGATACAGAAGTCCAGGGTACGAATCCTGGGGACACTGTTGGTCAAACAAAAATATGTTTCCGAGACAGTCCCCAATTAGACAGAAGACTGCAGGCTGAATTACTGACCGAAAAGCACGGCGATTGACTGGAATGCACGTCGACCCGTTGCTGCCAGATATTATCCACGGAAAATAGTCGTACATGAGCCATGTCAGCCGCCATGTGAGCCGTGTGGTGACGGCAGAGTAGAATACATTTGTCACCAACCCTTACTCTTCCCGTGGGTGTCGTAAGAGGCGACTTAGGGACCACACATTGAACAGGGAACGGGCAGCAGCGCTCTCTGATACAGTAACCTTTTAATCTGCGATCTCCAACCCGCCTGCCAAGCGTGGAGATTATGGCAAGACCCTCCAAATAAGTGGAGGAGGTGCATAGTCCAGCAGTGGACTGTAAAGGGCCATTGATGAGCCATGTCAGAGGCTCTTGGCGGCTCTCATCGTCAACAGCTTATATACGTCCCCACCGAGCCCTGAATTAGGGCGATTAGGCCTTAGTCAACCACGCTCGCTTGGAGGCTCTATAACTCTCTAATACTAGGGTTCGTAAGTCGGTCGGTCGTCACTCTTATAACCACGGAATATAAAACAATTATTGTTTTATAACATAACTCTTGTTTTATATTCCGTGCTTATAACTCACACGAAGATAATTAAATATAAATAATACAATATTCTTGGCAACGGTTTTTGAGCGCTCAGCGGAACTGGTGGGATATTCGCTTCACTTTGTGTACAACATTTACGGAGCGAGTTAGAGGGAGAAAAATACTGGTGCTTGAGACAGCGCTCATAAATCTTTTCAGATGCAGTCTATGGAGCAAAATGCCTAATGTAATAGGTATTAGGTAGGACTAAGCTCGCGTCTCTTTGAATAGGCGATGATGTCGCGAAAAAATTATTGCTCTCAACCTTTTGTTTCAGTTCTACGAATTTTAGGTAAATATAGATAGAAGAAAGTAAAAAAGATAAAGACATAATGTCTTTATTCTAAGATTAAACAAATTCATTTTTATATACTACCTATTCCGGTCAGCAGTTAGGCCCAAGGGACAATTTACTACAAGTAGAGCACTATTTTTTAATTAACTAAGTGATCTAATTTTATAAGCGTTCCGAACAAACTGTTTTATGATTGCGTGCGCTATAATTTTTGCTAAGTCAGAAAATAATTTACAAGCAAATTGTTAGTATACTCTTAGTTACTGAACTAACATTTACAGCTTCAGTACTGTTTATGGCGACCTATAAATACACATTAAGCCCTGTGATGATGATAAAGATAAGAAATAAATGTTATTCGAAGTAGCATTTAATAAAATAATTTTAATAATATCACGCTCACTGTGGAGAAGAATGGCCGGAAGAAACGACTCGTATCTTCTGTATTTTTATTTTCTTTCAACTTTATATTTGATCCTAACATTGTTTGCTATAGATCAAAACAATAGCGGCTATGATAAGCAGCATCAACGAAAGTAATGGAGAACATAATTTCTTTAGCATTGTTTTACTGATATTACGCACTTACTATGATTATGAACAATAGTCACTCAGTCGATTAGAAAATTAATGACAAAATTAGCAACTCAACGCGCTTTAGTTGAAAGTTCGACCGATGCACTAGAGAAATAACGTTTATGATAGCGTGCGATGTTTCACGGTAGTTACGTCCGACACTGTGCAGGAATCGTGCGAAAAACTCGTTCTTTTTTTTTTCTTGAAGGTTCCTAGAATGGAGGTTTTTATGGAGGTTCCGGGTTCGATTCCCGGTGGAGACACTGTCAAGCAAAAATCACTTTGTGAGACTTTCCCCAGTTTAATTAGGACTTTGCAGGCTGACTCACTTAATTGTCCGAAAAGAAAGATGATTCCGTGCTTCGGAAGGCACGTTAAGCCGTTGGTCCCGTCCCGGCTACTATCTAGTCGTTACACGAGCCGTGTCAGTAGCTTGTGATGTCGGTTGTCGACCTTAGAACCCACACGATAAAGAAGAAGAACTAGCAATTTGTTGGTAAGCTAAATATTTACAAGTCCTGTAAGTTTATAACAACAACCTTAAAATAATACAAGAGTTGTGGACTGTTGTCTGATTAGACGATTATGATCGATCGATCAACTAAATTATGTCAGATATTCTGGCCTCTCAGCCATTGATTCTTTCGCAAGGTCAATATTGGCACTTCCTTAAACATGATTGGCGATTGGCGTAGTTTTATCATGTTTGCCCGTTCTAGTAAATTAAATAATATAGCTAACATTAGTAAGAAACATACATCATATTCAAAACCTTCTTTTTTTATCATGTGGGTTGTAAGGTCGACAACCGACCTCACAAACCCTGGTGTCAGTGTTATAGAGCCACCACAGGCCACTGGCATGACTCGCTAAACCTAACATAATGTTACTACATATAATTTATAAAAAGTAATTTGTATATAATGAGAGATAGTAGAGCGTCGGTGGCCTAGTGTGTTTTCTACCAATGTGTTTTCAAAGTCAAAGTCAAAATTATTTATTTCCATAGGATGTTATTACATCACTTAGATCCGTCATTACATTTTTTTGGGTGAGTTCACTAACACAATGGCGGAATCTGTGGAGAAGAGATTCGAATTTTGAATTCTTATGTAAGTTTATTCGACGCTCTTACGGCTATTTCCTCCGAGTCTTACGGTGAAGGAAAACATCGTGATGTAACCTGCACACTACTGCGAAGAAATTCAAAGGTTGTGTGTGAAGTCGACCAACCCGCACTGCAGAGCATCAGTTGATTCACAGAAAACACACGTTAGATCCACGTTGGACAAAATTAATGGGCTCTTAAGATTCAATTTATACGCACTTAAACGAAGGTACGCTGACAAGATAGGTTGCCAACTTATCGCCTATATGGTACTAACTACCTTGTAAAACTATTACAAAATTTGCTATGCCACTCAAGTTCAAGGTAGTTACTGGAAACCTTATAAGACGAGACGAGTATGTAACAAGACTCTATTATTTCATGAGTGCGCAAGATTGCTAAATGAACATAAATTCAATAGAAAATGCTAATTATGTAAAAGACAACAAAAGATTAAAGTAAAATGTTTAAAATTTCATTATTCGAAGTTGCTTTTCAAATTGGTTTGTTGCTAGTATTTTTTAAGATGCTCTGATTGTTATAAACTAATTTATGCCTATGGATTAGATATCTATCCCTATTTAAATAAATTATCTATGTTGCTTAACAAATTGAATTGTCAATTTCTTTTAAATCTTAAATGCTTATTCGTTTTGTTCGGCCAAGGGGCTCAAGCCTTCCTTGAACAGAGAATAAATAATTGCACTGAACAACGGTGGTAAGGGTTTGAACCAGGTTAGATATTTAATAGGAATTTTGCTGGTTAATGTACCTACTTCATTTGATACAGTCGCATCAAAGCTGACTCGTCAAGTTCTAGTTAGGTATCTTCTTTATTATTCTTATATTACTACTTAACAGAAGAATACAATCAGAGGAAGGAGCTCGGAACCATTCTTCGAAGGATCATTCAGATATTAGCTTAAACTATCAGAAACCTGACATTGATTGGTTATTATAAATTTACTGTTTTTTTTAATTTACTGGTTTTCATTTGTGTGACTTTAATAATATTGAATATTGACATTGGTATTAGTATTAGCTATTTAATATGTGACATAACTAATTCTTGTTAATAATATTATTAGATTCTTTTAAAAATTTGCATGCTGCATAATAGCTGAATAGAGAAACTTGTGCATCTATTTGTTAGATTTAAGACCAATTTGTAATACCTATTCAAGGCGAATAAATTATTTCATTTCATAAGTGAACAAGATACAGTAGATTATACTATCTTGTTAATAAACGTTTTGTTATTATAATGATTAATGAAATAAAGATAAGATTAATAGATAAAAATATATTGTACAGTTTGTGTTCAGGATCAAATTAAAAAGACTGGGAATCTTATAATAGCCTTAATTTGATCGTCATCAATGGATAGACTTTATGCTGTATCTAGAATACCACCTCTTAGCAATATAAAATTACACTAGTCAAGAAATGAAAACAAGTAAATTCAAATAAAAGAGGCATGTCGGATGTTTGTATTTCAACTTATTATAACTATAAATGTAAAACAAACTGTAACTGAAAATGTCGTACAAAGCCATTTTAGGACAAAACACCCACTAGACACCATATTCTTTATAATTTACTAACAAAATAAAAACAAAGAAAGTTGCAGTGCGGGGGTGCGGGGAACATGTTGTGATTGGTTCATCTCACTTACGCATCGTATTGACAGGTCTCATAATTGGTAAAAACTGAAGTGAGCCGCGAGGTATTGGCCGCCCAGAGATATTTATATGTGCAAATGCACCTATGTGTTTCGGATAGTAGCGCGCTGACATGTGGTATCTAGTGGATGGTTGGTCTGAGTACAATAAATACCAAGCTTATAAATGTGAAATGAATAGTGTTCAATATGATTTATAGCCCATAAATTACAGCTGATTTTACTCCGTTGCATCTTAACAACAAAATATGAGTAACATTTGTATAAATTATTCATACTAGATTGAATTTTATAAATAAATTGGTAATGATATTTTACATAAAGCAAAAATTAAGAAACATAATCAACATAATAATAAAGAATGGTAATATATATATATAGGTATAGCTTATCTATTGTAGGTAGATCATAAAATTCTCAGAAGCAATTTCGCAGATTGTTTGAAAAACTCATAGTTGAATGGAATTTACATTGGAAACTGAGTATTTTTTCAGCCATATTTTAATTTTAAGCAGACCTGTTTTATTGATGAGATGTTTTAGTGTAATTAGCCAGTTGTAAACAATAGCCTATACAATGGAATTATTTATGTAGGTATACATGGCCTTGAATAGCTGACAATATCAAGGTTATAGAAATAAGCTAGAGAGACATACACACATCAAGCATTTTGAAAACTAAACTCTTTAGTAATGTCTGTTCGAACTACAGGATTACCTAAAAGTTTTTTCTTTTACCTTTTTTTTTATTTTACTTGCTGCAGTTTAGTACTTACTATATTTATGTCAACAACAGGTAATAAGAAAGTAAAAAAAAAAACAGGTTGGCTTTAGTAACCTGCGGTAGGATTACCGATAATTAGGCTGACGAGAGTACCGGTCAGAGTGTAGGCAAAAGAAAAACGGAAAACTTACCATCGCCGCCGTTGCAAAAGTCGTCACGAGGTTTCATTGCGTCTCCTGCAACATAAAGAGACCCTCAATTGCCAGTTAATACAGCGTGACGCCTTCCCTAACCGGATTACACTAGGCACGCAGCAAGGCCGCGCAGAAGTCACATGGCGAGTAACAACAAACAAAATCGAATTTCACACATAACCAGTAATTTTTTCCCTCACCTGGACAGACCCTTGAGCTGCAAATCGCAAGCCCTGCTATACAAAGAACGCAATATACATTACGCGATCAGAAAAACACGATTTACAATATGCCCTAGCCGTGGTTTCCATGTAATGATCACACCTTGTTTTGAAAAATTGACACTGACATTTGTAAGCAAGCGCGAGAGAGAGGTGCACAGAACTATACATACACCAGGGAGAGGTGCAAGCTGGCTGGGTTGCGCGAGCTACTAGCGGTGTTGCCAAGTGTAATTCGGTAATTATCCTAAATAAAAAATATTATTTACAGTTTTTCGTAAAGTTCGCTTAGAAAATCACAGACCCACACACAGACGTATGATTTATCCTGTGGCTTTGATTTGAGGAATGATGATTCCATTTATCCTTCCCAAAAAAGCACTCTCTGAAATGGATAATTTGGAAACATAGGCTGTGTGGATAAAAACTTTTCACCTCTCCATCTCGGAAAGTTGCCCGAAAACAAGGCTGAAAATCGCTTATTCATGCAAACCATTCTCATGTCTAGAGAGAAAAATTCGTTTGAATTTCGAACATTATCTTACATAGGAAAAAAGTTTTCGTATATCCGCGCGTAAAATAATTGACGTGCGCCATATTTTGTTTTTATAGATTATCATTTTAAATAAAATTTTGGAACGCACCCTAAAAGAAACATAACCTAAAAGTTTGTTTACTGTCTTGGTTGTTTATTTTTCTCTTATTAAGTAAAAATTAAAAAGTATTATGTTAAAATATAGTAATTAAGTCACAACTTATAGAATTATATCGAAAATAAGAGAACTCTTGTACATTTTTTAGTAAAAGTATTTACGTAGGTAAGTAAATAGTTAATGAATTCCTTGCTCCAGCAGGAAAAAAAACAGGTGAAAAATAATGTGTTGGGTTTGAGAAGAAACTTATTCTCACCTCCTTAAAATGCCTCACCTCCAACCTTAGAATGCCTCGCGAGCTTCGCTTGTGCTTCTATTATAGACTCCTTTGCAAGCTCTGGATTCAATATCAGTTCTATGAGGAAAAATCAACATTCCTCTCTTATCCAACAAATAACTATTGCTCCTCTCCAGTTTGTATTATTTGGCATGAAAGTAATAGTACTTTCATGCCAAATAATACATAATTCATTAATTTCGACGCTTTCTGAAACTAGTTTTTCGTACTTTTATTAGAAATCAAAGTATTTTAAATATAACATGTAAAAGTAATAATAGGGTTTTATGATTTAAAACAGTCTCGGACAGAACGCACTTTAAAAAAAGAACAAATTTAAAGTTTGTTGCTTCGATAGTTAGTTTTTTGTATACCTATTTATTTATAACCAAACCAGTTCATTATCGCAATTTTACTCCCTTGACACGATATACCTGAAGATTATATAAATGACGAATAGTCGGTTAACTTGGCAACATTGCATTCTAGCAGACGGGCGTGAGGTACGTTCAAAACAAAATAACTGCGTTTACACTTCGCGCAACTGATGCGACTTTGTTTTATTCCTGCTTGCTCGTCTCGGAACCCTATACTGAGAAATAACCAACTACCGCGATTAGTATGTAAATGTCAACTTTCAGAAATGTCGTGATTGGTAGAAATACAATTTTGTTTTACTACTAGCGCTGCCTTTCATTTCACAGATAACTAGGTCTTGTGACTTGAAGGCGAAGCCTAGGAGCTAAGAGGATGTAAGGCTAGGAGTTCTGCTCAAACTGATGCGAACGAAACCTACGGAGGAGTCTCTTGCGTGCGCCACTCATCTTATCCCGTAGGCTTTGAGTAATAAAAATTACGAATCTACATAAAATAAGTTGTGTAATGTGGCGCGGCGGCGGCGGCGCGGCGGCGGCATGGAGTATAATACATATATTTTTTTAGATTACATGATCCAGTAGTAGTAAGTAGTATAGTTTTGAACGCACATGGTCATGAATGTCAAATGCAGAGCTGCCAGATATGCAATAATTTATCAACATTTTATTATTATGTACGTTATGATGATCGATGATAACAAATTAAGTTTAGTTATTACTACGTACGAAAATTTTGATAGTTAACAACATTAATTTCTCTGAATGCGTTAAAACTTGATGAATAGTGTTAATTTTTTATAATACAATTTTATGGCTTTGTGTACGGAGTATCGCAGCAAGTTTTTTAATTATTCAGGTTTATGGCTCTGGGTACAGTACAGACTATATAAATCAGCATGATAGCAATGATGCCACTACACAATTTTTAAAGTCTCCTAAAAGTGAACCCTGTTGATATTCTCCTTGACATAAGCTATCAAAAAAAAAAAAAAACATAGATTATTATTGTTACAGATAAAGTCTGCAAAATATTTAATAATTATAAAGTAGAAAATGAAAAATTTTGTCGATCTTGGACAGGACTCTGAGCATTAAAGTAAAAAGCAGTGGAAAATTTCGTCTACCTTTCACAGAGCTTGGTGGCATAATTGGTAATGCGCCTGTTTCTGGCCCGGATAGCCAAGGAGATGCAGATTCGAGTCCTGTCTAAGATCGACAAAATTTTTAATTTACTGCTTTATAATTATTAAAAAAATTAATTTCTTTATTATTAAGCTTTATTAATTATACTTATTTATCCATAGGTCGCTGGTCCAAATCCGGCTCGAAGGACCATTTTATGGCGCACACAAGGGGTTTGTGCGCGTGCCACGAAGTAAGTAGACTAATAATGTAAAGTTTCCACAGGTGATTTGGATAGTAAAGAAAACTTTGTAAAGTTCATTGTTACTTGAATGTTTATTTTCCACACACTAGACTTCACAATAACAGCGTTTAAACCTTTCATAATAAATTAAACTTAAGAGAACAATATCCACTCGGAGGAGAGCTTTGTATGTTGGAAAGGGACAACATCAAATTTTTTTATTACAATATTGCAAGGCAATGATAATTTTCTGTTTCCAACAAACAAAAATATGTAAAACAGTTCTGATGTGGTTTTTTTACCATATTTGAGTGGAAGGCTGATGTTCAGGTTTGCCAAAAGTGGAACCCAGCGCCACATAGCAGGCCTTTGTAGAACTAAAAAAAAATATATACATTGCTACGACGACAATACAATCCACTCGTTCACGTCTGGCAAACTTGGTCGTTGGTCGAGCGACGAGCAATCCAACTTCTTTGGACGAGTTTACGTCGATTCTTTACTGCGCACCAAAGGAGTTTTTACCACGTTTTTACAATCTGAGAGTTGAAATGAAGGTCGAGTTGGATTTATGGTACAGATTGTTACAACCTCCGATTACACTCTCCTTAGGTACTGAACTGAAACAACTGGAAACAACAATATCCGGTCTTGTATGTATATAATAATAATTCATTGTATCCGGTACAGTTTCCGAGCGGTCGAGCGTCCGGCTTTCACTACGCAGATTCCGGGTTCGAATCCCGACGGGGACTGTCAAACAAAAAATTTACACATTACAGGCTGGAAAGAAAGATGGGGCGCATTCCGAATCAGACTTTCAGCGCTGTCAGCGATCAGAAAAGCAATAAAATGTATGGCTGATAGTGATTCAAAACGCGATTACGGGTACTTTAATCGATTTCAGCGCGCTTCGGATCGCAGGGATGATTTCGTGTTTCAGAGGGCGCCGCCGTGCGTCCCGGCCCGGCTGTTATCTTATTTACTACATTATAGTCGTTGCATGATCTATTGCAGTGGCTTTTGGCACTTCTCTATTATACACTGACCTTCTGGTCATCAATAACACGATGAAGAAGAGTTTAAAAGGATAAAAAAAGACAATGTAGGGCGGCCTGCACTCCCAGGGATCCGTAGTTGATCATCGTGTAAAAAAGAAGGATGACCGGTAGTTAGCATCTGACGCACGCACACCTATATTAAAATTCATCATCATCATCTCAGCCGGACGGAAGACGTCCATCGCTGAACATATGCCTCCCTCCCTCATAGGTTTACAACGTGAACGGTCCTGCGCTACTTGCATCCACCAGCAACCTGTAGTCTTCTGTCTGGCCCGTGCCATTCGAGAACGAACATTTCCGAATAAAATTATAATCACTTAACTAGACTGCGGAGCTAATATTTATTTATTTCATTTATTTTACTAGCGGTTCTGTAAACCTCGCGAGTTTATGTTTTCGAAATGGCTGAAATGGATTTTTTGTGTTTTCAATCTCCTCCATTTTGAAAAATTTCGAAAAATTGAATCGACAATAAATATTTATGTATTTATCGAACCTGCTCACAAAGGGCGCATTCCGAATCAGACTTTCAGCGCTGTCAGCGATCAGAAAAGCAAAAAAATGTATGGCTGACAGTGGTTCGGAACGCGATTACGGGTACTTTAATCGATTTCAGCGCGTCTCGGAACCACGGACCAAGTAGGAAGGTCCGTGCTCGGAACGCAGGGAAAATTTCACGAGAATCGGTTGAGAAACGCGACCTGCACAGGAGAACAAACAAACGACATGGACAGATGGACATACAAAAGCAATTATATTTCATCGCTTCATTTTTCAGATAATATAATATATTTACCACGTAGTACCTTTACCCTACAGGTGACTTTGCACGCTTTAAGAGACACTCAATTGACTCGCCAACCTAAAAAACAAACATGGCGGCAGATCCCTACCACTATCTAGTTTCTGGAATGGGGTGTGATGTCGCTAGGAGCTCATTTTTAATATTCTTTTATAAAGTTAAAATTTTTAACTATGTCGAAACAAAGTGACAAAAAAAAATTCAAAGCCTAACGGAAAAAAATAAAACAAGGAGACACGACGACGACGCCGAGTTCGGATTTTCTCCAGTGATTCTTCAGAAAATGAAGGTTAGTTTAACTATTAACTTTTATAATTTAATGTTGTTTTGCCATTTATAGTTATCTCCTTAAAAGGAGTTACAATTATTAGTGATGTTGTATAAGTCCTATCGGGGTTGACTGCGAGTTTTCAACGATATGTGATGACAACATTTATTCGCTCAAGTGTTCATTATGAACCATAACATATTATGCCATTTATGGCTATCTCCTTAAGGAAACAAAATTAATAATGATGTTGTAAAAGTCCTATCGGGGTTGACTGCGAGTCTTCAACGATATGTGATAGCAACATCTATTCGCACAAATGTTAATTATGAACCATAAACATATGCCATTTATGGCTATCTCCTTAAGGAAACAAAATTAATAATGATGTTGTAAAAGTCCTATCGGGGTTGACTGCGAGTCTTCAACGATATGTGATAGCAACATCTATTCGCACAAATGCTCATTATGAACTAATAACATCTGCCATTTATAGTTATCTCCTTAAAAGGGGTTAAAATTAATAATGATGTTGTAAAAGTCCTATCGGGGTTGACTGCGAGTTTTCAACGTTATGTGATAGCAACATCTATTCGCACAAGTGTTCGTTATGAACTAATAACATCTGCCATTTATGGTTATCTCCAAGGAGCTAAAATTAATAATCATGTTGTATAAGTCCTATCGGGGTTGACTGCGAGTTTTCAACGATATGTGATGGCAACATCTATTCGCACAAGTGTTCATTATGAACTAATAACATCTGCCATTTATGGTTATCTCCTTAAAAGGAGTTAAAATTAATAATAATGTTGTATAAGTCCTATCGGGGTTGACTGCGAGTTTTCAACGATATGTGATGGCAACATCTATTCACATAAGTGTTCATTATGAACTAATAACATTTGCCATTTATGGTTGTCTCCTTAAAAGGAGTTAAAATATTAACGATGTTGTATAAGTCCTATCGGGGTTGACTGCGAGTTTTCAACGATATGTGATGGCAACATCTATTTGCACAAGTGTTCATTATGAACTAATCCACAGTCAGCCATATTGCGAGATTGATTCCTCCTTGATGAATCCCGCCGCCGCTGCTAGTACAATCGCCATGCGATAATACTGAACTTAGGGTGGATATGTCCATTTCAGTGCCAGAGGACCAATTGGCTACGGCAGCTACAAAGCTCAACGAGGCCAATCAGTCGACCTACGTGGAGTTAGACCCCGAAATAATGAAGGTTCTTGGCGAATCCACGGATACTAGTCCTAAATATGGCTACAAAATTCAAGAGAATTTGGCAAAATTATGGCTTCCTTTACTTTTAAAAGGCATGACCAAAGAGTGTAAGGAAAAGTCTTTAATACAATCCTATACCAGATAATTGTCGATTGTTACAAGCCCCGAAATTAAATGAGATTTCTGCTGTTCCAGAGGTAGTCCGTAACAGAGACAAAGCACTTTCAATCCATCAACAACAACTTGGTCGTGGCATTACGGCCGTTAAAAGGGCATTGGATTTGCTTTTTAAGGTGGGATAATAAGAAGGAAGCCATCCAACATCTCAGTAACGGTTGTCGCATTTTGTCTGATCTGCATGCAACTTCTACTCAGAGTCGTATAAAACTTTTGACTCCAAATCTTGACTAGTCTTGCCAACATGTAATTCAAGAGGCAGCGGGAGCCGCCGTCCGTACCACCGCCACCGCCACCGCCACCGCGCACTCCAGCGCAGCCAGCAGCAACCGCGAAAAAACCGCGTGCGCCGACCACACTATAACTCAGCTGGTACATGTCGGTAGAATTCATTACTTCTATAATTTTATTGTTGGTTAGGCATCACTTCCAATAAGGAAGTCCTAGATTGGATACTTAACGGTATTTTAATAACATTTTGTAAGGAACTCGTTCAACATTCGATTCCTCGTTGTGTGTGTTTTAAAAATCAGAAAAACTTGACATGTCTATTGCGATTAATAAATTAATAGGGCTAGGGGCCGAATGTGCTCCGTGCGAGAGCCAATTACCATCAAACATATTTGTGCACCAAGGTCAAACGGGGGTAAACTTTTTATATTAAATTTAAAATTATTAAATAAATATATTTCAAAGTCCCATTTCAAAATGGAAGATTACAGAACTGCATAAAAATTGATACCGCAAAATAGATTCTTGGCCACAATTAACATACCTACTTGTACCAGTACATCCTCGTCATAGGAAATATTTACGATTTCTGTTCGAAAACCTTGAGAATAAGTTGGTCACTTATGAATTTACAGCTATGCCTTATGGGCTTTCCGTGGCAGTCCTAGGTGGTAGGTAGGTTTACAAAAATTATGAGAGAGAGGAGAAACGTACTAGTATTGTTCAGTTGGTTCGGAAATATTCTCAAATTTCTCATTGCACTATTCGAGAATTTGCACAGTTGATTGGAGTACTCATTGCTGTTTGTCCTGCAGTCAAATATGGTTGGCTGTACACCAAGATGTTGGAAAGGCAGAAATTTCTCGCTTTGTTAAATAATAGTGATTATGAGAGCAAGATGGAAATTCCAATTGGTGGAGTTCAAATGCACTTACTGCATCAAACCAGATGCGAAATGCAGGATTAGAAATATATACAAACGCATCTCAGACGGGCTGAGGCGCAGTTTGTGGTATAAATCGCGCTCATGGTTGAAGTGAGTGAAAGTGATTTCCACATCAATTTCTTAGAACTATTAGCCATTTTCTTAGGCCTAAAAAGTTTGGCACGCAACGAGTCCAACTGCTCGATAAAAGTATCGAGCAGTTGGACTCGTTTCATATAATAACGATCCAACTTCACTTGGTAAGTTCGTTTGATCTTATATTTTGGCCGCTAAACAAACAGAGAGGCAGCTCGTGCTTCTTCGCGCTCGCTCGGTCAATAGGGACATGCTTGGCTAACGGTCAGAAGCAAATCTTGGGGCAAAATACTTTGCAAAATACGACAAAATAATGAGGAACACGTGCGCGCGCGTCATTCTTTGTTCTAAAGCCAGTGTAGAGCTTTCCTTAAGTTCTGCTTAGCATGAATATACTGTACCTGTGAAGTACCTACGATTAACATAATAGGTAGTTATTTAGTCAATATTGTTCACCAAGTAGGAAAACTTCGTTCTTCCTCAACTTGGGGAATATCTTTGAGACAAGCACGCTTTGTTGTAGGTAAGTACCTACTTTTAATCTTGTTGACTGCCTAATGGCTGGTTTACACGTATTAAGTTGTCAAATAGCAACTAAATTTTAAGTAAGTGTTTACACGTAATAAATAAAATAATAAACTATAATAAAATATTTATTTTTATATAATTAATATTATATTATTATTATTTTTAATGATTAATATTTAATATTAATAATATATTAATCATTAATGTTTTTATACCTATATAATAATATATAATAAAATATATCCAAAAAATAAACATAAAACACTCGCACTTAACTTCGCACTTCGCATTTAACTTAAAATTAACTAAATCGCGCCTTTCCAAACGTGTCAAGTGGCCACGCCCACCAACTTACCCGAACAATAGAAAAAGTTCTAATCTACTTGTTTACTTGCACACTAAATTTTAACTTGCAACTTACTACTAAATTCGCTGTTTACACGCATTAAGTTGCTTAAAATTAAGTTAAAATTTAGTTAACTACTAAACAACTTAATACGTGTAAACCAGCCATAATAGCTATTATATGTAGCGCGATCGTGCAGGAAATAATATTATTTATTTTACTACTTACTTTATGCGTAAATCACCATGATCCGTTTTTTTTTCTGTATAAGGTAGCCTGGTCTGACTGTCATCGTTAACTCGAAAGATCTTATATCGTAAATCTATAAAACTAAAACCATAGACTAATAACTCGAGTATATTGGTCCATGCTTAAACTAATAACGACGACGACAGGTGCTTCGACAGAACCCTGACAAAAAAAGGTTAAAAAATAAAAAAGTACATGTCCTTTGAGTAACATGAATGTTTCTTCTTCTGTGCTAAAGTGCCACCCTAGTGAGGCAGAATCGAATTGGTATACTTTGCCCCACCAATTTGGACCATTTATATACTTAATATATAAAATTTTGGTTTATTTTCGTCCCGATTTCAAATTTTGGATTTTTATCACTATACTAGTATATTTTGATCTTCAGCAATTAATGTTAAGAGTTAACTATGTTTTCATTTCATTTTATAGTTGAGGCCATTTCAAAGAACATCTGGTAGGTAGGTAAGTACCCTAATGATACTTTGACAACTGAAGAGTACTAACTACTACTATACTAACTCATAAAAATATACTGGTTAGGCTATTTTATTAGTACTGGTGAGAGCGTTTTTATTAGTACTGGTGAGAGCGTTTTTATTAGTACTGGTGAGAGCGTTTTTATTAGTACTGGTGAGAGCGTTTTTATTAGTACTGGTGAGAGCGTTTTTATTGGTACTGGTGAGAGCGTTTTTATTAGTACTGGTGAGAGCGTTTTTATTAGTACTGGTGAGAGCGTTTTTATTAGTACTGGTGAGAGCGTTTTTATTAGTACTGGTGAGAGCGTTTTTATTAGTATTGGTGAGAGCGTTTTTATTAGTACTGGTGAGAGCGTTTTTATTGGTACTGGTGAGAGCGTTTTTATTAGTACTGGTGAGAGCGTTTTTATTAGTACTGGTGAGAGCGTTTTTATTAGTATTGGTGAGAGCACTTTTATTAGTACTGGTGAGAGCGCTTTTATTAGTACTGGTGAGAGCGCTTTTTAGTTCTTTTTTATTACTAACTATATATACATACATCTGTCCACCCGCGACCACGGTCGCGTTGTCTAAGATGTTTACCGTGGGAATAAGACCTTCCCGTAAAAACACCTATGTGTTAATCCAAGGTACAACCTATCTCCAATCCAAATTTTATCCAAATCCGTCCAGTACTTTAAGCGTGAAAACAGAACAAACATCCAAGCATACTTTCATATTTATATTATTAGTGATGTGATGTGATACCTACTACCTGAATTATGTGCGCACGCGCTTACTCTGATAAGATAACTTTATAAATCTGCGACGGGGATAACCCTACACGTTTGTTTACAACTTGACTTTCAAAACACGTGTTTATGAGAATTTTTAAGAAACGATAAAATCTCTGTGGTATTTATACGTTTAGAAGTTCAATAAATCAAAGAAAAAATCAGTAAGTTATTATAACATTCAAAATAATGTATTTATTCTTGATAACATTTTTCATCATGTAAAATAATTCATATTTTATCTCTTCGTTGCACCACCACCGTTTTCATCTGTATGTGATTATCTGCTCAGTGGCACTATGTTGGTATCTATTACGTGAAATGGACCTTTCACAGCAAAGTACCAGATCATCAACAGCTCATATACGTCCCCACCGAGGGGCTCAAGCCTGGAGTAGGGCGATTAGGCCTTAGTCGACCACGCTGGCCCAGTGCGGGTGGGTCGACTTCACACACAACCCTCGAAATTCTTCGCAGGAGTGTGCAGGTTTCATCACGATGTATTCCTTTACCGTAAGAGCGTCGAATAAACGTACATATGTATTTGAAATTCGAAAACACATTGGTACGTGGTGGGGATCGAACCCGCGTCTCCCGGATGGGAGGCAGCGGCTCTAGCAACTAGACCACCGACGCTCTAGAGTACCAGATACGGGATAGTTTATTGTCTGAATTACACACCTCAGTTAATCAAAATACTAATTCACTAACCACATCCGATCATCCGCCACAACCACAGAACATATTATAAAAGAGGCAGCCACAACAATAGACGAAGTCATACAGTTCCAGAATGTCAATGTCAATACCTTGCTTGCATGCATGAATGCATGTATCAAGCATGCAAGCAAGGTATTGACACCTTCACAGGATACATATAACACCCCTCTTTTTTGCGTCGGAGGTTAAAAACATAAAAAGACTAAAGTTCAGCTAATAAGCGGCCTTATTGTTAAAGTAGAAAATCTCTTCCAGGCAACCATCGGGTATGAAAGTCGCGTGAAATGAAAAGTGAAGTGGAATGTTGTAAGCTAACATACAAACAAACACATAACAAAATAATAACACCACTTCAAAAAGCATTCCATATCTACTTGAAGAAAAAAGAGTTTAGGTGGGTGGGGTGGGTGGTAGTGGTGGTTTAGGTTTAGGAGGTTGGGTTTGGGTTTTTAGGTTTTTAAAATAGGTTTTGGGTTTTTTGTTAAGTGTTTTACTTACTTATTTACTTTTTGATATTATGGCTAGGGCACTTCCCATTCCATAGCACCATTGTGGCACCATGCTGAGCTGGGACCTCTTGGCTTGCCAAATCGCAACAAATATAATTTTATTTTTGTTTTCTTTATTATTGTAAGCAAATAAACGTTATTTCTTTCTTTCTTTCTTTATTACGATAAGAGCGTTCGGCTCTCGATCGGAGGCTCTGGGTTCAGTGCCCAGTGGGGCGTAGGTGAAATAGCTTTGTGAGACTTTCCTCAGTTAGGCTAGAACTTGTCTGAGAATTAAGATGATTCCGTGCTTTAGAAGGTACGCCGCCCGTCTATTTATCTACACGAGCAATGTCAATGGCCTTTGGCGGCTCTGCCTTTATAATCTAACACCAGGGTTTGTGAGGTCGGTTACGATGAAGAAGAATGACCATATTTTAGAAGAAAGTCATTCAGATTTTCCCATTTAGATATTAAGCCCCTTAATGGCTTTTGCAAAAAATCAGTAGCGCCATACGTAATTAATATCATGATTTTACAGAGCTAAAAAAAAACCGGCCAAGCACGTGTCCAGGCCACGCAAAGTGTAAGGTTCCGTAGTTGTTCACGTTTAAGACAGTTAACATTCTCTATATTTTTCTATGATATCTTTGGTTTGTAATTTTACAAGTTGGTCTATTATTTGATAACCTATAAAGCCTACTTGATGTTGATAGTTTTCCTTTTAAACTCATCATATAGGTACACTACTATCGCGAATTACATTTCCAAACAAAAATAAGCACTTTAAAACGAAATATTTTTAAAACGTACCATCGATAAATGGTTTTAGCAAACCCCCATTATTTTTTAATAAAAAACCTATCCAACGGTACCTCACACTATAAGGTAATCGTGAATTAAAAAAATAACCTCCACTTTATTTGTACCAGAGGAACAGTTTTCTTTTTCAGACAGACAGACAGACGGACATGGCGAAACTATGAGGGTTCCTTTTTTAGTACGGAACCCTAAAAATGGCGTAACAGCCTCATCTAGCTAAATAAGTCGAATTATCAGAAAAATTACAAAACAATAATCATTTATCTTACATAAGTAACGTTTAAGTTACGACATAATTTTAGATTAATATATTGTGTGATTGCTGCTCTGTAAAGTTTTTACTTTGACATTTATTTCTGATTTTAAAACTACCTGCATAGTTCTGATCTCGCCTAATAATTAAACCTGAAACAAGTAAAAACTTATTAAAAACAAATCTTTTGAGCTTCTATGGTTAATTATCCACCTTCAATCTTATTTATTGGGTAAATACACAGAACAATAAAAGAGGGTAGGTCAATATCTATTTTGAACACCTTGATATAAAGGCATGGACCCCGTTTCACGAAGCAACAAGTTACAATTTGATATTCATTGCGTAGCCAATTCGCCTAAACTGTACACCCTTATAGTTTTATCTTTTTGAATTGTACTTGTAATTTGTAACTTGTAGCTTCGTCCCCTGGGGGCCGTTTCACGAAGCTACAAGTTATAAATTACAAGTAAAATTCGATGTACATTGCGTAGACGATTAGGTAAAACGATAATGGCTTAAAGTTTAGGCGAATTAGAAACGGGGCCCTGGTTACCCAGTATGAGCTGCTGACGTGAGAGCATTTAACACATTTTTGTTATTGGCATTTAGAGCAGATCACGCTCTTATTAATAAAATTGATGTACTAAATACATTCTAGAAGATAGTTTCCTGCTGGCGTTACATTACATTATATGGTCGGTCAGTAAAATGTTTAAGGATTCGAAGCGTTCACCCGTCCAGGGCCTCGATTGCGTAAGTCGAGCTTGCTTCGTTCACTTGGCTTGGCATCAAGCAAGTTGAACGGTATTCCGATTCCGATTGTAGGAATTGTCTAACTTTTGGGACGGTAATCGTCTTGGGGACAAAGAGTAAAAATACTCACTTGTAATCGTCTTCGTTGACTTGGCTTGCTCCTTACGCGATCGCTTGAAAGCCGCTGGCGGTCTTCAAACCCGCCCCAAGCAAAGCAAGTCCGCTTACGCAATCGCCCGGCAGGGCCCCGTTTCACGAAGCAACAAGTTACTAGTAACAAGTTACAATTTGATATACATTGCGTAGTCAATTCGCCTAAAATGTTATCCCTTATCGTTTTATCTAATCGTCTACGCAATGTACGTCGAATTGTACTTGTAATTTGTAACTTGTAGCTTCGTGAAACGGCCCCCAGCTCGACCGCCTCTTTGGATTTGAACGGTGTGTGTGTTGTGTACGTTGTGTATGCCTGTCGTACGACAAAATTATTATAATTCCTAAAGCTGGATCGGTCACATGGTGGAGTAGGACGGAAGATCAGTAGTCCAAGCCGTGAGTACGAATACTTACATCTACGGTGCTCAATGGATTTGGATGAAATTTGGAATGGAGATATATAGTTTGAAATCTGAATTAACATAAAGGATACTTTTTACAGGAAAAAGTCTTATTCCTACGGGAAAATCTTAGGCACAGTTTCCACCAAAGCGGAGAGGAGAGGAGATGTGTTTGAATAACCAATCAGATTTTGTTATTTCCACATCTCCTCTCCGCTTAGCTTCAATAACGAAATCTGATTGGTTATTCAAACACAATCCTCTCCTCTCCGCTTTGGTGGAAACCGGGCCTTACACAACGCGAGCGTAGCTGGGCGGGATTCGAACCCGCGACTCTGGGCTTCGTAAGCAGGCTTAATACCGACTAGGCTACGACATGCATCTTCATTATCATACATGATACAACTATACACAACATTGCTTAATTACATGTTGTCTTGCCGATTTCCTCTTAAAAGTATCCTTGACCGGTCATGGCAAAGAAAACAGGTTACCAAAAAAGCAGTTTAAGAATTATTATATGGACGCATCGGTCAATCAATTTTATTATCAAGGAGTTTACTGTGCATCGACCCTTAGTGTTTGTGGAGTCCAACCTTCAACTTAATCAAACCAGAACTATAAAGTACTTCTAGGTTTAAAAGAAAACAATATAACTAATTCTAGGTATAAGAGCGTCGTTGGTGTAGGGCTAGGGCCGCTTTCTCCCGTCCGGGAGACACGGGTTCGATCTCCACCGCCCACCACCTTGGACAAATTAGCCCACCACGTACTAATAATTGTTTTCGAATTTCGAATTCATTATGTACGCTTATTCGATGCTCTTACGGTAAAGGAAAACATCGTGAGTAAACCTGCCACACTCCTGCGAAGAAATTCAAAAGTTGTGTGTGAAGTCGACCAACCCGCACTGGGCCAGCGTGGTTTACGCAGTAACTATTAATCTGTGGCGTGGTCGACTAAGGCCTGATCGCCATAATACAGGGTAGGCTTCAGCCCCTCGGTGGAGAAGTATGTGAGCTGTTGATGAGTAAATAGTGACTTGTTTGTCGATAGAACAAAGCATGCAAGGTTGCCTGGAAGAAATTGCTGTGAAGCACTTCCACTTTTTATTATTCCTGTGTGAAAGAAAGTGAAGAAGAAAGTATATTCATTCATTTAATGTATAACTAGACTTTAAATCGCTATTTAATTATAAGTAGTTATAATAAATAATATGTTCAGGTGAATTTTTTTTTTAATGACGGTGTTTTCTTCAATAACCAGTATTCTAGCCGTGTAAACGATAAAAACTTTTATTAACGTCGATGAGAATCTCAACCTTATACGTAGTGCATAAGGATAATGAAAGCAGACAAAAAACAGGTAAATTCAACATGTGTTTTTCCGGCGGCGCCTCGCTCTTTACATATACCTCAAGTAGGAACTTACTCTGCTAGTCTCCATAGCTCGCTAGTCGCAGCCTGAGCTCCGAATACTCTGCAGCGAAAACCTATATTGTTTACATAGTTATTGAGAGATTTTGTCTCTCTAATTGTAAAACTAAGTATTTTGGACATAGTGAAGGGAAGGATTAGTGACAAATAAAGAAGTTTGTGTAGAAAAATGACTGTGATGGTGCTGAGTCGGATGGCGGAGTGGAAGGGGCCCTTGCGGCAGACGCTGCTGGTGTTATTGAGTGAGTGACTTTAGCTGTTTACGGTATATGGCGGGAAAATGCTTACGTCACAGTTTTAAACATATTCTAATGAAAGCAGAGTTGATTGGACGTAAGTAATAATATTGTTAGGTTTTATGAGCCGTGTGGTGACGGTAGACACCGACATTTGTCATCAACCCCTACTCTTCCCGTGGGTGTCGTAAGAGGCGACTTAGGGACGGACTACACTACACACTGAACAGGGAATGGGCAGCAGCACTCTGATACAGTAACCTTTTAATCTGCGATCTCCAACCCGCCTGCCAAGCGTGGAGATTATGGCAAAGCCAAACACTTAAGGGGAGGAGGCTCATAGTCCAGCAGTGGACTGTAACGGGCCGTTGATGAGGTTTTATGAGATGAAGTAACCATTTTTTTCTAACAATAGGATTTATCAACAGATTAGTTGCGCAGCACAATTTTTGGAAAACTTTTACGTTTTTATATCGTTGTAAATCAACACCGAGTTTTATCGATTTTGATATATTTTGATAAATAAGTAGGTAATTATAGTAGGCATGTCAAGAATGTGGAAGGCACTAGGTATATGAAAATGTATAAAAAACTAGTTACTTCAAAAGGGTAAACTTTGAAAAATAACTTTGAAAACATAAAACTACAAAATACGCTTTCTTGTACCAGATTTCTCTCTTCCTAGGTCTGCTGGAAGACATTTCGTTAGAAATAAGCAGTGCCTGTTGTGTCGTTTTTCTTTATGTTCGTATTTTATTCTGTAATGTTCTTGTGTACAATAAATAAATAAATAAATACGTTTCTTCGGATTTGCGCGGTCGGGTTTTTACACTTATAATTTTTTCTTCTTACTATACTTGGGTTACTGTAGGATGAGCTCTGACAGATTACAATTTTAAGAACTTTTTAATATTATTTCGTTTATTTATTTATTTATTAAGTAAAATTACATACTATTTAACGATAAAAAAGAGGTGAAGTTACTTTTTTTTAAATATTTTTAGCTATTATGGTTTTTAAACTGAATATTATTAAAAAAAGTTGTTAACGTCGTATGAAAAAATTTGAAGCTGTCAGAACCCATCCTATAATAACCCAACTATAACAGTTCCTTTGCCTCTACCACGTGCGTGAGACAGGATAAACAAAAAACAATATTGAACCATTGTAAATGAATCAGGTGGGATTGCCCGTTTCTTAGATTAAGTATCTATTTTGTTTTGTAAATATTAATAAATAATTGTATTAAAAGCCATGCTCCGCCTGCCGTGGCGGTGTGGCGCGTCTGGCATGTTCGCAGACAACAGGGTGGATGATTTTTATGCCGTCATGAGAAGGACTAAAGCTGGCTTTCATGAGCTAGTAAGAAATGTATTTCACACAGTCTATATGCGCGATGTTAATTTTAACATGAAGAAATATTTAGTTGGCAGATATCTGGTTGGAATGTCAATTAAGCTCACTATAGAGTGCTGAGTTCGCTGGGTCTCATATTTTGACATAATATTATTTTGACATTTATATTTTGGATGATTTTTCATATATGGGACTGTATATAATGTATACCATGCCTGAAATAAATATATTTTAATTTAATTTAATTAGTACCCAATGACATCAATGGAGCGGTTCAAGAAATTAATTCCGACCTAAGTAGAATAGCGGGTTCGTCTGTGGGGAACTGTCTAGCCTTAAATGCCAGTAAAACAAAATGTTTAGTGCTAGGCTCTCGAAGACAGATTGAATTGACAATTGCTCAGAATCCACAGATTACTGTAAATAATGATATCGTTGAGCGAGTGGAAGAAGCCCGAAACCTTGGCCTCATCATAGACGGCGAACTGCGCTTTGAGCGACACGTGCTTGATATTATGAGAAATTGTTTCTACAGGCTCAAAGTTCTCTACAGAATACGGGATTTCATTAGTATAAGACTGTGTGACGCTCTGATTTTATCAAAGCACTGTTTAGCGGTGTACGCCCTTGTTTACTGGAACGAACGCAGCGAGTTATCCAAAGAGTGCAGAATGCATGTGCTCGGTACTGTTTCAGTATTCCCCCTCGCTCACATGTTACACCTTTTGTCAATAGCGGCAACATCTTAAAGAGCGACAGAAATTGTATCTTGCCAATTTGTTGTTTGGTATCATTAAGTCATGTAAACCAGAATATTTATTTAAAAAACTTACTTGGAGGTGTACAATAAACAGAAATCCGGTGAGAAACTGCACTGTACCTTTGGCAGCTTGCAAGTACAGAACTGCTGCTTTTCGGTGTAGTTTCACTTTCTCATCCACTCATTGTTGGAACGATATTCCCCCTCCTATCCGGGTCCAAAACACACGACACACATTTAAAAAAACATTATAAATCGTATCTTTTAGCTGATATACTCAATTCATAATAAATTTGTTAATCAATTAATTATTTTTACCTTAATTGTTAATATTTACATTTAAATTACCTACTCTATAAAATCATCGTTTCTACTCCACTCTTATTGCTTTTTAATTATAATATTTTTTTTAATTCAATCGCTAGTTATATTTTTGTAAGGTAGGTACTCACATTACGCACCTTCTCTTCACACTCGAACACTTGTCATCGCGGAATGCTTGTAAATTGCCCAATTTCATGATGACACTATTATAAAGACTTTTACTACTGACTGATGCAACCAGTGCAATTCATTAATCTTACTGTACTTGTTAATAGAATCAACCAATATCATTTACTTATCACACTGTATGCACGGTGCGTCCTGTGCTTGTGGGCGACAGCTGAAAATCAGCGTTGTGTAATGGTGTGCATTTAATTGTAACTATAGCACAACTTAATGCTGAGCTTGTTGCCTTTTTGCAGCACATATGATAAAATAATTAAGTTGGAGCAGTAGTGTGCGAAATATTGTTCTCGACTAATGTGTAGACTCCTTAACCGTCAGGTTTGCAACTGCGTTGCAACCGATGGCCGGCACAATATAATTGTTTTCGTTTGAGTATACCCTCGAATTTGTATGTTACATTGTTTTGTTTTTGTGTGTGCTGTAAATAAAGATTTTTCTATTCTATTCCTATTCTATTCTAATTGCTTTTGTAGTAGGTACTTATTACGTATATCCAGAGTAGGTAAGGTACAGGGAAAATATTAATTTGTTTCCATTTTGCATGAAAAGGAAAGTTCTAGAAGTAACACTCGTATCACAAAACATCTTACACACAGTTTGCTATCATTAGTTAAATTTTCGAGCAAATAATTGAAAATTGAGGTGTAAAGGCTTTAATATTATGGTGATGGATAATGAATTAATGAATATAACTGCATAAAATCTGCTGTCAAACTGTGCAGTCAGATTGCAGTCGGCATCATCAGTCGTTTAGAATGTATCTGCTGCTGCTGCTGTCTGCCCACTTGCTGCTGTCTGCCCGTGGCTTTGCTTCCGTGGTGTAATTTTTTTTTTCGGAATATGTATTGTGGTAATCCAGCTTACAAACTATCTCCATTCCAAATGTTCAGTAGTTTCGGCGTGAAAGCGGAACAACCATCCAAACATCCAAATATCCAAACATGCTTTAATAAAAATAATATTGTGTACGTTTGCAATAGGTACGATAATTTCACGCGAACATCGTGTGAAAAAAAATTATGACGTCACCTCACATAATTGCAACCGGCCATCCTACTCGACTTTAATCGTATTGTAATACTGCTTATTTATTTATTTATTTACTAGCTGTCCCGGCAGACGTTGTCCTGCCATTTTTCCCAACATCTGCCCTACACCTACTCTACACCTACCCTACACCTACCCTACACCTACCCTACACCTACCCTTGACCTGAAAACTAAATTTTCGTTTTATTTTCTGTTACTTATTATATTTTATGTTTCTCACCACCTTCCCTGAACTTCCACAAATTTCAAATCAGTCCAGCCATTCTCGAGTTTTAGCGAGACAAACGAACAGCAATTGATTTTTATGTACATAGATAAAAAAGTTGTAAAACGTGTTGTGAACACGAAACAAACAATAAAATGCAACGTTATCCTTCGTATCAGCATTAATTTTGCTCTATATCAGCTCTATGTTCTCACCGTGAGCACAGCCGCCGTGGGGCTCAATCCCTCCTTACATTATGGTTACGAACGATTCAGGACTAAGTATTTATTGAGATGTTAATCATCTGCCTGTTTCAGTTTAAAGTAAAAAATAAATATGCGATAGATGTCTTCAATTTTAGGTTTTACGAGTATTACTATTATTTATTCCGTGGTTTATAGAGAACAAGGGTAGGTTTTTCGTCATCATAAAAGTGGGTTAAGGTAGACGATATAACTTTTAGTGTTTTTACTTTACTTACTTACTTACTTACTTTAACAGGTGCAGAGCGTTAAAGTAAGTAACGCATTTATAGAGCGAGTGAAAGAGAGAAGGATACATCACTCAAGGTCAGCGTTCATTGAGCGCCCGTTGAGCGAGTCGTACCTATTAGTGGATCTGCTTCTTTAGATGAAAACATGCGCTTGGTCTTTAGAAGTCAAGTGTAGTTCAGTGGAGTCAATCATAGCCGTGGTAACAAAAACTCGTAAAAACATGTAAATTTTAATGAATGTACGAGAATTTATCTACGAGGATAAAATTGTGCATAAAGATAACATAGTATTTCAAAGTATAGTCGCACTTGACATGACTACATTATAACTTATGAGCTTGAATGTGCGTTAACCGCAATTGAAACCATTGATTATTATAATTGAGAAGTATTACTAGCAGTATTGAAGCAGCAAGTAGGCAGTTTGTTTTTATATTTTTATCTAAAAAACTTTGGAAAACCCGAAACAGACAGAAATAACTTGACCGACAAAAACTTGAGGACGAGATATCAAGTATCAAGTTCGTGACGTTGTATAAGACCCATAAAGAGAATTAAATATAAACATAAATCAGATCATACACATCCCCACCTATGGATTCAAGTTTACCCTAAATAAGGGCAAAAATATACCTAAAGCGCTGTCAAGGATCAAAGTGTTCAGCAGCACGCGCATGCTCTACAACAAAATAATATTTGGTCACAACATAACCTTTGCTGCCTCAATTACATGAAAAGTAATAATAGTAAATGGAGATTCTTGGACGATTTCTTGGATCATTTGCAAGTAATAAACAGTGACTGGTTGTGTATTTGTTTCCTATTTAATATTTTTGTGTGCAAAATAGGAAATAATAATTAATAAAAACTAAACAGTAAGTAATGAAAATAAGAATAATTTATTGAGGCTTCGACATTAACGTTATATCGGTAAGAAAGACATACTCATATTAGTTACGTTAACCTTTTTTCAAAAGTGAAAACATGGCCTTTTCACAACTTTGCCCGCATACTAGAAGAAGTATAAAGATGGTAAGTTATACTACTGTGGTTCTGGATGGTGATGATAACAACTTTTGTATATTTTAGTAAAAATAAATTGAATTGAACATCTATTCATAGTTCTTGAAAAAGGTATTTTTTCGATGGACATTAGCCGCTCCTAATATCCAACTAGCTCAGTATAGAATTTGATACAAGGTGTTGGGCGTAAATAAGTGTATCGAAGCATCTCTGTTATTATATGAGAAATATAGTTTTGCAGTCTTCTTCTTCGTGTGTGTAAGATCGACAACCGAGCTCACAAACCACGTGTCAGAAAGGCCACTGACTTGGCTCGCGTGACGACTGCTTCTAAAGCACGGAATCATCTTTCTTTTCGGTCATTTAGGTGATTTCTGCCTGCAATGTGGGGAAACCTTCACAGACATGCTTTGGATGACAGCTAATACTAAATCTATGGGTGTAAGTGTCAGAAAAATAAGAAGCCTTGCTGCTCTATGAACTACTAATTATTATCTGAGAAAAAAAATCTGGTTGCTTTGTTACAAGTCCCCTCGGGTAGCGATGTCGCTCGCAACTACACCGTAGATCTTGAATACTGGGTGATTACAGAATACATTATGGCTATTTCAAGATTAGAGCTGGTAGATGCGTTGTGGAAGATATGGCCGCCATCTTTAATGGGATAGGTTCGATTGCCTCCCTTTCTTAACCTAGTCTCTTAGTTACCAGCAGCGGCATCCTGAAGCTATCGTCTTCAACATCTGCAAGTATCATCTATGCTCATAGTGAGAGGAGGAAAACGCTGATATGTTATTGGTAATAAGACAATCCACCCACAGGAAATTTTGTTATTTCATAATATTCTGTGTTATGTTTTATCTTCAAACGCACTGAGAAACGGAGTGTGCACTGTGTGTGCGTGCGGCGAAGCAAAGACTATTACTATGGCGCACACATACAAGCCGCGCGCGGGGCGTTTGTATGAAGATAACCTACTTTGCAATCTTTCTACTATGGTTTTATCAGCCAATGACAGTGGTTGTGTCTTGGGAAAGAAAAATCTTCCATGACACCCGGTATGTGCCATGCGGTAGTGCCTAGCGCGTAGGGAACCCTAGGAGGGCTATTTTTCTAAGTTTTTTTTATTTACTACACTTGTATTGTTTGCTATGACAAAAAATAAAGAGGACGATGCCTTTTATCAAAGATTTTTGAGAGAGAAGAAAGAGTATATAAAACCTCTTTGCATTATTATTGTTCGAGGAATTACCGAGGTTTTCTCCTCCAAGTTCCGAGGAAGCGTCCTTTTTCCTCCGAGGCCGCAACTGAATAATATTTGGGGAAAGTTTCTCTATGGAAGTACTTACGTGTCACTGTCATATACCTAACAGTTTTCAAATATTGTTCAACAATTTTATAACCATAGAAATATGCCATAAACTTAATAAATAAATAAAAAAAAAAGATTAAAATGTGGTCATCGAAATCATAGTAAACACCAGTAAACACAAACAGAAAATAGTCCACTGTACCACCAATGCAATAACCATACTACTTGTACCCATACAAGATGACTGAGGTAAGAAGATCCTACTATCTTACAGAATTTTAGCACAATCTGTTTATTTATTTTCATATA
Source organism: Carpatolechia fugitivella (assembly GCA_951230895.1). Lineage (NCBI taxonomy): Eukaryota > Metazoa > Arthropoda > Insecta > Lepidoptera > Gelechiidae > Carpatolechia > Carpatolechia fugitivella. The sequence goes on from OX579665.1 coordinate 499,810, forward strand.
TGCAGGATTCATCATTATAAATAGTCGACCATTCTGGCCTAGTGCGGGTTGGTCGACTTCACACACCTTTGATTTTTTCGCGGAAGTGTTCAGGTTCCCTGGCGATGTTTTACATTTTGCGGAACCTATACATTATGAATTCGAAAACACATTGGAACGTCGTGAGGATCGAAACCACGCAAGACAGCGGACGTGATGAAGAGCATCACTAGGATATATAAATCGGATAAATATTATAGACACCTTCTGAATTATTCTGTATATTAGTACAACCAGGCATATTTTTACTGGTTGGATAGGTTAGGTTATCTTGATTTGTATAACAAAGAATTCCCAACAAACTACGACCTACAAAAAGAAACAATTATTTCTATGAAAAATTTAAATATTTTTTTATAACTACTTACTTACTTAACTTACTTCGAGCCATGTTTATTGGGAAAAGTTACTGTACCTATCCTATATAAATAAATAAATTTGTAGAGTCATCTCACACACAGACATCTATCTCACACACAGACATTTATCTGACGATGAGCGTCTAAATTGTCATTTTGAGGCACGGACTCAGGAATCATCTTTCTCATCGGACAACCAGGGGATTCACCCTGCAATGTCCTAATCAAACTGGGGGGAAGCACAAAGATTTTTGTTTGACAATGTCCCCGGGATTCGAACCCAGAGCGTTAGTAATGAGAGTTACATTCACGCCTCAATATCAGCGGGGTAAGCAGAGACCGCTTCTTTCCACTTGCTATGATAAAAAGTACATAATATAAATTATGTTGCAGATGGATTGTCGAATCAGCAATTTTACAAAAGAGCGGTTTGTAAAACAACTGATTTGACAGTGCATCGGCACATGATGATGACTATGTACTCATTTAATTATTCATCAACTTTACAGGAATGCACATCTTGTGCCTGCTGTTGCGATACTAACGATATACGAGGTATGTAATGTATACGAAAATAACGTAACAAATATTTGATCATCATCCCGAACCTTCTGGTGAACAAAGCGGCTGATTATTGTCTGCATTGCATCCCATTTCGCGGTACAAGCGTCGCGTCGCGTCGTCCTAGACACGCTCTCAGATTATGACGATGAAATTTAATCACCACCGTCGCGATTAAAGCTGCCATTTCGAGTAGGCCTACACTGTAGCAGCTGCCACGACAGGATTGCTGGCCGCTCGATGATGATAGATAGTAGTTTGAAGGTGGTGAAGATGAGGTAGAAGATGTAGTAGTAGAGAAGTAGCGTGGCAGAAGAAAACAGGGTTCAGTCCAGATAGTTGCACACACGGTTTATTAGTATAAGAAATTAACGTAACACTTAAAAATCTTACTTTCAAATATAATCAATAAAATACGGTTAATAAGATGATCAAAGTCTGACGACTTGAGATGGAATGAGGAAATTTTGGAAAACTTGGCAGGCTATGGAAGAAGCTGTTGGACCTTACTTAAATATTATAAACGCGAAAGTATGGGGTATAAGTTCGATTGTTCCTCTTGCACCTCTAAGTAAATCATTTAGCGGATTTGTATGAAATTTTCGCAAGCTTCGTATAGGATAGTTTTTACCGCTGGATCTTTTTTATCTTCGGAAGAAATAAATTTAATAAATAATTCGTCGTTTCTTCTTTATAGACTTTCCGTGCATATTCCGTACATATGATACTGAATGTGACTACACAGCCACCTTTTTGGAACTATTAGTAGCTGGCGTTATGCATTTCTTCTTCCTCGTCATCGTCTGCCAAGTGTGGTGCATCATAGTTAATAAAACTATTGAACTCAAAAATAAAGTTAATTGAAAGTTTACAGCTTCCGAAACGTAAGTATCACCACTTTTTACATTTAGCCTAATTTTTAAACTCCTGAACTTTTAATACAGTCTTGATGGCCCTTTGCAAAAAAACCGCGGTTGTGAACAGAAGACTACCTAAATATATAAATTCAATCTCCAAAAGTATATACCTATAATAAGAGTTTATGATCTTTTAGTCTGTCTTTGCATCCTTAACAAGAAAACCTTTATTTTCAGCTGCATTAAAAAATCAAAGTACTGTTTTGAAATCAAACTGGTTATACGTCTTCTTATTATGGGTACCTGAATTATGGAATCCAACTTCGTGACCACCGGATAATCGTAAAAGCTACTTACTGCAGAAGAGCAGACGCAGCAGCGCATTGTTGATATTTTTAAATGACAATCAAAGAAAAAGCTCAATGACAGTAGAAGAAAAAGTTAGTTACGATTGGCTAGACATGGACGATTCGAAGTATCCCACCAACTTGAAAGTAGCGAGCATGCTCGACAGACGCATTAGCGCTGTCAACAAAGTAGCTAATGACTCTCCCAAAGACTATTCAAGTAAAAAACAAAAATCTGGCAGAAAGTCTAAGGCGAATGCCATACAGTGTGCCACGGTAATCAGCAATATGTTTACTTTCCATGAGTCGTTTTTTGACTTGACTTGTTGTTTTTTTTATCATACTTTTATTTAAGATCATTAAAATTTTGTGTAGTAGGTGCGGTGCATAAGTACATACAGGCATGTATATTATCAAGCTCGTATCCCCGAGCTTTAGTGGTTTCCAAGGAGCACCCACTAAAGTATAGTATTACGTATTACGTAAAGATTATCTTTAGTTTTTTCGATTTAAATTAGCTTTCTATAAATTGTCGTTCTTGTGTCACCGAGCGAGCGCGCAGCGTCTCCGTTTCAGCTCGGCCAAAATTGCTTTAATTTTATATGTCCATCTATCTGTTTGTTCCACTCTACAGGTCGCGGTTCTCAACCGATTCTCGTGAATTTTTGTGAGCAGGTTCAATAAATACAGATTTTTTTGTCGAGTCAGTTTTTGGAAATTTAAAAAAATTACTGAGTTAATAGGGACGTAAAAAGATCATAAATTAGCAAACAAAAAATACTCGTGAGCCTCTAGCTCACAGAGCCACTAGTGATAGGGTTGTCTCTTGACACTTTAACGTAATTTTTCAAACGATATTATTTTTGTTTTTAACTTTGTCAACCGATAAAAGACGATAACCTTATCCTTCCTTCTAGCTTACTATCATGATCACTTATGAACATTATTATTGAAGTGTATAATTTCGATAATGTAGTGTTCCAGTGAATGTTTTGGGGCTATAAACTTAAATAGAACAATTGAATCGCTTACACTTTGCTGACATTTTTAGATGATGCCAAGAAGCCTTGTGGTGGCTTCAGTAATTGTACTATCACATTATTGAGCCTAATTCACCAAACTATCATCCAACGATATATCTTAAACCTACAAATATCACTCGACACTGGCGAAATACGTATACATAAGATGTGTCGCCATTAGTTAGGAAGAAGAAAAATTAAATTTCCATAACAAAACGATTTAACTCTGATTTATCTTCCAGGAAACACTGGTGGATTCTATAAAATATTACTTTGGAAAAGGGTGTTGTAAGGAACTGATATGCTGCACTGGATTGAACTTCGCGTTGTTTCTATGCGCATTATTTGGAGGGCTTCTAGTGTTATTGCTGCTGTATCAAACTTTAAATTCTATTTTCAATTCTGAAGATTGTTCTCCTGCACCAGTTGCAGCACAAGGAGCTAGATCTAGATCTAGATCGCGATTTTGCTGAATTTGACAGTTCATTGTATTGTAGTGTCTTATGACATTGTGAGTTTCTATTGGTCACACAGTCACGCTCTAATCCTTAATTCTGTGATTTAAGTTCGAATAAATGGCCGGATATTAGGATATATTATAGCTGTCAAACTTCGAATTTGAATGTTATGGACGCGTCGATTGCACAATTTTAGAGAGAGAGCATGTAAAAAATCCGACTTAAAAATATTAGGTCCTTACATATGAAATTGGCGTTTTGTCGTACTGGCCACTTTGATCACAAATTTCTCCTATTTGGTTAGGAATTCGAAATTCAAATTTATACAGCTATTTCCACATGTAGTTGTGTTTCGTAAACCGTCATTCATTTGTTTTTTTACTTATCTTTTTTCTGTTTGCATCGCTCGATTTACAAAATGGAAAATTTGAAATATCGCGTTATTTACGAGTACGAGTTCCACCGTGGCACCAGTGCTGCGGAAACGGCTCGAAGGGTTAATGATGTGTATGGCGGTTGTGTCGCAAAAGAAAACACAGTGCGTTTTTGGTTCCAACGTTTTCGTTCTGAAAATTTCGACCTGCAAAACAAGCCCCGTGGACGGCCGGAGACCCAAGTTGATAATGAAGCATTGAAGGCTATTGTGGAAGCGGATCCATCGCAAACCACGTCCGAGTTAGCTGCAGGCTTCGGTGTTAGTGATAAAACTGTTTTAATCCACTTGAAGCAAATTGGGAAGATTAAAAAACTTGAAAGGTGGGTTCCTCACGAATTGAGTGAAGCAAACCGGCAAACGCGCGTCAACTGCTGCGTTACATTACTTGACCGGCACAATAACGAAGGGATTTTAAATCGAATCATTACCTGTGATGAAAAGTGGATTCTCTACGATAATCGGAAGCGCTCATCGCAATGGCTGGACCCTGGCAAGCCAGCCAAAGCCTGCTCCAAGCGAAAATTGACCAATAAAAAGTTACTTGTAAGCGTTTGGTGGACTAGCGCCGGTGTCGTTCATTACAGTTTTCTCAAATCTGGCCAGACGATTACGGCAGATGACTATTGTCAGCAATTGCAAACCATGATGGAAAAGCTAGCTGGTAAACAACCGAGGCTGGTCAATCGCTCTACGCCACTGCTGCTTCACGACAACGCTAGACCACACACTGCACAACAGACGGCTAGCAAATTAGAAGAGCTTCAATTGGAATGTCTAAGGCATCCACCGTACTCCCCGGACCTTGCTCCAACAGATTACCATTTTTTTCGAAATTTGGATAACTTCTTGCAAGGGAAAAAATTCAACTCAGATGGGGCAGTCCAAATCGCCTTCAAAGATTTTATTGATTCCCGTCCGAATGGTTTTTTTAGTAAAGGGATCAATGAACTACCTATGAGATGGCAAAAGTGCATAGATTACAATGGCTCATACTTTGATTAAATAAATATACTATATAAAAATTTTTCGACTTTTTGTTCCTCCCATACAAAACGCCAATTTCATATGTAAGGACCTCATCGAACGGGGTTTTGCAACGCGTCAATCACGGGCGGTCACCTACTTTCGCGATCGGACTAATATTTTAAATCTAACAGCTGCGCCCAAATTTTAGGTAATTATAATTCATTCAAAATAATATCATTCGTTCAGCGGCATTCATCTCCTCTATTTCATTGGTCATAAAAATGTAAAGGATAGCTGTATTAGAGCATGGCTGTGTGATTCGGTACCATTATCCTTGTTTGTTATAATCTCATTCTTCTTACACTAGCAGTGGTAGTAGGCTAGTGACATGGCTGGTGTGCTGACTACATCCATAGATATAGAAAAGCATTTATTCCTTGAAAACATAATCACATACAACACAAACAAAGTTCAGGGGTAGTAAGTAACTTATGTTAAAACACAAAAACTTGATCATCATGTCGTCCGCACCGTATGCGTATGCGGCGACGGCGGCGACTCCTACATTTTTAATCCGGGTAGTTTGTGTGGTGGGCTCTGATGTGGCTTACAAAAACTTAACATAAATGTGAATGCTGTATTGCATCAAGGAAAGGGTTCCGGCTCAGCATGTGCTGCAGACAAGACTACAGCGCTTATTTCTTGTTGCAGTGCAATATCTAATTTTAATAACAGAAATCTTATAATTTTCAGTACAGCATGAATCAGGAGAAAAATAAAAGTTTTTATATTGTCTTAAACTATATGTTTAAACGTGGTCGCTCAAAATCAAAATCTATCCAAACACAAAAGAAATCGAAGCATCTAATACTCGATAAGGAAGATGTAGGTACAGTGTACCCCATCAACCAATGTCATTTGGCTACTAATTTTCCGGAGCCAATAAGTTTTTTGGTAATTGCATATTTACTATTTACATAGAGGCAAGAAAAAAGTGTTCAACTTTCCATATCGATTATAATATCCTAAATATTAGATCTTTACTACATTGTCAAATTGCTGTTGCATCCGTCTCAAGTGCGAATCAAACCAAGTAAAAACTTCTTGTAATATACTAATAGTCGATTTTGATCAGCTATATGATCCTCCTCTACCTACTTATCTTTTTCCGTGTGTGATATGACAGGCAAATTTATTTTGATCAACTAGAAAAGCAGTATAATTAATAAATGGGTAGTAGATTGAAGGATTGGAAAGCAAAACAAACCATTGGGCATTGACGAAGAGCGGGACAAGGGCAGCTCCTCGTAAAAGGGCCGAGGGTGAAGGCCGAAACCCAGAACACAATCCAGGTTGGATAGAATGTTTAAGGCCCTCGTACCAAGAAATGGGTCACCATGTTCCAGAAATCCCGGACTCCATATCATTACAGCTGTCTGTTAATAAATAAATAATTAACAACGTATATAAGTGGCGCATTACGACTGAACGTCGTCGCGACTTAAATCGAATCAAATCTTTATTTGATAAGAAATAGGTTTACAAACAAGGTCTCAATATAAAGCTGTCAACCATTGTCTCAATTTTTTGGTCATCAATTTAAAAGGATGAGTTCACTGGGATCTCCTGGGGGATCGGGTTAGGGGATCCTAGTGGCTGAATTGGCTTAAATTTATCAGGTATCTTTTGTAGATCTGCAACTTTTTCTGCACAGAGAAGTTTTTGGACGGAACCCTGTAACTAATCTGTGGCATTCTTCTTACACCTTGGATTTAATTCCATTGCAGTTTTAAATAAGTGGGGATGCTGCTTTACAAATTTAATATTTCTAGAATGTACATTCCTGGCAACCCCAACTAGGCTAAAGCACTACATCGATAAAAAATCATAACTCAGAAAAAACACAAAATATAAAAAATCTGGACGATCAAATTGTTTGTTTGTTTGTCTTGTTGTATTTTTAGAACTGATAAATTTATGAAAATGTAGTTGTAGTTACAGATAGCGAAAGTACTAAAAACGGCCGCGGTATTTGCACTTTTGGGAGCCCCTTAACATTTTTTTCTCCTTTAAGTATCAAATATTTCAATTTGTGTATTATAATATTACTGATGGTATAAATTATATCGTCCACATGTTATCCCTTGTTTTTTTCAGAACCGCTATTTTGGTAAAGGATGCTGCGATGATTTTTTGTGCTGTATCGGATTGGATATAGCATTAAAACTATGCACAATTTTCTCATTTCTCATTGTGTTTCTTTTTTTATGGCAGTCCGTTCATACGAATCGCAGATAAACCCCGCTTACTATTAAGTTTAACTAGGTATACCAACTTAAATTGTTATTTTTAGATGCAAATAATTTAAAAATCATTATACTAATTAGTAGCTATTAGTGTATTTCTTAGATCATTGGTAATTGACTGGCCAAAATAGTGGAATAAATTCGTATAGAATATCAAGACAATAGACATCTCCATTACCATAGCCAATACTACAAAAATTGTAGTATTGTTTATATTTTTGTATTGTTGAAATACTCGGTTACTCATGTCTGTATCTGTTAAAGGGGCTGCGTCACTCGAGCCCTTCAAACTATACTGGACCAAACGAAATAATAATATGGAAGAAAAGTAGTTAATTCCGACTCTTAACCAAAAGAAAGGACTCAAAAATATACAAGTAGCACAGTCACCAATAATTTCTAACATCCCTTTTCTTTTATTTCCAGTGAACATCCCAACTGTATCATTCGGCCTGAGTCTGGCGTGGGTGTCTCTGGCCACAGGGAAGGGGGCAGAGGAACCTCAGGGTGCGGTCATCACAGGAGCAGGAGCCACCCATGCTGCTTCCATCATCGGAGTATTGCTGTCAGGTATACCAACACAACAGTATCTATAGTATCAGCTTTATCAGGTTCACCAGATATCACTTATTGCAGAGCGTGATTCTCATTATCATGCCAATTTTTGAGATTCTCTTATGAAGTTCGCCAAGCTTTTACTGTGGTATCATGTGGATATCATCAACCCATCTAGTTATGAGTCGACCGGGTCTCTTGTTTGCTTTGATACCAATAGAGATATATTTGAGTTTGATGATTGACGGTGCTTTTTTTCCTTTTCATCATCATCATCATCATTATCTATCAACCTGTGGCAGTCCAAGCGCGCCATTTAGTCCGATCTTCGGCTGCACGCATCCAATAGCTGCCAGCCACTTTTTGCAGATCGTCGCTCCATCTAGTTGGCAGGCATCCTTTTACTTCAGGAATTTTGTTAGTTTTATTTAATATTAGATTTGTTGATTTGACTTGTTGCATGAAAGATTATTCTCTAACAAAATAAACTATTGTCAACAGCTGCAGCACTTAAGACTGGAAGAAAACCACCTTTAATCGCCTCTTCAGCAGCGTTTGCAATATGCTGGGGTTTGAAGATACACGGGGCATACTGGAGTATCGTTGTGGCGAGGTTAGCTGCTGGATTAGCTGGAGCTGCCGCCTGGACTGCTGCGCCACTGATGGGGAGAGAGGTAACAGTCTTATATGAATCTTCCACAACTAACCTTAAAAACCCTGGTGTCAGTGTCATAGAGCTACCAAAGGCCACATACATGGCTCGTATAACAATTACTTCCGTAACTGCCGGGACCCAAGGCTTAACATGCCTTCCTAAGTATGGAATCATCTTTATTTTCGGACAATCAGGTAATTTATCCTGCAACTAAACTGGGAAAGATTCTCATCTATTTTTAGTTTTCATACTTATTGAATCGGTCAGTTTTTAGGTTTTTTTTGTTTAAAGTACAATACTTTTTTGGCACAATGTTCGGAAAAGTTCTATCACAAAAGTTGTTCAGATACACTGGATTGATATTGATTGACTGATTTAACGCGTATCCAATGTGTTACAAAAAATAATAAAAAAAAGAATATTCTTCATCACAGGCATTTAATTAAAATGTTCCTTGACACCTAAAATATAGACTATCGATTCTCAGAACGGAAAAGTATTTGTGCACGATTTATGCCTACATTTTTAAAAGAGATGTACTTAAATCAATTTATGTTAGAAAACATTTTATTTTTTGCCTCAATTATCTTGTTTACGTATTTACAAACATAAATATTATTTTGAAATACTTAGTTATGTCCCCACAACCCTTAAGAACTATCGCTGTCAATGCATAAATGCTGTCAGGTCAGCATATCACGGGTGGCATGATTCCTGGACTCAGTAGATAAGAAATAAACGTTAGTTAGCCCTAAGCATTTTATTGTCATTCGTGTCGCGCATCAAACTCTGTGTACACGTCTCATTTATTTTAGCAGTTTAAATAAAAACTGATTTAATTATAATTTTAGTTTTTTTTAAAACATACTCCCGAGCTCCCGAGAGTTGACTGGCGCAGACGGTAGGATTCGCTTTTCTATACCGTGCGCTTCGCTCTATTTCGCGAAAAGTGGACTAAAATCGCCCGCGTTGTGGAAAAAGTGCGTGAGTGCCGGACTAAGCGAATCTTGCGAACAAATAAATTTGTCACACATCGGACTAAGTGAAAAGTGGAGATATTTGGAGATGGGCGCTGTTGGGAAATGGTGAGTAAAACTTTTCGCCTCCCTTCTAGTCCCTATTACGTGTACTTGAGATCGAACCTCTCTCATTTCAAACGTGATCTGAATTAAATAATATTAAGCTTATAAATAAGAGTACATAAATATAAAAAGTATAACTTGTAATTTAAAATTGTTGATTGATTTTTTTTAAAGTGTTATTGTATAAGTTAATTAGTAATTTATAGACATGGCGGAGGTTAATTTGGTTGTGATTCCTGGTGAATTTGTAAAAATCATCCCCCTCTTTAGTGGTGATCGCAGGCAACTTAATCTATTTTTTAGAAAGTGCGAGTATATTATTGAAAGGTTTCAAGGCAATCGTGCCCAAAATGAGTACGTTATGCAAGTTATTACGAGCAGACTTATCGAGAATGCCGCTGCACTGATAAGCGAGCGTGCGGACATAGAGACGTGGGCGGAGTTCAAAGAATTATTGCAGATACATTTCGGAGATCCTCGGACAGAGGAATGTATTGCCATAGCACTAGAATCATTAAAAATTAAAACAGGTGAATCTTATTTAGATTTTTGCAATCGCGTACAATCTGTAAGAGCCAATCTTATTGCCAAGGTTAACTTGTTAGATGATGCTGAGATGATAAATAGTAAAATTACAATTTATAACAAAACGGCACTAAATGTGTTCCTTTACAACTTACCAGAAAACATGGTGAGGATAGTGCGCCTCAATAAACCTAATACATTAGAAGAAGCTCTTAGCGTAGTTCTAGAAGAAACAAATTTCCACGATCAATACCAGACTAAAAATAGATCAAACACTTCTTCATACTCAAAACCTCAGGTCCCACTTGTACCTACTCCACAATTTAAATTTGGTATGAATCATTCTCAAAACTATGGTGCACGGCCGCAGCAAAATCAATACGTGAATAATCCTCAAAATCAATTTAAGTTTGGGACGCCTCAATTTAAATTTCAAGTACCAAATAAATTTTATAATCGTCCGCCTCAGCCCGTACAATTTGGATACAGGCCTCAACAAAATCAACAGGTAGCTCGTCCTTCACCCTATGGTTTTAGACCAGTGGGCTTGCAACAAATGCCCCCTATGCGACCCCAGCAATTTGGGCAACAACAAGGTTACAGACCCCTGCAACAAAATGTTCAACCGTCTTACCCCTCTGACGTAACCATGCGCACCGCGCCTCACGCGTACCCTGCTAGACAAGGTTTTCAATTAAATGAAACTGAACTGTACGAAACCAACGACTCGTATTGTATGGAAGACCCCTACACATATGAGTATGCGTCGTACAGTGAAGATCCCTATTCTTATTATCCAAGTTCAAGTTCATTCGATATGAATGAGCAACCAACACCCACGCTTGCCTTAGAGGAAGCAAGCGCCGATAAGCCGCAGTACGATGTTATGGCTCCGGAGCAAAATTGTCAAGTTGATAACAAACAGGTGCAAAATTTTCACGTACAGGCCTCGATAGGCACAGAGAAAGTATAGAGCTGAATTGTGATAGAAAATTAAAATTACCATATATTTACTTACCGGAAATTGACTCTAAATTTATGATTGATACCGGTAGTACCCGATCATTCATAAGCCCTCGGAAGGCTTATCAGTATTTTGCATCGTGTGTGACTCGCGAACCATTTGAAGTCATAAGTACACATGCTAGTTCACAACATAACGAAGTTATTCAGGTTCCATTAATGGCAACATTTAATTATCCAGCGATACACAAATTTTACTTATATGAAGTAGACTCACGCTATGATGGTTTGATTGGAAACGATCTTTTAAAATCAGTAGACGCTATCATCAACCTCAAGGATGAAGTGCTAAGGACAAAATTCTCGGACATACCTATTATTCATCACTCTGACACTTATGTCCTGACGATACCCCCACGTGCGGAAACCAGAGTTAAAATTCCAACAAACATGTACTCGGGCGAAGCAATTCTAAATTTTACGAAATTTTGTGATGGTATGCGAATGCCCGATGCATTAGTTAATTGCGTCAAAGGCTATGCAACCACTGTCATTCAAAGTACTTTGGAAGAGGAATTGGAGTTGGTAATTACAGCCCCTTTTGAAGTTACAGAATATATCCCTAGTGAAAGTAATCTAAATTTTATTGACAACAATATGCATGAAAACTTAGATTCACAATTAACACACAACTTGTCCAAATTACGACTCGACCATATGAACCCTGAGGAACGCGCGTGTATTTCTAAATTATGTAATGAATATAAGGATATATTTTATTGTGAGGAAGTGCCACTTACATTCACAAACCAAGTCAAACATTTCATAAGGACAAAAAACGAAGACCCCATTTACATAAAGCCTTATAGACAACCTCCAACGGTAACAGAAGAAATTAGGAGACAGGTCGACAAGCTTTTAGAAGACAATATTATACAGGAATCGCACTCACCTTGGAACGCACCCGTACATTTGGTGCCAAAAAAAATGGACGCTTCCGGTCAGACAAAGTATCGGATGGTGGTCGATTATAGGCGATTAAATGAGATTACAATCGACGACAAATACCCGCTACCCAACATTACAGACCTGTTTGACAAACTGGGAAAAAGTACATATTTTACAACACTTGACCTTGCTAGTGGATACCATCAAATAGAAGTTGACAAGAGTGACAGACAAAAGACAGCCTTCAGCACACAAGCAGGACACTATGAATTTCATAGAATGCCGTTCGGCTTGAAAACGGCTCCTGCCACCTTCCAGAGAACCATGGACAATGTACTACGTGGTTTACAAGGTTTGCATTGCCTTGTATACTTGGACGACATAATTATATTTTCGACTAGCTTACAAGAACACCTAACACAACTCAGAACTGTATTTGACAGACTACGACAGACCAATCTCAAGGTTCAGCTGGATAAGTCAGAGTTCATCAGAAAGGAAGTGCTATACTTGGGTCACACCATAACCAAAGACGGCCTTAGGCCAAATGACGACAAAATATCCGCTGTTCTGAATTACCCTTTACCAAACACGACAACAGAGATTAAAAGTTTCCTAGGCCTCATTGGGTATTATAGGCGCTTTATAAAAGATTTTGCCAAGATCACACAACCTTTGACAGCTTGCTTAAAAAAACGAAACAAAATAGTACACGATCAGAAATTTATCGATGCTTTTGAAAAATGTAAGGAACTTTTAACAAGCGCACCACTATTACAATTTCCTGACCCTACAAAACCTTACATTTTGACAACAGACGCGTCCAATGTGGCCTTAGGAGCTGTGCTCTCACAGGGCCCCATAGGACAAGACAAACCAGTAGCATACGCAAGTAGGACACTAAGTGACACCGAGTCACGTTACAGCACTATTGAGAAGGAGCTTCTCGCCGTAGTATGGGCGACAAAACACTTTCGGCCCTACCTATATGGTAATAAATTTGACATATACACCGATCATAAGCCACTCGAATGGCTAAACTCATTAAAAGAACCAAACTCCAAATTAATACGCTGGCGACTGAGGTTACAGGAATTCGACTATAACATCAAATATAAAAAAGGAAAACAGAACGCCAATGCCGATTCTCTTTCGCGAATAAAACTAAACGCTTTAGATTCTGATGAAGAAGACGTGGTGAATGATGACATATCTATGAAAGTGCATGTTGATAAAAAGGAAAGATCAGAAGACCCTATGAAAGAGTTAAAAAACAAAATTTTAGAAATAGAAAATAAACGCGCAAAACGTCTCGATAGTAGTGAGACAATAACAATTTCTGATTCATCAGAAACGATGTCTGTATCAGAAATATTAGGACGTAATATTTCAGAAACAGAATTTCCTATACTTTCGGACACAAGTTCTACTGATACAGTTCATTCTGCTCAAGAAACGGAATCTTTCGGTATTCCCATTCTCCATGAAGCGATAGATACGAAACCGAACCAAATCTTTATTTTTCAGTGGTTTAAAAATGAAATGCAAGTCGCAAACCTTTCTAGACAGAAACAAAAAATTTTAGAGGCATTTTTACCTATTAATAATGACGATATAATAAAGCAATTTTTGAAAGAATATATAAAGCCAAAATGTAAATATTTTATCTATTTCGAAAACGAAACTTTCAGAAAAGACTTCTCTAGAATTGTAATAGAACTGTTTAAAAAAGGAATGGTAGAGTTTTATGAATGTACTGAAAGGGTTGTATACGTGGAAGATGAAAAAGAGCAGAAAGCAATCATTACTAAGTATCATGAAGGTCCCACCTGCCATCGTGGAATTAAAGAAACAACAACCAGAATCCGCAGAAATTATTATTGGGAAAACATGATAAATATAGTAGCCGCAGTAATAAACGGATGTGAGGCATGCCGCAAAATGAAATATGATCGTAAACCATTAAAACCCACTCTACAACTTACCCAAACTCAAGACGCGCCGTTTCAAGAAGTATTTATGGATGTATTCTCAATCGAAGGGAAACATTATTTAACACTGGTAGATGCTTTCAGCAAGCTTGCACAGGCATTTGAAATTCCGAATCGTTCAACCCCGGAAGTGGTAAGGGCGTTGACTAAGTATTTCTCTTTGTACGGCGTGCCCTGTAAAATTTCAAGTGACCCGGGTAGCGAGTTCAACAATGAACTCATGAAAGAGCTCATGAACCTTCATAAAATTAAACTCCATATCACCACTCCAAATAACCCTAACTCTACAGGTATAGTAGAGCGGTTTCATTCGACTCTAATTGAAATATATCGTTTAGCCCGTTATGAACAGAAATATACCGATGCTGCTTCCATTATGGTTTATTCGATAATGGCTTATAATAATACAATCCACTCGACAACCAATCTTACACCGTTCGAAGCGGTTTTTGGCCACACTAGTTCAAACCAAGTCTTTAATTGTGATTTTGAAAAGGCTTACACACAACAGTTATTAAAAGATCATAGTAAAAGAATGAAATATCTTTATGGGTACATTTGCGAAAATGCCTTAGCGAAAAAAGAAAAAGCTAGGGAAGCCAAAGGCGGAGAAGGTGAACCGACCTTTGAGATTGGAGATGTGATCTTTGCTAAAGATGTCAATAAAAGGAAGGCAAAGGATAAGGATAGGTATCAAAAAGCGATAGTAATAGGCAAACCAATAAGGAACGTATTACCAGTGCGCATAGGAACAAGGGAAACTAAAGTACCCATTAAAAATGTCAAACGTCCTCCGCAGGTGCTGGTTGAGCCTGACGCTGATGATGATGGCACGAGGCATTTACGCCCTTCAACTTCAACATATTGACAAAAATCCTGGCATTCTACCTGTTAAACTGGGTCAAGCATACCGACAGGAAGATAAATGGACAATCGTAAAGATTTTAGATTTAAGCTGTTTAGAAGATGATTTTATTTTTAACTCTCTTAAAATTAAGGAATTTAATAGATTAGTTGATAGTAATAACCCCTATGAGAAGGAGTTTTACAACACTAAGTTGCAGGCTCAAAACTTGCACGATGTAACCATACAAAAATTCAAACAAATCATACCGTACAGTAGAGTTAAAAGAGGTCTTATAAATCCTCTTGGTTCTTTCATAAAAATAGTTACAGGAAACCTCGATCACGAAGATGCTCTAAGATATGACAAATTAATCTCCCAAATAAAAAGCAATGAAGTAAAAACAGAAAGTAAGTTAACAATTATTTCAAAAATGTTAGACAGTATGATAAATAGTACCGAGACCTTACATAATAACACCCTTATAATGAACGAACGTCTTAATCGTGTGGAAACAATTATTAAATACATAGCTACCAAAGAAAATAATTCGATTTATACTGTATACATATTAAATCTATATCACCTTTTTATGAGTAAATTCCATTCAATTTACCTTACCGTAAGTGAAATCGAAACAGCATTAGCATTAAGTAAAGTCTCAGTACTCCATCAGTCTATTATAAACTCAGAAGAACTCTTGGCTATTTCAGAATCTATAAGTAAGGTTAGCAAGTTAGTTTACCCTGTTAATATTAATAATTTAGTTAATATTGAAAGAACTTTTACTGTTAAGGCTTATATTAGGAAAACTCAGATTACGTTTGTTATGGAGGTCCCTTTAATTGATGGTCATATATACAATTATTTAAAAATCTATTCCTTACCTATTTTCAATCCAGTCCAAAACCTTACCTCTGTGATAATTCCAAAATACCCATACCTTTTGGCGAAAGGTTTGAAATACCTGCCCTTACATAGCCCCTGTGAAGAAATAGCCACTGAACAGTTTCTGTGCAAAGATGGCGATGTAGTCGCATATCCAGAGTCTACATGTGTTGAACAATTGATGAAATTTGAAGAAGAGCTTCCACTCTGCAAGTTGCACACAGTTGAAATTGAAGATGTCAAAATTCAACGTATTGGTCCCAAGAATTGGATAGTCTACAGCCGTACCAGCCACATTATGACGGAGAGGTGCCATGATGACATCATAAGAAGACAGGTGCAGGGAACTTACCTTATTATCACAGATGACAACTGCGACCTCTACTTAGAAGACATAAAGTTAGACCGCCGACGGACTGCAGCTTTAGACACTAGTATCAGGATAACCCCAATCACTAGCCTACCAGAGATGAAGAAGATAAACGTTAGTGAAGAAGCTAAGGTGAACATTAAAGGCGTTAATTTGGACAATCTAAAACTACTCTCTAACGTGTTAAAAAGTGTCAGTTTAAACAGTGATTTCGATAAAGGAAACGCATTTATAGATATGCGAAGTGTTAGCCTAGCAACTGTATTCATTTATATAATCATAGCATTAAGTTGTATAGGTTTCCTTGTATGGAAATGTAAGATAATTCGAAATCGTCTCGACTCAAAATCGTCAGACAATTTCGAACTTAATGAGGGAGGAGTTATGTCCCCACAACCCTTAAGAACTATCGCTGTCAATGCATAAATGCTGTCAGGTCAGCATATCACGGGTGGCATGATTCCTGGACTCAGTAGATAAGAAATAAACGTTAGTTAGCCCTAAGCATTTTATTGTCATTCGTGTCGCGCATCAAACTCTGTGTACACGTCTCATTTATTTTAGCAGTTTAAATAAAAACTGATTTAATTATAATTTTAGTTTTTTTAAAAACATACTCCCGAGCTCCCGAGAGTTGACTACTTAGTTCATTATTTCGTTAATTTGTTATTTCATAACAATTATTTAACATTTTTTTTTATGTAGCCGTATTCGTGTCCCACTGTTGGGCAAAGGCCTCCCCTCGCTTTCGCCAACTGTCTCGATCTTGAGCCTCCAGGGGGCCGTTTCACGAAGCTACAAGTTACAAATTACAAGTACAATTCGATGTTCATTGCGTAGTCAGTGAGTTTAAAACGATAAAGCTTTACAGTTTAGGCGAATTAACTACGCAATGAATATCAAATTGTAACTTGTTACTAATAAATTGTTGCTTCGTGAAACGGGGCCCAGATGCCAAGCCTTGTGGAAACTGTGTCGTCTCGCCATCGTCTCCGAGGTCGGCCTCGACGGCGACGACCATCCTCCGGCACCCATTCCGTGGCTATTCTAGCCCACCTATCCGGGTGCATGCGGCAGACATGTCCTGCCCAATCCCACTTCAGCTTTGCGGACTTTTGTCCAACATCTTGGATGCCAGTTTTGGAGCGTAGTTCTGTATTTCGAATACGACCTATTCTTTTCACTCCCAGAATGCTACGCTCCATGGCACGTTGGCAAACCTTGAGTCTGGACCTTTGCGCTTCCGTCAGAGACCATGTTTGTGCACCATAAGTTAAGATGGGATTAACATAGCTTTTTTCATTTATTTGTAGTTTTTTCATTTTGAAATTAATTTTTCTAATGTGAATGATATGGTACAAGTAGTACGTAAACATTTTTAACCATAGCGGTAAAAATAGGCACATGACCTAAAATGGTCCGAATATTCTTTGACACAGCTGATCACTAGAGATGGGAAAATTTTAATTAAATGCCTTTGATAAAAGTATTCTTTTTTTGGTATTTTTTGTAACACGTTGTATAGTATAATATACTAAAATTGTTGTACCTACCTTCTTCCGTTTTGTATAGATATCATCAGGACCGGTTCGAGGTGCAGCGGCGGCAGCCCCTGTGCTGGCTCACAACTTCGGTTTCCTTTTAATGTATGCTGCAGCTGACGCGGATTTGCCACATAAGTAAGAATATGTTAAAAATGTTATCCACATATTGAGCGAGCGAGCGCGAAGCGTGTCCGTCTTAGCTTGGGCTAGAATGTTTTCGTTTCGTATGTCTGTAGGATGTCCGGCGGATGGCCGGTTGTTCTCCTCTCTTCAGCTCGCATAATCTCAACCGCTTCTCATGAATTCTTGTAAGCAGTCAAAGATAACAAAACAACTAGGTTTATAAATAAAAACGACACGACAGGCCTACTTCCCGGAAGAGAGATCAAGACGCGGATGAGGCTTATTAATCTTAATGAGATTTCTATTTTTGTTTATTGACAACCAACCAACATACGAGTAAGGATAGGAAACTAATGAAATTACTTCCTTCTCATAAATATAAAACAGAATTGTTATCTTATTTTGTATACGTCTATAGGTATTAAACTATCTTTATACCAATAACATAGTTAATAAACTCGATTCAGTAGTTTAGTCGTGAAAGCTGAACTGACAGACAGACAACAATTTTATTATACTATTATGACTAATATGACTATGGATCATTAACTTGGAGGAGAGGTCCAAACTTGTCTAGTTGTGGAATGAGGAATCGTATTTTACTTACATATTATATTCCTTGACAAAAAAGAGGGGTCAAAACTCATTTTCAATGATCATCAACACATTTTAAAACCTTTGTAAATTTTAAACCTTGTATAACTTTTGTGTAAAATTCGAATCATAAATCCTGTTTAACTGATTAAATGTTATATTTACAGAATCATCCTATGGTGCTGTCTTAGTGTCTCCTTGTTCCACTGTCTTGCGTTTCTTCTTGTACCCGAGTCGCCTCCTTACCTGTCAGCCAGTGGGAAGTCCAAGGTGAGTTTTATAGTGAATGCGAATATTAAAAAGTTTCCTGCTCTGTTGTCATAAAGCTTATAAATGGCTCTATAAATGTGTGCTGAAGAGGAATGATCAAAGAAACTCTATCTTGAAGTGACTTATAGTTTCAGTGCAAAGTACTAATATCATAGATAAAGTAACTAATATTGACATTGACTTTGGTTTTAAGCAGTGTATTGAACTATTTTTAAAGATATTGATATATTTGGTGACAAAAGAGGAGGTCACACACTAGGACTGATGAGGCTAGTAAAACTGATGGCTCTTTTAGGACATAATAATCAAGACCATGAATAACAATGAAACATAATAATTATATAATCTTTGTAATATTTCAGGAAGCCTGTGCGTCTTTAGCGTGGCTTCGTGGTATGGCACCTAATAATCCAGATTTAAACCGAGAAATCGAATCCTTACCACCGATAGAAGATTCTTCAGAGTCACCTTTGACGCTTATTAAGGAAATATGTAAGTAAGGAACACAAGTACTTAGAAATCGTAGATCTTTTATCATAAAAAGTAACCGCATTTTATCCAACAACTTTTTCATGTTCGCAAACAAAAAACTTGAACTTTCTTTCAAATTCACTCGGTCAGCTGATCACTTTGCATGAAAAGTAATTCTCTTTGTAGAGATTTCAGGGAAATTCTAAAACAAAATTAAAAAAAGGTCTGGTATTTAAATCGTCGTCTAATGGTAAAACATTCTTTTCCAGGGACAAATCGCCAACTTCGTCGCGCTCTTCTCCTCTCAGTCATCGCCGTAGCTGGTCAGGAGTGCTGCGGTCTACTGGCACTGATGCAGTTCGCTGAACAGGTCTTCGCGGAGGCTTCAGGAGACGCAGCCTCACCAGCTCGTCACGCACTCATACTGGGTGCAGTACAGCTGGTGGCTTCCGGCTTAGCCTTGTATTTGGTTGAGAGAGTTGGACGCAGGGTAGGTTGAATATATCTTGGTGTTCAGATCTTTCGACCATGCTGGCCCAGTGCGGGTTGATCTACTTCACACACAACCTTTGGATTTCTTCGCAGGAATGTGCAGGTTTCATCACTATGTTTTCCTTAATGATATAGGCATTTTGTTAGGTATGAGTACATACCTATACCTCTTTGCCTCTTTGGCTGTTGCTGGCCGTAAACATTTAGATTAATTTGAATTAGGAAAATAAGTTTTGACATGAGAAAAAGAGCTGATTCTAGGTTAGACTGCGCGCGTGTCAAGATCTTAGCAAAAATAATAAAAAAAGTATTACATGTAACATCTGGTTTTTCGTTATTAATACCGACTCCACCTACGCTTTACATTTGTTCTGCAGTTGACGTCTTTGATGATATCATATTATTATGCATGATTTTTTTAGCTTTTGTAAATGACGTATTATTTTGTATATTAACCCGAACTATATTTATTTCTGAATTGCAGCCTCTAATCGTCTGGACAGCACTACTATGTGGTGGCTTCTTAACTGCCGGCACAGCATTGTCGTGGGCTGGTGCCAGCGCGGCATGGTTAGCAGTCGTGCTGGCCGGAGCAGTTGCTGCTGACTCTCTTGGCATGCAACCCGCACCGTACGCGCTTCTGGCTGACATGTTCGATTATAGGGTATGTGGACTTAATAATTTCTGTCTTTTATTTAAAAGAATATTTATTAATATTTATTTTGAAATATGTTCATGTCAAATTAAAAACAAAAAAACATTTTCTTAACACGCTTTTATTAGCTTCACCTGCATGTTTGTTTGGACTCGATGTTCATTTTAAACAGACAGATTTAATTGAATCTTTGTACACTTATCAAGAACCGGTGGCAATACAATAATAAAAAAAAAAAAAACAAAAAAAAAAAAAATACACGCTTTCACAGTACATCAAACCAAACAGTGAAAAATAAAAAAAAATACAATAATACTAGTATTATTCGTTCATTATTGTTTTCAGCTTATATTAAGAATTATTTTACACTTTTTAGTTTGATGTGCTTTAAAAGCGTGCTTATTTTTTATTTTTAACTATATTTTTATCAATGTGTTATTTATTTATAAAAACTTTATTGTCTATACAAATGGCATTAGCCAAGCGGCATTCTCCACCGGCCAACCACAAGGCAAACTGAGAAATGGAAGCTGGTTCATACTAGTGACAGGAGGATAATGAATAAATAAAAAAATATAAATATCCTACCTAACAATACCTACATAAATACATACATATATTCTGTAATATATATAATACCCACTACCTACCCCCACCCACACGCCTGCACTACGAAAGAAAGGAGGTAGATAAATGTAAACAAATATTTAAAACTGTTTCGAGTAAAGTAACTTAGAGTAGTGATCATATACTAGTTTTTTTAAAAACATGCGATTAGTAGCTTTTCGGATCTCATCAGGCAGAGAATCCCAAAGCCGCACCACTACCTCTACTGTAAATGAATTTTAGAATAACCCTGACTTACAAAATGGTCTCGAAAAAATGGGGTTTTCTAAAACACCTACTATAAACTCTGCTCAAACCGACGTGAATGAAAACGTGATACGAAGCAAGCGCGCATCAGTTTGAACAGAACATTGTGTCAAATGGATAGCGAAAGTGCCATCAGAACACCAAGGATCGTGGGAACGCTGGATGTGGTAGGCGCGAGACCGGTCATTGTAGAGATTATTAGGGAAGGTATTTGACTAGTTGTGAAGGTCTTTCGGTTTAGATGACCAATATACTTGATGTCATGTGATTTTAATTAGGCAACAATGATTTGTCTTTAAGTATAATAATATTGGATATTTCCTATTACAGTATCGAGGTTGCGCTATTCTGGTGGCTACAGCAACAGCAGCAGCCGGCAATGCCGTTGAAGTAGCACTCTTCGGTGCTGCAGCGCAAGCAGGCATGCATGCGGCTTTAGGCCTAGCCGCAGCTCTTACCCTCGCCTTCGCACTATTCGCAATATTTGCACTACCTGAGACTAGGAACAAAGAACCAGAAGAGATTTATGATGTCATCTGCCCTAAGAAAGATCAAGACCTCAAAGACACTGCACAAGATCCAGAAAACCTTACAATTTACCCAAAAGTTGACAGCGAGAAAACGCAATCTCCTATAAAGAATTATGACGCTGTATATGCCGAAGAAGTTAGAGAAATACATCCAAACCTTGTAAAAACTAACTGTATACATAACCCACCGGAAATATTTGTCACTTGTGAAGCAAAGAATACAAATGAAAATTCAAAAGACAATTTGAATAATAGAAAACAAAGTGAGATTCAAAAAACAGAAGAACAGGAAATAGACAGTGATATTAATAAAGCCAAAAATGTTAGTGAAAAGACAAAAGACTTAGATTCAAATGTTGGCAAATCTGAAAATCGTGTAGTGATAGTTACCAGTGATAATCATAACAGTAATGCAGAGACGCAGTGGACACCTTTGTGAAATATATAATAATAAAAATATAGTGATAATAATGAATAAGCCTTCTCCTATTTATAATATAATCTAAACTCGATATCCAGATTTTTATTTCTTATGCATAATTATAATACATTCAAATGACACATAAATAAGGATAATTTATTAGATAATTCTACGATGAATGTGAGAAATAATATTACGTTAACGTCAGTCAATTGGTCGTTGTAGAAATTATTGACCACTTGTAAATATTTTTTCATCCGATAATAATGTTAAATGCTAAGAACACTCAGTTAACTGACTGTGTTGTCATAATCGATGAAACTTTAAATCGTTGCTTCTGGACTGATTATTTAGTGTTAAGTTATTTGTATTATTAATGCTATTTGTTTTCCTATTTCAATAAAATAAAATAAATTGCCTTGCGCGATCTGAGCCCCGGTCTATAGATACCGTGTTATAGTGTAAGCCTCTTTGTGCAATTCGTAACTAAACAAATGATTTATAGGTGTTGGAATTCAAATTATTTCCGAAGTTTATCTATTGGCTAATGATACCGATACTGCATATGTATATGTTTAAAGTCCAGTCTATAGGTTGAGTTAAGACGTGTTTTGTTTTGTTTTGTTACCCGTTGCTATGACGACGTGGGTTCACGCATTGATTGCTTTCTGAGTTCCGTTTTTCCCTAGCTTCGTAGTTCCTAACGAGCACCCTGAGATCAATAATTTGCAAGTTTACAAGCAGTTTCATCTGTCCTTTCTCCGTAAGGATTGCAGAATAAATTCAAATTATTGGAATATCCACACCAAATTAGTTGAAAGATCATTGCAGTACCTAAAGTTCTATTTGTGTAAGGTGACGTGTTTATAAAAGTGAACTGAAGTAAGTATAATTTTATTTCTTGTATTTAGTTGGCGTTTGTTTTATGATTTTTACCTTTTAAAGATAATTACTAATTATAGTGTTATGCCAACTCTTACCAGTACGATTATAATAGGAGAAAACTCTATCCGATCATTTGCTGCATCAGTTTCTCGTTCTGTAACAGATGGTTAGCATTATTATCTCTACCAAAACTAAACCATCCAAATTTGCTGCTGTTGAGTAGAATATAATACTTACACTGATTTTAACCGCAGTGACTTCAGCTCTAATTTTGACATTTATCTGAATGCAATCAGTTTACCTCATCATCAACATAAGATCATGTGAGTTAAAAAGTCGATGACTAGCCCTAGCGTCGGTGGTCTAGTGGTTAGAGCCACTGCCTCCCGTCCAGGACACGAGGGTTCGACGTACCAATGTGTTTTCGAATTTCGAATTCATATGTATGTTTATATGACGCTCTTACATCGTGATGAAACATGCACAATTCTGCGAAGAAATTCAAAGGTTGTGTGTGAAGTCGACCAACCCGCACTGGACCAGCGTGTTCGACTAAGGCCTAATCGAGGCCTAATCGAGTAAGGCCTAAAAAGTAGGCTCGAGTCCCTCGGTGGGGACGAATATGAGCTGTTGTTGATGATGATTATAATTATTATTGAACCGTTAGTAGCTTCTGACACCTTATAAATTGTGACATTCCAGCATGGGTCTGCTGGACAAAATCTCAGGGCTCCTTGGCTCGAACAAGACGGAGGTCACGGTGTTAGTGCTGGGGCTGGATTATTCAGGAAAGTCAGCCTTACTTCGCGCGTTGAGACCTCCAGATGCGGTTGCTCCCCCACCCAACGCGTTCCCTAATGTACTCGTACCTGACAAATTTCAAAGTAAGTGAACAAATATTTTTTTCGTCATTGGTATAATGGCAAAACAATTGTCTTCCGAAGTTGACCAACCCCCTGGACCAGCGAGGTTATCACCAGACCTGTCGACGCGGAATCGGCTTGAGCTAATTAGAAGAAACCTAAACAAGAGCGAAAAAGGCGTCTCACTGGAGCAACCATAGATCCAATCCGAGCCGAAGTGAAGCGAACGTGTTTTTATATTTAAAGCTTTTACTGAACGGCTCAAGCATGCGGAGAGTGAAATGCCCATACATATATTTTTTTCTGATTGGGAATCAAGCCCATTCCTCTTCGATTATGAGGCTTGTGCTTGATCGCCCCAATTCAGAGTACACTTGAGGCCCTCGCTAAACGTTTTATCTTTACACATGACTTGACTTTCACACTACAGAAAAAGATGAGCCGGATAATAAATTGATTGTTTTTGTTTGATTGCTGACTGACAGTTAAGTTAACATCAACAGGCGGCGGTGTGTCGTTCAGTGCGTGGGATGTTTCTGGCGCGGCTCGGCACAGGGCTCTATGGGAGCGTCATTACCGATCGACCCACGCCATTATCTTCGTGGTTGACGCTGCTGATCATCTAAGACTGGGTAAGATTTGATTGACCGAGGGAGTGCCACGCGAGCGAACAGCCTCCGCTTCAGCTTTGGCTAAAATGCATTCGTATGTCTCTCTAGCTGTTCTCATGCAGGTCGCATTTCTCAACCGATTCTCGTGAAATTTTGTGAGCAAGTTCGATAATTATATAGATTTTTTTTGACATTTCAGCCATTTCGAAAAAAAATCAAACTCGCGAGGTCACAGAGCAACTAGTTTGTTGATCAACGAATAAAGTAAAGTAGTAAAGAACCAATTATAGGCTCGAACCTCTCGGTAGCGATCTATAAGGGTGCGTTTCCACTGAAGCGGTGAGAGGAGCGGGGCTTAGCTGTGGTTTTTAAAAAATCCATTATAACTCACCGGAACATCTAACCGCCCACCCTTGTATTTCGGTTTAATTTTAAACTACGCTTATTGTTATACATTACAACTGATTTATTTATAACTTTACGATGAATTTAACACACTTAAATAAACGTTAAATTAAGTACTTTCTAATTAACATCAGCTGTAACTAATAGAATTATAAAGAATCACGAGTATTCCCTGAAATAAAGGGTGGGCGGTTAGTTGTGCCGGTGAGTATATTATTTGTTCCGGATTTGTCGGACAAACGGAGCGACTAAAACGGTGTCATTTGTATGAAAACATAGCTTCGCTCCACTTCTCTGCGATTCAAAGTGGAAACGCGCTCTTATTATTGTAAAATAACAACTTATTAAGATTAGTATTTCGTAATATATTATTCCGTTGTAGCATGTTTTAGCCTTGTTTTAAATACCGAAGAGCCCTACTGTTTAACCGCTGTTCAAGTCCTTTGTCTGTTTTCAGTGGTTGCTCGCGAAGAACTCGAGCTGACTCTGGCTCATCCTGACATCTGCTCCCGGCGTATCCCACTTCTGGTCTGCGCGAATAAGAGTGATGCGCCCCATGCCTTACCAGCTGCTCATGTAGCCGCAGGTGAGCCTACTACGACGCTGTTTTTCAGTCGTACTCCCCCCCCCCCTCCCTAGAATACTATGACTTACTGTATCAGAGAGCGCTGCTGCCCGTTCCCTGTTCAATGAGTGGTCTCTAAGTCGCCTCTTACGACACCCACGGGAAGAGTAAGGGTTGGTGACAAATGTATTCTACTCTGCCGTCACCACACGGCGTAAATAAATATATGAATTTGTGTTAACAATATTAATTTATAATATAAGTACGTATGTTTGTTTAAAAAAAAAACACGACTGCCGCCAAAAAAATTCACTCTTTCGAAATATTTCACTCATTCAAAAAGATCTAGATTTTTAGAATTCTAACACATCCTAAAAGGTTACAAAAAGAACTTGGAATGAACCAGCGTCATAAGAATAAGAAATAATATGCGTCCGACGTCCAAGATGAATTATGCAAATCGAATATTGAAATTCCGGTCCCCAATACGTCACTAGATTAAACTTCTGGGTTTTATATTCTTTGGTAATTTATAGCGGGAATTCGCCTTTGAAGACGTAACCTTGTTTAATATTTTTTATTGGTTTTTTAGTTTTAAACTAGGAATTATATACATATTATATTTTATATATTGTATATGGTATATTTTATTATATGGTATATTCTATTCTATTCTATATAATTAATTGGGAATTAATTCGTTGCATTGTGTTCGTCCCATAAAATCGAAAACTTTACCCAAGAAACATGAGCTGCCAGCAAAAAAAAATTGCATTTCCCCTTAGATAAATGAAAGACTCGCGCGGCGCTCGCCTAGATGCCGCGCTATCTAAAAACAACAGCTCCGTGAATGCGGCAACTCAATGTCAAAGTGTGTTTATGATAATTTAGAAGGATGCAAGCGTACGTGAAGAATTGTGCTGCAAGCTGATAACCCGATTTGTTACCCGAATAAAGGGAAATTATTTTATGCAATGGGTTAATGAATAAATAATTGGTTGTATAATGTAAAAAGTAACTGAAAATTTAGCAAAATTATGCTCGGGTACGACGAATTCGGCGTAGTATTTTTTGCCGCATTTTACAACTACGCCGGCGGTATCTAGGCGAGCGCCGCGCGAGTCTTTCATTTATCTAAGCACTTCCCATTGTATCTCGATCTTCTTGTCGTCATCATCAACAATATTTCATCCAAACAAAATATATCCAAAATGTCAAGGATATCTACAAAGCGTTGCTAATAGTTTTCTTGTAATCCTAATGATTTGACTAGCCCGGTGAACTTGCATCAAAATGCATTTTTTTGTTCGTTAGTTGTTCCTTTCTTGGGGAAAGTTATTCAGTTTCAAGAACTGAAATGTACCTAGTCTTTTCATCATCATCAACAGATGATGATGAAAAGACTAGGTACATATACGTCCCCACCAAGGAGCTCGAGCCTTCCCTGAATTAGGGTGATTAGGCCTTAGTCGATCACGCTGGCCCAGTGCGGGTTGGTCGACTTCACACACCACCTTTGAATTTCTTCGCAGGAGTGTGCAGGTTACATCACAACCTAGTCTTTTAAAATTATTTAAATTGTATTTCTTACGTAATAAATGTATGAGCCAGCGATTACGAAAGTGAAGTCCTGCGTTATATGACATAAAAACTATAACTATTCAGTAGCTATGCAAATATTAATCATCATCATCATCATCATCCCTGTCCTACCCACTGCAGGGCCTAAGCCTCCTCTTTCGTGCCAACCTTTGCGATGATGTGCAAACCTCACCCAAGCCTTTCCACCGACCCACTCTATATCATCAACCCACCTAGTTGCAGGTCGACCGGGTCATCTTTTCCCCTGTCTTGGCCACCATTCTGTAAGGGACTTACTCCACCTGCCATCTCTAAATCTAGCCACATGATCTGGCCCTTTCCACTTGAGTTTACGAATAAAAATAATACGAATAAAAAGAGTTAGATTAAAAAGGTATATTTCATCAACGATTACTCTTTTCCAGCCCTGGGCCTGGAACGCATCCTGGACAAGCCGTGGCACATCTGCGCCACCAGCGCGCTGTCGGGCGCCGGCATGCAGGACGGCATATCCTGGCTGGCCAGACAGCTGAGAGACCTGCACACCAAACGCTAAAAAAACCGTTTTTGGACGGTTACATGATTTACCCTGGCTAAGAGATACATCATACATCTAAATAAAATACTAAATAATTATAGTTCTTTAAAAAACCTAGAGAAATTCCCAATGGCATTTCAGCCGAAAGGCGAAGGGCTCTCAAGGATCTCCACAATGACCGGTCCTTGGTTTATTTATTTATTAACATTTAACGAGAGAACTGATAATCTGGGGAAGAAAGGTTATTATTGCCTAGCGCCTTTTTCAATGTATTATATGTTGTAATTGTTTTTGTGTGCAAGAGTTTGTATTGTATTGTAAAGGTTCTCTTGTGGCTTGCACGGGCTGGAAGGCGTATTGTTGGACGGCCTCCCACAAGGTGGACAGATGACATGGTGAACGTTGCTGGGCACCGCTGGATGCAAATAGCGCAGGACCATTCACGTGGACGTTTTCCTGAGCTGACGATGAATATTAAAATACGGATCTTCTAGGAATATGTACAAACAAATTAATAATTATTTCGCTCTGTTTCCATCATTGCAGTAGTTGTAAGTAAGTTCAGCTATTCTATAATAGATGGCGTAAGGCGAAATACAAAACAAAAGGATAATTTGACAGGCAGCAAAATTCTATTTTTTATTCATAGGGAAACAGATAAAAAAAATATATATTTTCAATTATTTAAAAATAATTAATCAGTAGCGTTGGAATTCATATAATACGAAGTAAAAGCGAAAAAGCCGAAGTTTGCGCAGTCTTTATTTTGTTCGATCAGAACAGTATCATAATATTACTATCATTGGAATCTATATTTATGTACATGCCCTTTGCCTAGTATTAATTTAATAAAGTTGGTACTTACACTGTGGTATTTAATCTATTGATTTCCTTTTTTACGAGGCCTATAAGTTTTTGGAGGAGAGGTAAAACCCTAACCAATTCTTTAAATTCTTTGAATTTCTTGTTAGGTAGGCAAATTGACTTGTAAAATAGAACATAAAATTGTGGCTTCGAGAAGAGAGATAATGATGACGTTAGATGTAAAACTTACGAACGTTTACACCAAATATTTCATGTTTATGGGTAATTCCTTCCAAACAAAGTGTAATTAAAATGTTAGAATAGAATATAATAGAATATATTTATTTTGCATGAGACATGGTACATAAGTAGGTGACATTCAAATAATACTGAATCCATGATGTTTCACTGTCGTTAAACAGTATGCAAAATTATAAGTATTAAACAAAATTAAATTACATTAAGTATACAAAGTCAATATTAATTAATTTTAAATTCACAATTAGTCCATTTTATTACATTAATATAATAATAATCTAAACACAATCGATTTGATATTAAGTATTTTTATTTACAAATAATCCGACCAGTTAATGTCTAAGAAATTCTTTAACGGAATGCATTAACCAATTATATAAGCGTCTCTTAAATTGATTAAACGGCATTTTTAATGTCTTCTGGTATTTTATTGTAGATTGTAATACACATGTAATAACAGTTGTTTTTAAATTTTTTAGTTCTACAAATAGTATTTACAACTAATTTATTGGGATACCTTTGTGTTCTTGCATTTACTTGAGAAGACAATAAAAATAAGGTGGGATTTTGTTTTACAAATTTACCAACATCATAGATATAGATGCACGGCAATGGCAATATTTTCAACTCCCGAAATAGTGGCTTACATGAGTCATCTGGTTTAGCACTACAAATTGCTCGAATACACTTCTTTTGGGCGATGAAAACACTACCAATATCAATCCCATTGCCCCACACTATGAGTCCGTATCTTAAAATAGACTCAACATAAGAATAGTTGGCCATGAGAGCAGTTTTACGACTAGCAACTTTACATAATTTATATAATGCAAATCGGAAGCTGTTTACTTTATTGCAAATCCTATCAGCCTGCTTTTTCCAATTCAACTTACAATCCAAGTCAATACCCAAAAAAGTCACCGTATCCGCTCTCCTAAGAATTTGACCCATATGACAAATATTTAGCGTGACATTATAGTTAAAATTAACATAATTAGTTTTAGCTAGATTTATTTGGAGATTGTTGTTATGGAGCCAACTTATTGTGTCACTAACTACCTTATTAATTTCCCTTTCATGATAACTTAGTTGGTTTGTTCATGTTAGTGGCAACTATGACGGATATGTCGTCAGCAAACAATATACTTCTATGACTTATACTATTAGGTAAATTATTAATATAGAGGAGGAACAGTATAGGACCAAGTACGCTTCCTTGATTAACACCCACTTTTATGCTGTTAGGTGCTGATTTGTATGTTTGTATCGTATTTTAGAGTCCATTTGTGTTATTTCGACGTATTGAGATCTATTATATATATATATATGATTTTAGCCAACTGTATGCTGGTCCCCATTCATGTCAAGTGTATTCATCAGTCTATCGTGAGACACAAAATCGAATTCTTGTGTCATGTCGAAAAACAATGCCGTTGTATATGATTTCTTATTGATATTTTGTAGTATGTCATTTGCTAATTGGTAGGCTGCAAGAGATGTTGACTTGTTCTTTTGAAATCCGTACTGGTCTTTCGTAATAATTTCGTTTCTATTAAAAAATTATGTTAATTTGCTGTGCATAACTTTCTCGAAATTATTTGAAAATATGGGTACAAGTGAGATTGGACGGTAGTTTCCTAAATCGTTCTTATCAACTTTCTTATGAAGTGGTTTGACAACAGAAACTTTTAGTTTCTCTGGGAATGATCCTGTTTCAAGGGACATATTAATTAAATAAGTCAGTACAGGTATAATTTGTTCTGCTCATGTCTTAATAACCTTAGTATTGAAACCGTCGTAGCCTTCTGAGGGGGTATTATTTAATGATTTTATTATGTTTCCTTACCTCGTTTTCATTTACAGGTGTCAAATACATGGAATTAGTAATTCTATTCATATTTAATGTTATATTTACAGCATGGCTACTATTAATATTTTTCCCTTTAGTAAAATAGTTATTAAAGGCTGTTGCAATGTTTTCTGGACTAGATTCTATTTTCCAGTCTGAATTTATGTTTGTTATACATCTATTATTAGTTTCATATCCATCTATTTCGTTTAACATTACTTTCCATGTCGCCCTACATACATTTTTACTATTCATTACAAATTTGTTATTAAAGTGCTTTTTTGAATGTGTGATACAATTTTTTAATAGTTTAGAATGTTTTATATTTCTTTTTATTTGCTGTTGTATTTGATTTGTAGTACTGATATCTCAATTTCCGCTTTACATAACAACTCTTTTTTAAACCTTTTGTCATCCAGTTTGCATTAGATGATGACGTAATTTTTATTTTTGGTAATGGAAAACATAAATTATATAGTAAAGTAAATAGGTCATAAAATTCATTAAATGCATCATTAAAATCTAGTTTTGAATATACTTCATGAAATGTCAATTGCTTAAGATAATTTTTAAATTTAATAATATTTTCTTCAGAATAACATCTTCGAAAAATAAAATATTTTTGGGGAAGAATATTTTTTGAGGTTACTGGAAATGTTAGTACCTGTCACGGACTTGGTCCGTGGTACCTGTGCAGTTTCGTGGTCTGACAGACAGATAATATGTAGTAATGATCCCTTTGCTCCTCTTATATTGCTCAAAATATGATCAATGCGAGATTTACGTCTTGTAGGTTCCGTTATGTGTTGGGTAAGAGTGTAATTTTTTAAAATATCTTGAAAGTATGAGGTTGTACGACTAATTTCCAGTGTGTTTATGTTTAGGTCACCGGTTATGATTAGTTTTAAATTTGAATATTTGAGACAGTATTTATAAATTAATGATTCTAACTTATCAAAAAATATTATTAAATGTTTGCTTTGTTTAGTAGGGGTTCACACAAACAATTAAAATTTTACAATGGGGTATAGTTATCGAACAGCATTCAAAATGAGAGTCCACGGCCAATTCATCAAACAGTGCAACTTTCTTGAATGGTAAACCATTTTTCACCAGAATACATGAGCCCCCTTTAGTTAGGGTCTTCCTAGTATAATAGGATGCTAATGTATAGTTAGTTAAGCGAATATGCTTTTCTTCGCCAGATTTTATATAAGGCTCTGTAAAACAAATAACATCAGGATTTACGTCAGGTTTAATGTCTGATAGAGTCAACTCAAGAATTTCTTTTTTAGATTTTAATCCTTGGATATTCTGATGGAAAACAGTTAAGTTGTGTTTCGAGCATTTTTGTGAACTGTTATTTTTATTTTGAGGTTTTTTTGGTGACTTCGTGAAGAAAAAAACAATCATCACCCGACAAAGCAGCTAATTTACTCATATTGTGTATTGACTTGTAGCTACCGTCTATCTGAAATATATCTCTAACTATTGCTCTACATGTGAAGTTTATGTAAAACATATTTATTTGCATAGTAAGGTTCACACAACCGAATATTATGAAATTCTGAACATGGAAATTTATGACTGATTTCCGTACATAACAAAACGTTCGTGTTAATTACAGTTTTACAAAACTTATGCAGAGTATTTTGAAAATTCTGTTGGCTGCGTTCGTGCTTCCCGGACAGGATGAGTACATAGTCTGACTTAGACAGGGATTTGCACTCCGAGATCTGTCCTGGTGTCAGAATGTTCGTACGTCGGTTCTAGTAGTTTTGACAATATTTTACGTAAGTCTCTCCCTGTATCGTCAGCTAATATATTTACTTGGAGATATGGTTATGAAGGGGGTTTGTATGCCGTTGTGAGAAGGGCTTAGTTGCTTGAGTGCGCCCGATTGTTGAGTAGATGGAGTAGATGATGTTAGGTGAAGTTTTCTGCCAGTGAGCGGTTTATTCTCTGTAAATTCCGATGGCCTCGGGGTTGTTATAAAATTTTGAGCTAACCTTTTTTTATGTTTTAATAACATGTTCAAATCCAGATAGTCCTGGTTATGATGTTGATACTGTAAATTTTGTTGCAAATTGGTTTTATTCCTTGGCGTACTTTTAGGGGAGTTTCTTTTTTCAGTTTGGCGACCCATAGATTTTAAAGATTTCAACTGTAATTCGTAGCTGCAATTTGTTTTCTGTAGGCTACTGTTCTCGAGCAAAAGCAACTCTTATTTGTTGATCGGCAGCTTCTAGCTGTGCCTTTAGGCTAGAGATTTTGGCTTTCAGTTAATTTTCATTGCAGTTTAAGTCAGGGCAGCTCTTCGTATCATCACCGAACTGATCTTTGTGTTCATCATCATCTGTAGATAGTGCATTGTACGAATTTTCCGTTGGTACATTTATGACAATTTTTTGATGATGTCGACGGTGTGTGACTTTTTTGATGGAGAATTTTCTAAGCTAGTTTTCTCTTGACTTGGGCTACATAATATGGCTGTTTCTATGATGTGGCCTGGATAAGGCATATTTTCGTTATTGAGTGTGTCTACTGGTATATCTTGAGATCGCGATGTCTTCGTCGTTTCTTTGCCATATGTATTTGTGTTTAGAAGTTTCGGTGACGGTGTCTTAGGGTTGCAGGTTACTATTTTCTGTGGTGGGCTTTGAGGGGTGGGTTGTGATTGTTCCTTAGGGCAGTGCGTCGACTCTGTAATATTTTGTACTTTCTTAGGTAGTGGTTTATTATTATTATTATTATTACAGGGATTCTTTGTTGTCTTCATGGAGGAAGAGGTGGAACTTATTGGTGAGGTGCTATAACATGCAGCACATTTCCATTTATTTCTTTTTTCTGTTGTCATTAGGTAATATCGCTTTGCCGCATTTGTACAATGCAGATGATAGTCATGTTTACATTGAAAACATGTAAGAAGACTTCTCTCTGTTATTTTTTTGTGACACTTTTTACATACTAGCGCCATCTTGTGGCAGAGTAGTGTCGCTTATTGCTATGGCTACTTTTCAATATAGATGGCGCTTTTGATAACCAATATTGAATGTCGAGCAATAAATATTATTTAGGCCAGAGATTTGAACCAGCAACGAATAATTTTAGAATTTATTGTTAATAAGCTCTTCAACACGCAAAAAGACTTCTATATGGCGGGATTCGATCTCTGCTGTTTGATACAATGACTTGTGTTCGTTAAAATCTTAATTTTGAAGTTATTCACTGTTTCACAAAAGATCACTTCAATTATTTGGTTGTATAAGCACACAGTTCCTTCAAATTATTACATTCAATAATTCGATTACTGATTAACCGTAATTTTCGGCTATTTAGCACTGTTTTTTACTGACACAAGTTTTTCGATGAAACATAGTAGTTCCTAAAGGTATATATTGTCACAAACACTTTCACTCAATTATGACACCTTTATTTACAATATTACACTATTTTTAATGCACTTTATTCCTATTTACTATTTTTTCCTTAAATTGGCCGCGGAGACGATGTTTACTTCTAGGCGCCCTCTAGCGGTGGTTAACAGTTTACTTAACGGTTTCATGAAAATATTAACGATGTATTTATTATGAGAGATGTTTCACTCAAAACAAGGAAACGGCAGCTTTTAATGGTGCAATATTTTTATTTATAAAATGCTTACATTTTACGTCCAGAGTCGCGCTCTTATTTAAATTCATCCGCCTTTTTTAAAGATTTTTACAAAGAGACAGGAGATGGCCATCCCAATATTAGAGCTCTCAAACATCGAATTTGAACCTTCTTCGGACGAGTCGATTGCACAATTTTAGAGAATACCATGAAACATCCAACTAAAAATATTTCAATTTTACAGCTGCTAAAATAAAAATCAATCAAAATCAAAATAATTTCATTCGATTAAGATTTATACAAATCATTTTTCGCCGTCAAAGCTATCTTGCATGGCGCGTTCACTGCCAGTGTGCGCCCTCTGTGGAGAGAACGGCCAGAAGAAACTCCGCAGGATTCGTACTTTTGTAGTTGTCTTTTAAATAATATTTTAGGCTTTCATTCAAAATAATATCATTTCTTCATCTGAATTCATCTCCTCTATTTCATTGTCATAAAAACGAAAAGAATAGCTGGATTTTAACATTAGTATAAGAGAATGACAGTCTGAATCGGGATCGGGACGACAAATTGAAATTTGAGATGGAGTGCTGTACCAAACTGGACTCGGAGATCAAAAGTCAAAGTCAAGTCAAAAGTCTTTTTTTTTATTAGAATTAAGATTTTTACAAATCATTTTTAGACGTCAAAGCTTGATACGAGTACCACTATTTCTCGTAAACTTTGGTCTAAAGGCGCTAATCGCAGGTTTAGCACCGAAACTTCCTGTTCTCGGGATAAACGGACCACTTACAAATAGAACTGGTAAAAATGAAACAATATAAACCCTCGTTCGCATAATATTAGATTCTCAAAAAATCAGATTAAAGACGACAAATTGAAATTAGAGATTGAGTGCTGTACCAAACTGGACTCAGAGATCAAAAGTCAAAGTCAAGTCAAAAGTCTTTTTTTTTTATTAGAATTAAGATTTTTACAAATCATTTTTCGACGTCAAAGCTTGATACGAGTACCACTATTTCTCGTAAACTTTGGTCTAAAGGCGCTAATCGCAGGTTTAGCACCGAAACTTCCTGTTCTCGGGATAAACGGACCACTTACAAATATAACTGGTAAAAATGAAACAATATAAACCCTCGTTCGCATAATATTAGATTCTCAAAAAATCAGATTAAAGACTAGACCGCACGGTGTCATATCTCTGCCACTGCGAATCTACGCCCAACCAAACTAAACGTACGTCGCTCGTCACGTCACCGATATAAATATGCGAAGTTAACAAAAATAAGCTCGGATAAGGAAAAACAAAGGCAATTCGAGTACATCAATATCCAATAGGAATTTTCCGACAGCCAATTAAAAAAAATATAGTTCATAAATCTTCGATAGATGGCGTTGACGATTCGTGGATCCGAAGAAATCCGCGAGTCACCCAGGGCCATAAGAGGAAAAAAAAAAGATTCCATGAAGTACACCTGACGCCATCTATCGTCTTAATTAGAACTATTATTTTAATTTTTTAAAGAGCTGTCAGAAAGTCCCCATTAGTTACTAGGTTTTGTCATAATTTTGATTTTAAAATGAATACAATACACTAACAATTTACTAAGCACGGGTATCTCTCAGTTATTATCCATGCCTAAAAACATAGGCTCTTCTAAAGTCTCTTGTAAAGGGGTGATATTAAAGGTATTTTCTCGTCCCACGACTTGTGATATCAAAACAAAAATGGTGTTATCTAAACTCTCATCACGCAGCGTCCAATTACATCAAAGCGGAGTGTTGCCAAGCAAATCATCTATCTCAAATAGCACTAAACCTTTTGAAGTTTCCCTGCAACTAATTATGAGCTCTCGGCGAAAATAGTGGGGTATATTCAACAGCCTCCGTGATTAGTTGAACGTTGTTTTTCTCACTGTCAAACAAAAATGACTTACGTCTTTCCGCCGATTGGTTGGGACATTGCAGGTTGAATCACCTGATTGTCCGAAAATAGGTTTTGAAAGGGGGTCCCGGCTGCTATTACGGAAGAAGTCATTACACGAGCCATGTCAGAGGCCTTTGGCGGCTCTATAACACTGACACAAGGATTTGTGAAGTCGGTGCTCGACCTTACATTATGATAAACAAGAAAACTCTATAGACTACAAAATAAATTATTAAAACTTTTTCTTTTCGTGATTATAGAGTTAGGTCTCAGACTCAGGTGGCGCGGCCATCTTGATTAGATACTTCTAACTCGCCCTCCAACCTGCCATAATCAAATCAATCAAAATCAACGGCCCGTTACAGTCCACTGCTGGACTATGAGCCTGGTTTTGCCATAATCTCCACGCTTGGCAGGCGGGTTGGAGATCGCAGATTAAAAGGTTACTGTATCAGAGAGCGCTGCTGCCCGTTCCCTGTTCAATGTGTAGTCCCTAAGTCGCCTCTTACGACACCCACGGGAAGAGTAGGGGTTGGTGACTAATGTATTCTACTCTGCCGTCACCACACGGCCTGCCATAATGCGGCTAATTAATTCTACGGCTGAGGCTTAAGAAATGTTTTGTAGCAAAATCAAATCCGCTAAGTTTGGCAACTCTCCTGAAAATAGCCAAGTAGAAAGTTGCCAAACTTATCGGATTTGATTTTGCTACCTTTCAGCTTTCAACAAAGATAAGACTGTAGATACAGCAATTAGTTAGATTGTAGATAGGTATGTATACTTGTTTGAGAAATTTTAGCACAAACCCACGTGTAATGATGATTACATGTAGATGAAGTCTGACCATTTGGTGCAACTAATTTTTACATCGGGCGGGCTTATTTAATGTTCTTACGGTGAAGGAAAACATCGTGAGGAAACCTGCACGCCTGCGAAGAAATTCAAAGGTTGTGTATTTGTGAAGTCGACCAACCCGCACTGGGCTCTAGCACGTCGGTGGGAAAGTATATTCCTACGGGAAAACTCATAAAGCTCGGGTGAAACCGCGGGCAGAAAGCTAGTGTATAATAATATCTCATAGTCCATTTTTTTTGGTGCGTTCATTGACTCAATTTGCAGCCTTAGTGGAGAATAACATACCGAAGAAAGCGCAGCATCGCAGCTTTCGCTTAAGACAGACTGAATGCACCATATATAATTTTGCGGAATTTGTATAAATATTTAGAATAATATTTCGGAGGTTACGTATTCTAGAGTCCAAGCGTTGCTGTGAGGACGTCGTCGTCGTCGCCGTACGGCACGACATCCTGACCGGCCGGCATGCGGCAGTTCGTCCGTCAACCGCGCCCTGACGTGCCGCGCTCGTTTCCCGCCAAAAACTTCGCGAGCGTGACGTATTCAAAATGTGAAGTTTTCACTCTATGCTCAATTACTTATCGAAAGTTTAAAAACTTTTGTGTGAACTGATGAATTGCGAAATTGTGATTGTGTAGAGATCGTGCAAAATAATTGTCAGTTGACGGTAAGTCAATCATCGTACTAATTGGATTATATTTTTAATTTCTCTTCGCTGCTGAAGCTTTCGGAAGTGTTTTAATTATTTTTTTAGGGCTGGAATTTTTATTGCTGGAAGGAAAGTTGATTACGATGTAATCGTGTAGGGTTTATGACGAGAGGGTATTCGGGAGTTTAATTAAGAGTTCCCGCGTGTTCCTTTGAGTTCCCACGTCTATTTCGACGTGAATATTTGGTTTTAAAGCCAACAGCTCTTATAAGATATTTTCTGTTAATTCTCTAAGTGTACGTTACTTAACTACTGACTCGCCATCATTGGAATTACCTATTGCCCTTTTTGAAAATGTGATCTAATTATTTTACAGGTCACGCAACGAGTTAGGTACCTATTTATTGAGCAATGACCTTGGATATGAAAGCATTTTTCTCTCTCACTCACTCCATACTGCTACCAAACACTTTCGCTAAGCGCTTATAAAAGTTGTGGAGAGTAGATTTTATTGTCAATTGAATTTCACTGCCTCTTAAAAATGTGATCCTTGTTTATTTTACGACACGGGCTAATTCGTGAGGCTCTCCTTAATTGAAGTTCAAGGCCTTTTTACCTTTCAAAGTTAAAAATAAATAGGAAATGGATATCTTAATTTTAGAGCTGTCAAACATCGAATATAGACCCATGGAATTTAGTGCGGACATAAAATAATCATCAGACTTTAAAAAGTCTCTATTTGACAGATACGCCCTCATTTAACGTTCATTCATTCAAAATAATATAATTCATTCATCTACTCTCTCTCATTTTCTTCTTCTGTTTATGCGAAACTGATTGACTGACAGTTCAACGTAAAACTTAAAATACTGGATCTAGAAACTTGAACTTTGGACAGTAGGTAGTCTTAGGATGCAAGTAAACGCTAAGGAAGGGCTTTTTAGGAATTTCCTCTCTAAAGATGAGAGGTTGAAGTTAGTAAAAAACTCCGTCGTTTTATACAAAAACCAAGCGGATGAAGCCACAGGCGTAGTTATAAAAAACTAAAAGGACTTTAAAATTATGATTCCTGAATCGGAGCCATAATGGTCTAAATCATGGCCAATATTGGGCGCGTAATTATAAGTTGTTTTTATATATTCTTGCGCAGATCAGAGGTTATTATAGCTGTCTGTGTCAATATCATCAAACGACCTTAATAAATGGGTCGTTAATGTTATTATGTGCGAATAATTTAATAAAAAAATAATTAAATAATTTAATAATTTAATTTATTTATTTAGGTTAGCTGGTAGAAAATGCTATATAGCATTAAGTTCGCCTTTGTACACCCCTTTTTTGGTGCAATAAAGTATATATCAATCAATCAATCAATAATTTACATAGCTGACGTCAGCGGTGTAGATTCATTTAGTGAAGCTCTTATTAGGATTGACATATTTCCGTTTGTTGATTATAGTATAGAATAAATTATACTTTAGAGTGTACATACATATAATATGTACTTACCTGAATAAATAAAAATAAAAAAAAAAACAAAATTAGCCAAATCGGTCCAGCCGTTCTCGAGTTATAGCGAGACTAACAAACAGCAATTCATTTTTATATACAGACAGATTATAAACTAGCAATGTTCACTCTCATACAGCGGCATAATATATAGGCAACCGCCTGGAAGAAATTACTACTTCAGCAATAAGACAGCCAATTGTAATTTAACTTTTGTAAAATGTATTATTTTGCGTCTGTGCCATTTCATTTATTCACCAAAATCGATTTGTCATCGTGCCTTAATTAATTTGTTACAGCAGGGATGAAACTGCGTATTTTCCCCCCAAAAATAATATTTCAACGAATTTCTTATCATGGATAGCAACATGACGGCACGAGTTATTTTAATTTCTGTCCTACATAATATTCACATCAAACGCTTGAAATTACAAGGGTCATAGGGAACAGAAGAGCATGAAAATAAGATTAAAATCGTTGTAATAATTAATTTTGGAAAATTTTAATTGAAGATTTTTTTTAAATTCAAATTAAATTCAAATATTCTTTATTGCACATAAAAACACTCATACAAACACAGAAGAACAAAATACAGGAAAAGGCAATTAGCGGCTTCATCGCGTTTTTCTCCGTCTGTGCATGGTCCCTGGTTCCAGGTCTATAGAGGCTGTTACTGCTACCACAATATTTCATGTGTTTGTAAATACTTGTCTTATTTTTATTAAGTGCCTATTTTTTTTAATGGTTCTTATAACTCTGTTATTGTTAAATATGCTGGATACCCTTAAGATTGCATCGAATGTGATTATTTATAAATCTTAAATAATGGTAATTTTTCTTTGAAATAGAACCTAATGCACTGTGCCGTTTTTTAATAAGGACTTTCACTAGTAATTTGGAAGAAATTGCTACCTTATCAATAAAGCTGCCTGACTGTAGGTATCTATGATGTGTATTTTACTTCTGTGTATCTCTTGTGTGCAATAAATTATATATTCTATTTCATTTTACAACGATTTTAATTTGAAAACAATTGCAAAGTGTGCATACAATTTGATAAATGTACCATTTATTCGAAACAATATGATAAAGTTTTATTGATGATTTAAACACCCGACCGGTTTCGCTTCACAGCATCTTCAGGGGTTATAAAACTACATAATATCAATTACACAACTACATAAAGCCACAACAACATTTTCATCCGTGCAATAATGTCGATGTGGCCTTGTCTAGTTTACTATGGAGTTTCACCAAGTGCCAACAATCGCAAGTATAAATTATAATATATGATAAAGCCCGTCAATATCGCTTTAATTGTAGTAAAATCTATTACAAAAGGCACTCACTGGTTCCAATAGAATGCAATAATTTAAATTCTGCTTTACTCTCGCGTGATAAATGCGATATTTTCCATTCTATTGTGCAAGATAGATGCAGGCAAAATATGCACTTGGAAATGAAGAATGTTGCACAGCCATTTTATATATTTTCCATTCATCATCAACAGCTCATATACGTCTCCACCGAGGGGCTCAAGCCTACCCTAAATTAGGGCGATTAGGTCTTAGTCGACCACGCTGGCCCAGAGCGGGTTGGTCGACTTCACACACAAGTACACATACACAACCTTTGATTTTTTTTGCAGGAGTGTGCAGGTTTCATCACGATGTTTTCCTTCACTGTAGAGCGCCGAATAAACGTACATAAGAAATAGGAAATTCGAAAACACATTGGCAATGGTGAGGATCGAACTCGCGTCTCCCGATACTTTTCATTACGAGATTAAAACTTTGATAGAAATAGATTATTATTGTTACAGATAACGTCTTTTAACGAAACATCTAATAAATATAAAGCAGAAAATGAAAAATTGTACCGACAGATGGAGCTGTAATAAAAAGCAGTGAAAGGTTTCGTCGACCTTTCACGAGCTTCGTGGCATAATTGGTAATGCGCCTGTTTCTGGCCCGGATAGCCAAGGAGATGCAGGTTCGAGTCGTGTCCAAGAACTGGTTTTTCATTTTCTGCTTTATAATTATTAGATATTTCATAGAAATGGCTGAAATATTTGAGAATTTTGAACGGGGACAGACTCCACGGCCGAGCGGTACAACGTTCGGTTCTCATTATGGAGGCTCCGGGTTCGTTCGTTCGAGTTTTATATTATCACGTAAAAATAGCGATTACTTGCGCTAGGAAAAAAAAGTTTTAGCATGTTTAAATGGTGGAGACTGTACTAGGTAGAGATGGAAGAGACTAATGAGGATGGGGTGTTGTATAGGCATTGTGCTGCGTGCCGAGGGAGACACCTCTTCACCTCATTTTGATCTAGTGTTGCCAAACTACAAAAAGTTTTGGTATCGATAGTTTTAAAAAATGCTACCCCATTCATAGCTCGAAACATGGAATACTATCGAAGTTGAGCAATATCTTTCGATGTAGCATACTTTCGATATCGTGTACCTTCGATTTTATGCACTTTTGATGTAGCGACATTTCGACGCAGCGTTGTCGATGTTACGACTTTCGATATTATAACCTGGTCCCATACTATCAATAGTACTGTTGTTTATGGATAAGAAAATAATAGAAACCTAAGTATTTTATGTTGAAATTATGTAAACAAACCAAAAAACACGACTAATTTAATCATTTTTCCTGAAAGAATTTCAGGTGGAATATGATTCATTATCTCGGGCTGAATGTATCCTATCATTTTGCTAAGATCTTTCATTGGCCCCCTGTAAGTATTGAAACTATCCATAGAATTTTTATTTACGAAATAACGCCAATAATATGATCGGTAGACCAAAATAGTTTATCATCATCAACAGCTCATATACGTCCCCATCGAGGGGCTCGAGCTTACCTTGTAGTAGGGCGATCAGGCCATAGTCGACCGCGCTGGCCCAGTGCGGGTTGGTCGACATGACCTTTGAATTTCTTCGCAGGAGTGTGCAGGTTTCATTACGATGTTTCCCTTCACCGTAAGAGCGTCGATTAAACGCACATATGAATTCGAAATCAAATTGGTACGTTGTTGGAATCGAACCCGCATCTCCCGGGTGGAAGACAGCGGCTCTAAACACTAGAACACCGACGACGCTCTCAAAATAGTTAATAGAAAATAGTTTATACTTACGATAAAACTATCGATAGTTGTACCACTCTATTTTAGTTTCCATACATGCTCATTCAATATGGTGTACCGCCGTGCCGTACTGCTGGCAAACAAAAAAGCGTTTTTAACTACGAATCTTACTTGTGGGTTTTTCAATCATGTTCATAGCATATAAACACAGGTAAGGGTCTGCGCAGACGGACTGCATTTGAACTGCAAAACAGCCGTTTTAATCTTTATTATCTTTATCTTTTATCAATCAGAGTGCAGTTCCTCTTCTTCATTGTGTTGATAGTAAAGTCAACAACCGACCACACAAACCCTGGTGTCAGTGTTATAGAGCCGCCAAAGGCCACTGACTTGGCTCGTGTAATGACTACTTTTGTTTGCAGTTATATCAAGTACACTCGAAGGCTGTGTGGGTTGCAAGGTCAACGACCGACCTGACAAACCCCGGCTCATGAATGCCTATTTGTCAAGTAAAATAATATCCTGCTATAATTTTATAAAT
Organism: Carpatolechia fugitivella; assembly: GCA_951230895.1. Lineage (NCBI taxonomy): Eukaryota > Metazoa > Arthropoda > Insecta > Lepidoptera > Gelechiidae > Carpatolechia > Carpatolechia fugitivella. The sequence goes on from OX579665.1 coordinate 542,501, forward strand.
GCGAAAGTTTACATGTTTGTTATTCAATCACGCTGCAACCACTGGACGGATCGGGATGAAATATAAGTTAGGTCTTGGAATAACATAGGCTACTTTTTACCACGGGAAAAGGTCTTATTCCCACGTTAATAATGCGGGTAAAACCGTGGGCGAATCGCTAGTAAATCTAAATAAATATGTTATTAGATATATCAATGGTTAATTTCTTATGCAACTTGATTTGATTTTGGATTTTCTTAAAGTCCGATAAAGATACTCGTAAAACATTTTCAATTTCGTGGAGCAAAAACTGAACAAAATCTTAAATTCAAATTAATTGTTCAGATACAGAAGTAAACAAAGAAACAAAAAGCAAAGATTTGAATTAATTTGATAACCAAATGAACTTTGCAAATAAAATAAGATCCGCCGAGATTCTGGATTGTTTTAATTCAATGGTGGTTATTATTTGAATTGTTTATGGAAAATGTAAATATGTTTCATATTATTTTGTAAACCAGCAATTTGATTCGATTTTAAACAAACTATCAGCAAAAATCTATTTTTGAGACTTTTTTATTTGGTTAGAACTTTGCAGCCTCACGTGATTGTCCAAAAAGAAATACAATTCCGTGCTTTGGAAGGCACGTTAAGCGGTTGGTCCCGGCTACTATTTAGCGTTCCACGAGCCAGTTCAGTGGCCTTGGCGGCTCTATAACATTGACACCAGGGTTTGTTTGTGAGGTCGTTTGTCGACCTTACAACCACATGAAGAAGAATAAGAATTATAATAGATAAGCAACCTACATAAATGACGAGACCTTATTGACCGAGCGAGCATGAAGCGCGAGCGAATATTGCTTGTATGTCCGTCTGTCTGTGTGTCTGTTCCACTCTACAGGTCGCGTTTCTCAACCGATTCTCAAGAAATTTGTGAGCAGGGTCGATAAATATATATAAAACTTTTTTGTCGAGTCAGTTTTTGGAAGTTTTAAAAATTACGGAGTTAATAGGGTTGAAAATGTAAAAAATCATAAACCAGCCATTTTGAAAAAAAAAATACTCGCGAGGTTTACAGCTACATGGAGATAGGTTGTAACTTAGATTAACACATAGGATACTTTTTATGGGAAAAATTCTTATTCCCACGGGAAACTTTTATATAACGCAAGCGTAGCCGCGGGCGGAAAAATAAGACAAGTTGAAACGGTTGTGTATTCCAAAACCCAAAGAAGGAGGGAGAAAAGAAGGCGGGGTGGATTCCTTTATCATATTTTCTAAAGTTACATCTGATAACGTCAAAGCTTTGTCCCAGCAATAATTAAAATCTAAAGAAACATTGTTCTTTTTAAAGTGAAATAAAATACAGCAACCCTTTAGAGAAATTAACTAATTTCAAATAGCACCGACCAAAAAAAGGTGTGGGTTTTTTGTGATAGGGTCGAATTTTATATAAGTCATTAGAAGTTTTTCGTTTGTTTTTTTTTCATTTTTATTATCTTGGTGCACAAATATGTTCCCACAGAGGGGCTCGAGCCTACCACCGTGGTTATCTAGTGCAGATTGATCAACTTCACACACAAACCTTGAATTACTTTGCAAGTTAGTGCAGGTTTCATCGAGATGTTTTCCTTGAAAAAACTTACACAGAGGATTTGAAATAGGGGATCGGACTGTTCACCATATTTTATGAATTTACTATATTTTATGAATTATTTTTAAAATATAGATTAGTAGCAGACGATTCGCGAAGAAAAAAACAGAATCGGTTGAAAAACGAATTTACAGTGATTTTTTAAAATTTCAATATGTCTGTCTCTTTCAAAAACGATTTTTTGTATGGAGATTATATGGCGTTACTAACAAATGACGTCACAAGTGGGTATGTGCCTCTCTGTCTAAACCTTTATAACTAGGTCAATTTTAAAGATAGAGCAAAAATTCTTTTAGTGTTCGATAGCAGAAACTAAGAAGTTTGGATTTATAAAATTAAATAAAAAGTAGTCCAATCCCCTATTATAAAATAATATGTTGGTACATGATGAGATCGGGCACTTCCTGGCCGAGAAGGGGAATGTCAAGAAGTGTCAAGAATAATGAAGAGAACCACTAAGTAAATCCACCGCGCGTTGTGGTCGAATGTTTTATATGTAGTTAAAGTGTTAAATTGCGAATGCTGATAATATTTTATTTTATCGGCCGGGAAGATAAACGATAAAAGCGTCTTTATTCGAAGTAAGATTTAACAAAATCATTTTTGACGTCAAAGCAATGTCACTTTCACTTCACTATAAGTCTACGCTCAATGTGGAGAAGAAAGGATTCCCATCTTCTGTACTTTTCTTTTTTTAAATAAAACGTTGTTTACAATAATCGATCAATATGCTTAATAGAAAACATTAGTGTTGTTTTCTATATTACTTGAAATCTATATATAATTATTACTCGTATTATAGTTCAGATGAAAGCTATCCCGCACGTCTTGGTGACGCGACTAGAATTCGTCTCGCTGTTTCTCTCTCGTTAGACACAAAAAGACGAGTCATAAACTGGGTTAAATGCGGGTACAGTTAGCAAAGGAGAAAGATATACAGGCCCCTCGAAAGAGATGAAGTTTAAATTCTCAAGTGTCTATTTATATTTTTACATAAAATGTATATATACGCATGCCATAGCAGAAACCCGAGAAGATTTATCGATGTGTTAGACGACAATTTCAATTGACTGAAAGTGCTGGTTGAATATGTTTGACTTTTTCAAATGACCACCTGACTATAGGTTGAAAAAAAACTGTAGCCTCTCTCTCCCTAGCGATTATTAATCCCATCTGATAGTATAGCTTGCTTTTCTCGTCTTCTCTTTGCACTTTGCTCTATTTGAGGTATCGTCTTCAAAAACGAAATTAAAATAATATAGGTACTATAGTTTTAATTAAAAATCTTTTTAAACAAGCTTTTAGACGTGCTTCAAAATGTCAAGTTAACAAATAGGAATATATATTATTAGAAATCACTTTAAGAATATTAAGCAATATTGTGTTGAAAATAACGGTTATAGAAATTCTATAGGAAAATATTTTACCGCGTACATTCATTACGTCATAGAAATAAATTATACTTTTTAATACTTTCACGGTTGGCAACTTTATTGTGATTACAAACGGGATATTTACCGTGATTTGTCAAATGTCAAATGTCAAAACGAAATTATGATAAGAGTCATCAATAAAACTCGATATTGGCGAAATCACCACGGAAACGCCATTCACCCAAGAATTGAATTGAATATTATATTTGTATTTTATTTTTATCTTCATTGTGACATTTCTTTCCATTTAATTATTATTATTTTGTTTAGTATTAATTTTTGAAATTATTTTTGTAAATTTATTTTTTATAATATTTATTGCTTGACATTGCTGGCTGTATTTTATGGAACAACTGTTCCGAAATCAATGTTTTCATTCATTCATTCAAAAACCGTGGTTTGTTTGTCTTGTTGTTTGACGGATAAATATTCCGTTTGTAATCATAATATTGTTGAAAACAATAGTTTGAAAACAACATAAAAAATAAATTTGGGAAGTCACGTCACATCATAACATGATATCAGAAAGTATCTCGTATCAAAAAGTTTTCCCGGAACTTTTTCCCGAGTCACGTACGAGTGTTTCAGGTAGTCAGGTACCGGTTGAACTGAAGATGCCGTCGACTATCCGCAGTTATCTCCAGGTTAAAAAAAACGTGGATTTGGGAAGCTTTTTATACATATATTAACTAAAAAGGTACAAGCGTGATGTTATGTATGTATGTAGACATAGACAACTTTATGTATATACCTCTTGAAGATATTTTAGTTTTGAAAATAAAGGTAAACTTTTATGCGTTTATAAAGAGACTTGTCAACAAAATATGTCACAATATTTAGTGCTTTTGTGACATCTTGCGAGGTGCCTTTTGATTTTAGAATGATACAGTTTATTCGACGTTCTTACGGCGAAAAATACATGGTTTGTAAATCTGCACCTGCGAAACAATTCAAAGATTGAAGCCATCGAATTATCTATAGTCTAGAAGAGTAACTACGCTTCAAACTTGAACCCACCAAATCTTCTTCGTCGTATCAATGATAAAAACTCATATTTTCTTGACCCAGTACTTTGCTACAGCTATGGCACCCCACAAAAAGCAAAACTATACCATACGACATTCGAATACGCGGTACAATGATGTTTGATATGACTCGGTTAGTAAGAACGTCGAAAGTAAGCTTATTGAATAAATTAGTATTATTATTAATGGAAAGCAGCGACATCATTTGCCTGTCTGTCGTCGTCGTCGACTGTCAAAATTAATTAGGTGTCATGTTTTAGCGGGCTTTGTTAGACGGTTACTCTTCTAGACTAAAGATAATTCGTTGGTTGAAGCTGACCAATCCGCACTGGACTCCACAGATTCCGCCATTGTGTTAGTGAACTCACCCAAAAAAAAAATGTAATGACGGATCTAAGTGATGTAATAACATCCTATGGAAATAAATAATTTTGACTTTGACTTTGACTTTGACTGGACTACTCGGAGGAATTTTCCTCCGGGCTGGACTAGCATGTTTTATACGGCGTGGTCACCTTAATTCAGAGAAGGTTCGAGCCTTTTGTGATCTGTCATCGATAGCGCCTCTACAATACCACACTTTCTTATCGATAGGCCATTTGTCTGTGCAGTCCGCCGGCGCGGCTACACTCGCGTTATGTAAGATTTTCCCGTGGGAATAAAACTTTTCCCCGTAAAAAGTATCCTATGTGTTAATCTGGGTTATAAACTATCTCCATTAAAAAATCCAAATCCGTTAAGTACTTTAAGCATGAAGTGAAGGCGGAACAAACATCCAAACATCTAAACATCCAAATATATTTTCACATTTATTTGTTTATATAATATTATAATTGACCGAGCGAGCGAAGCGTCTGTTTCAGCTTGGCCAAATTTGCTTTTGTATGTCCATCTGTTTGTTTGTTTCACTCTACAGGTCGCGTTTCTCAACCGATTCTCGAGAAATTTAGTGAGCAGGTTTGATAAATTAATCGTTTTTTTTTATCGAGTCAGTTTTTGGAAATTTTAAAAAATGACGGAGTTATGGGGGTTGCCAAAGTCAAAGTCAAAGTCAAATTAATTTATTTCCATAGGATGTTATTACATCACTTAGATCCGTCATTACATTTTTTTGGGTGAGTTCACTAACACAATGGCGGAATCTGTGCCAGTTTACAAGGTCTACCGCCGAGGCTGTTTTCCTCTACAGGTCACATTTCTTAACCAATAAAATAAAATAAGATAAGACAAAATAAAATAAAATAAAGTTTAAAAATAAAAAAAATCCAGGGGTTGGGGAACTTTGTCGAGAAAAAATTTTTTTTTAAAAGATATATACAGACTCCCGAGGTCTACAGCTCACAGAGCCACTAGTTTAACATTTCTTATAACGCTTCTTACTTATAAGGAAAAAAAAAAAAATCGTAGAACAAGCACAAATACATATGAGGAAATTGTCCAACAAAAAGCTAACAAATATAAAAATGGGTTGGTTTTCTGCCACCAAAGTCGAGGATAACCTGATTTATTACATAGTGCGGAGATACGGAACATAAAGGGAAATGGTTATATCCCACGTTTCCTACGAAGTATAATATTTAGGGTAAATAGCAGCTCTATATCCTTATTATGCGCGTTTATTGTAACGACACGTGTCGTCTCTCGCTTCTCCTCTTTTTTCGCATATACGTCCCCACCGAGGGGCTCGATTCTCCCCTGAATTAGCTTACAAAGCTGTACTCACATTTGACGCCTGGTGGCCTAGACCTAGATGGTAGTACGCTTGCCCACGAAGCACAAGGTCGCTGGTTCGAATCTCGCCTAGGGTAAACATTCGTGTGATGAGCACTTGTGTTTGCCTTGTGTCCGAATGTTGTTTATCTATTATAAGCAGGTTTTTATCTATTTATGTATGTATATCAGCTGTTTGATACCCACAATGTCTGCCTAGTTTAATAATAAACATATTTTTTATTTGTGAAAAACTATAACAATTTGTTGTTTGTCAAGCCTGTGTGAGAAGTTTGGACTAGGTTGTGGTTTGTATTTAAGGAGTTCCTTTAGCCACCTTGCGGCTCCATTACGAGATCACGTATGACTAAAGATTTTGTTAAGACAAATCCAACGAGCCCAAACACGACTAGGTTGTGTTGTGTATTAGAGGAGTTCCTATGGCCACCTTCCATCTCCATCATCAGACCAGCTTCATGGTACGATAATATTGCATTGTCCTTGCGGTTACATAAGTGTACCTCAGCAAAATCCAATGGCAACAAGTGCTTCAAAATTGAGTTGCAAGATTCTGCCCGAACATACCCACCCACAGTGCAAGTTAAATAAAAGCTTGTAATTACATTGTATCACAGTCAAAACTTTTTCTACGCAGTAACCAGGTTTAAAATCTACCGTTCGTGTTAAAAAGTGGCAACTTTTATTCTTAAAGCACGTTGGCGGTAATTGTGCAATACTTTCTTCACTTTGAGATAAAACTCGATTTAAACTTAGAAACCTCCATTGAGGAGGGAGGGAGGGTGGGAGGGAGGAGGGGAGTCTGCATAAAGTTACGCACTCCATGTTTTAATCTGAGTCTGTGTCTGAGTCGTAAAATATACATACGAACTGACTTGGTCCGACTGATTTATAAATCATCAATAGCTCATATACGTCCCCACAGAGGGCTCGAACCTACCCTGAATTAGAGCGATTAGGCCTTAGTCGACCACACTGGCCCAGTGCGGGTTGATCGACTTCACACACAACCTTTCTACAAAACCAACAGTTCTACAAAATTGGAGGCTTTTGTAAGCATTTATAAAAATCTGTCTCTTTGGTTTAGCCACTCAGAATATGAGTCTTTCCAAATATTATGCAGAAAAACACTTGATTTTTTTATGATATCGGACTTAGATGGGCGAATAGTCTAGAACGTTCGAGTCTAATATGCGGCGTTGTCAAATAAAGTCAAAGTCAAATCACATTTCAGATTAAGTTAGCTGCATACAGTGCGTCCAAAAAGAGTTGAATCGAAATTAGAATGAGGGATTTTCTAACAGCTTTTTAAAAAATAAAAATAAAAGTTCTAATTAAAACAATAGATGGTGCCAGATGTACGTCGTGGTTTTTTTTTTAAATCCTTTTATGGCCCTAGGTGACTCGCCGGATTTCTTCGGATCCACGAATCGGCGCCATCTACCGAAGTGTTATGAACTATTTTTTTTTTAATTGGTTGATGGATAATCCCCCATTGGTAATACAGTACCTAGTGTCAACTTTTTAAATCAACAATATAGTGAGAATGGAGCTATAACATTTTTTAAATCTACCTCTATTCGCACCTCTATGTGTTTCATATTTTTTTCATAATTTTCGTCAGTACTGTCTTTCAACTCTTCTATTTAAAAAAAAACTAACTAAAAAAATCGCACCTTACGTATAAATTTAAACTCATCACCCGCCAAGTTACTGCAGTCATAGATTTAATGCAAATCACCCCCTAGTGCTTTCAGATAAGATCTTTGCAAACTGCCTTTGTTTGCGGCTTCGCTGTGGACTTAGGCGCTTTTTTCTTGAATTGTCGTCCTGTATTTGTTTGAATATTTAAATAACGTTGTGCACAAGGGATTGTATTCATTTCCTGTAACTTTTTAAAATTTTCTTGGCTACCTTCGGAGCGATTGTCAATTGACTCGTTTCATTAAAAAAAAAACGGACTGAGTCGTAAAAGTTTAACTCGTTTTATTTTTCTTGCATTATAATTTTATGACGTTTTAAATTTAAGAAGGTTTATGTTTTTGTTTCTTTTCTATGAATCATAAATATTTAGTTGCATATACACCTATACACCTACGTTAGACTTTAGAAAACATAACATTAGACGTTCGTAGCAACTGCGTAGCAAAACACTACGAATTTCGTAGACTTTCAAGCGAGCGTGAAGCGCGAGCGAAGCGTCTCCGTTTCAGCTTCAGGAAAAATGCTTTCGTATGCCCGAGGGTTGTCCCGTAGTTGTCTGGTGGATGTCCGGCTGTTCTCATCTACAGGTCGCACTTCTCAACCGATTTTTGTGAAATTTTGTGAGCAGGTTCGATTCAGTTCAGTTTCCTTCGTCGATTCAGTTTTTCAAAAATTTAAAAACAACGCGGAGATATGAGGACTGAAAACGTAAAAAATAACATATTTCAGCCAAAATTTTCAAACTCGCGACGTCTACAGCTCACGCAGACACTAATTTATGTTTTACGAAGTTCTTTATTAGGTAAATATTGTTACATTGCTTCGAGGGTATCATTACAAGGCAAACGCTTCTCTAAAACATACACGTTTCTCTTATTATGGTCAACAACAACGGTTAGGGAAAACCGAACATAGACGGTAAGCGGCTTCTATCAGGTGAGCCTGTGGCAAACTGAGTAGGGGATCGGACTGTTCAACATATTTTATTAATTATTTTTAAAATATAGATTTGTATAGTAGCAGACGATTCGCGAAGAAAAAAACAGAATCGGTTGAAAAACCAATTTACAGTGATTTTTTAAAGTTTCAATATGTCTGTCTCTTTCAAAAACGATTTTTTGTATGGAGATTATATGGCGTTACTAACAAATGACGTCACAAGTGGGTATGTGCCTCTCTGTCTAATCTTGAATTTCAAACCTTTATAACTCGGTCAATTTTAAAGATAGAGCAAAAATTATTTTAGTGTTCGATAGCAGAAACTAACAAATGTGGATTTATAAAATAAAAAAAAAGTAGTCTGATCCCCTATTCACTACACACCCAGTTATTTTTCTGTCACTTACACCCTGTATAAAATTTAACAAGCCATTTCTTTTCGTAGTTATTATCAGCATTTTATTTTAGTTCGTGCCTTATCTCCCTTGACGCCGCGGCGTCATCAACAGCTCATATACCACCCCATTGACACAGAATTATTATAGTACTACATACGGACAGAACTTTGTACAGGACAACCACTCACCGCGTCCCACCGATTCAAGTCACCTCTCTCCACCCCGCAGTTGGGGGGCGAGTTGGGAGTATCGAAAAAAAGAACGCGCGCATTCAGCCGTACAGCGCACCCAGCATCTTATGGGCCCCGTAAACGGTCAAACGGTTTGACTCAAACCATTTGAACGGTTTGTCAAACGACTCTGCGCAGTCTGATTCTGTACGCTGTCGTAATTACACTTCTGACGCGTCAAACACAGCAAAATTTATTTATTTATTAAAAACTAATAATTACAAAAGACGTCATCATTACAGGATTGCTCCCAATACGATGACGCCAAATATGAAATTGCATCAAACGAAAAATATGAAATTGCATCAAACATGCTTCAAACACGTAAATGTTTGACAAACCGTTCAAACCACCTTTGTAAACGATCAAAATGGTTTGAGTCAAACCAAACTTTACGTGTTTGAATCAAACCGTTTGACCGTTTACGGGGCCCTTTAGGAACGCCACGATAACCGGGCACTTGACTAGTGAATGGAATGGCAGGCATTCTAATCGCGACGGTTGTATGGAGTGGCCAATGTGCGATATTGGTATAGATGTCGTGGCTATATCGTAGAATTAACCATAATCATCAAATTTTAGACCGTTTCATGAAATTTTCACTGTCCATTGGCCACATCATGATGTGCCTTGGCCAGATCAATGATAAGAAATCGTTTGTCGATATGTTCAACTAAAAACGCAGCTACTTCATGAAATGGTCAAGATTATTTGATCATATCGTAAAATCATTAAATTAATTGCCGATAGAGGCGCTGGAAGCGCTTTGTTTATGTACCAACATGGCGGCCGCGTTATTTCTCGCAGTGAAAAAGTGAATAATTCGTTATTAAAATGAGGAAGAAAAAAGAGTTTATGATGAAAAAGTACTCTTAAAATGTCTGTCGGACTTAGAGAACAATAAGTACCAAACATAATTTAGATTCTTATTAAATATTTTATGGACGCCCTATTTTCACGATATGGCCAATCCACGATTTAATGATCTGGTCTTTAGTTGCCCATATCAAATGATGAAATCTTAGGATGAAATGATCGAAAATTTCATGATGTGGTAAATTCTAGACATAATAAAGTTCAATTCTCAAAGCTATCTTCTGTATCACTAAATTTCTTCGGAGTTGATTGCTTCAAACAGCTTACTGAAAAGTGATATAAGTTGCATTTTAACGCGGAAAAATCATTTCTTTCCTTCGATATTTTTTTAAGAAGATGAAACAAAAAGGAACCTAATCGAAACCGTGAGTAAAATTTATAAATAAGACTACTTAAGCCGGACAGAACCCGCATCAATCGTAAGATTCGGATAGTCCTTATTTAAAATTTAAATTATTTAAGTAACTTTGGCTCAATGTTCTTCAGACCCTCAACCGATATTAATGAGATTCTTCTTCGTCGTTTGAATTGTAAGGCCGGCAACCGACCTCACAAACCCTGGTGTCAGTGTTGTAGAGCCGTCTAAAGCTACTGATTTGGATTGTGTATGTATGGATAGTAGCAGCAGGGAGCACCGGCTTAACATGCTTTTCGAAGCATGGAATCATATTTCTTTTCGGAGTATCAGGTGATTCAGCCTGCAATATTCTTACCAAACTGGAGAAAGTTTCACAAATAGGCTTTTGTTTGACAGTTTCTCCACCGGGATTCGAACCCGGAACGTGATGAGAGTCAATCGCTTGGCCACGGAGGCTGTAAATGAGATTTTACATAGCTGAGAAATTTGGAAATAATCTCTTTCAAGGAATAATCATAAAACCTCGCGTTCAAGTTACTTCAAATTTTGGCAGACATTATCAGACTAATATTACATGCGAAAGTAAGTTGGTTGGTTTGTCCTTCTTTCACATATAGCAACGGATTGACGTTTACGTGATCATTATTTTTCCCATAGAAAAAAAAAACAATAAGACAAAACTTGTACAATAATATATTGCTTTATGAACTAGTGCGGTAAGTAGGTTATTATAAACTCTTCTTTAGTTTAACTGTGAAATAAATCAAATATCTTGATTTTTGGCATACTAATTGTTCAGGAGAAGAAAGAAAAAAGACTGCTTCTTAATAATTATAGATAAAACCTCAGGCGGCTAGCTAGTTCCCTAATAATAGATTTCCCCGGTTTTCCTTTCCGGGATAATGGGCGAAAGCTTTTATATAAATGTGTAAATCGTGCTGGATTGGCCGCGCAGTGGGCCGGATCTTAGCTATCTTGTGCAGTTTGCTGAGATAGTTCTACTAGCTGTACTTTCATGACGAAATTCAGTGTTTGTAACCTGGATTAACACATAGAGGTTATTTTTACGATAATATGTCTGATTCCCACGGGACAACAACGCGAGCGTAGCCGCGGGCGGACCGCTGATCTCTAAAACTAAAACCTCGCAACGGATTTTGATGCGGTTTATGAGGAAGGTTCAGATACTTATGTACATAACATTCAATATACTCGTAATTCGTGGCATGGCTTTCGCTGGGTAAATTACTCGAGCGAAGCCGAAGCAGGTGGCTACTCTTAATTAAATTGAAAAGATTTCTTTACCAAATACTAAATTTCATCGAAATCGATAGAGGAGTCTCCGAGAAACAAGAATTTAATAATATGAATTAATATTCAAATTAATATTTCTTTAAAAATAACTAATAAACTCTCTTGATTGTTCTCTTTGTTTATAATTATATGCTACCTAAAAAATTGCTTGTTTTGTTACGATTAAGCCAGTATGTTACGTTTAAAATTAATTTAATAATAAAAGTAAATATTACTTTCAATTTTATATAGAATAAATTTTATAAATGTCCCCTTTTTTTGTATCGATTCTAAAAAAACTTTCACCCTACCCTTGATAAAATGTAATATGTTATCTTCGTTATTGGCTATGTATAATTTTAATGTCACTTATTTAAGATAATATGTTTATGTGCTGTGAAGTGTCACTAATAAATAATAAATAAATAAAAATAAAATAATAATAAATTTATTTTCAGTACACAAAAAACATACATACGAAGACACAGAAGTTACAGAAGAAAGAAATTCATGTAACTTAAACCTTCCAATCTAATTTAAGTACTTAGCAGCTGACTTGTCTGAACTCTACTCATACTTTATCAACTAAGTTGGAGGTAACCAAGTTGTGAACTTTTATACTTTCTAATCCGACAGGGCGGCGCCACACACTCACGAAGACAACTTCATTTTATTCGTGAACTTTTACTGTCTAGCGTTTCTTCGTTAGCGCTCTGAATTTTATATCGTGTAAATAATATAAATACAATTAATTATACTTTAATTAGTAAGTCGAAAACTATCTATCCTAAAATATATAGGATCTACTCCAATTAAGATGTTGTCTTAAGGAAATTGTGTGTTTCTAGCTAATAAATCCTTATGTCTGTGTAAAAGAGCCGCCATACATAAGCCACAGACATGACTCGTGTAACGACCACTTCCGCAGATAGAAGCTGGAGTGGCCAATTTGGAAATCTCTTAACCGGTTACGATTCCAGGTTGGCCGCTGCAAGGACAATCTCTGCCGTTGGGGTTACAGTGAATGTGACCAGTGTCCATGTGGAGCCACACCACAAACAGTGGCCTACTTGTTGACCTGTCCCTCGTGTCCCGACACCTGCACGATACAGGACCTTTAGGACGCCACCAAAAACGCGCACCGGGTGGCTGCCTATTGGGCTAGTAAAATTTAAATGTTTAACATCGACTTGCAAAGAAGAAGAAGATACCAACGACTTTCTGAAATCCGAAATTATCTTTCGGACAATCAAGTAATCCAGCCCGCAATGACCTAACCAAACTGGGGAAAGTGTTAAAAAGGCATTTTCGTTTGACAATATTCCCACCGGTATTCGCACCCGGAACCTGCGTAATGAGACTCGACCATTCGACCACAGAAGCTGATGATGATGATGATGATGATGATTTTGTGATTATGTAAAACAAATAACAAAAACGGTATAATATAAGATAAACAGCGATATTTGTAAAGCAAGTTTGCCTGCACATTGCACACAGGCGTGTGCCTAGGTGATAAACGAGCGTTTTGTTATTGAGTTCCACTTGTGGTACAGTTTTAGTAATAACAACTGTTTAACTGTCAGTGGTGTACTTAGTGATGAATGGAACTTGGAACCACACGGGTTTCACATAGTGTAAGGTAAAACTGGTACCGATTCACACAGTCAGGCTCTAGTTCTAATTTTAAAGCCCAGCTATCCTTTTTGTTTTTGTGACCAGTAAAGGAGAGGTGATGAATTCAGATGAACGAATGTTATTATTTTAAATGAATGATAACCTAAAATAGAGGAGACCTGTCAGATTAAGATATTTTCAATTCACATGTTTTATTTGCTCTCTAAAGTTGTGCAATCGACGCGTCCATAAAGTTCAAATTCGATGTTTGACAGCTTTAATGTTAAGATGGCAATCTCCTATCTCTATTTAATCTTTAAAAGGTGTAAAGGACGGACGAAAAATAAGCACATACATACACAGCATGTACCTATATCGTCCATTACTGAACATAGGCCTCCGTTTCCAACGTTAACGGACCTGCGCTACTTGCATCCATCGGCGGCGACGCCTAGCATAGCAACCTTCACCAAGTCATCAAATCTGTTTCATCAACTGCTCATATACGTCCCCGCCGAGGGGCTCGAGCCTACTCTGAATTAGAGCGATTAGACCTTAGTCGACCACGCTGGCCCAGTGCGGGTTGGTCGACTTTACTCACAACCTTTGAATTTCTTCGCAAGAGTGTGCAGGTTTCATCACGATGTTTTCCTTCACCGTAAGAGCATCCGAAATTCAAAAACACATTGGTATGTGGGTGGGGATCGAGCCCGCGTCTTCCGGACGGGAGACGTCACTAGACCACCGACGAATCTGTTTACCTTCAAGAAATTCTACATACATAACTGATTGAGATTGCTTGTGGGTAGATATAGCAAGGATATCTCTGTAAGGGAGTTAGTTTAGAGAGGCCAACCGGGCGGAATGCCGGCGCCGACGCGACGTGACGAGTCCGATCGGACACGTAGTGACGTACCAAGCTTAACTACGAGCTCTCTATTCTTGGTACATACTTATAGAAGACTTCATACATACACAACCGCCTGGGATTTTCGTCGCGGGTTCGAATCCCGCCCAGGGCAAACATTTGTGTAATGAGCACTTGTGTTTGCCTTATATCTGGTTGTTGTTTATCTATATAAGTATGTATTTATCTATTTAAGTAATGTATATCAGCTGTCTGGTACCCTAGTTCAAGCTCTGCTTAGTTTGGGATCAGATGGCCATGTGTGAAGATGTCCCCACATATTTATTTATTTAAATCATCAACGTTTCTAGTATTTTTTTCTTTATGATATTTGGAAAGAATAAAGCTGAGTTGTAGAGGTCCCAGCCCGCCACAGCAGTTTTCATGGAAGAGTGAAGTGAAAAACGACAAAAATGCTAAGTTCGGTGAACGATTTTGCTATTAACATGTTGTCCTCGACGGCCTGAGTAACGTGTATTGGCAAAAGACTGCTGCTGCGGGTTGAGGCCTTTTTTTTTAACGGACTAATCGCTAACGGAAGGCTCGTACCCCTTACAAATTTATGACAACGTATCTGGGGGCGCCCTCAGACGGGCTCGGACCGCGGCCCAGAACGTTGCCAGGGCGAGAAGCGCGTCGGAGAAGAATGACCCCTACGGGCCTTACTGAATAATTTCTACTATTAGGTCCGCGTACCCGCCGGCTGATGCGGTTTCTACCTGAAGGCGGGTTGAGACCTCTAAAGACTCTTTATAAGGTCACGAGAGCGAGTTCTTTACAAAATACCGTGAAGGAATACACCAGAATTTTGTATGATATAGGTCTTAGACGGACGTATAGTCCATTGGTATGTATGAACTCTAGAATACAAACTCGTACGTTCCTTTACAAAAAAGGGTGCGTGCTGAAAAGAATCGGTTTGTAAGTTTTGCGCTTACAGACAATGCACGTACCGCACGTTTGTACCAAGAATTATATAGCGCTTACTACCTATTCTTTGTACAGATGATTATGCCTGCGTATCTTCACGCAATAAGCAGCGAATCCTTACTCGATCTAGGGTATATTCCGAATCAAACTTTCAGCGCTGTCAGCGAACAGAAGAAAAGCAAGAAAATGTGTGGGTTTCGTCCGAAAATCTCCTATGATACTACTGATAGTGCCGCGCGGTGAGTAGTGCCTAGGGGAGGAAACGCGCTGACAGTAAAGCCTAAGTCACACAGAGCGGGAGCGGCGCGGTCCGGGGCCGGGAAAGCGGGACTTTGTATGGCGCGGCGGCGGCGACGGCGGCGGCGTAGCTTAGGCCGGTAGGTGTGGCCGAGGCTTAATACGGAACGCGATTAAGGGTGTCGATTACAGCAGAGCTAGTGACTGAATCGCATCACATTACCGCGTTTATTGTAAAGAAAAAGCTAGTTTGGTTTGGATTTGAGTAAAAAAAAAACAAATGATCACACAAGCGAAGTTCCGGGCAGAGCGCTAGTCTTCAATCCTACTAATATTATAAAAATAAAAAATAAAAAAAAATAAGTGGAGACATCTTCACACATGACCATCTGATACCAAACTAAGCAGAGCGAAAAATTACGAAATACGAAAGTTTAGATGTTTGTGGCCGAATCACGCTTGAACCACTGGACGGATCAGGATGAAACTTGGCACACATATAGGTTAAGTCCTAGAATAGGATATAGGCTACTTTTTACTGCGGGAAAACACTTTATTCCTACAGAAAAACTCATTAAACGCGGGTGAAACTGCGGGCGGAAAGCTAGTAAAACCTAAGTCTTCCTTGCCAGATAAAGCAAGAAACAGAAAATTTGTAAGTGAAATTAATGAGCGCCGAACCCCAAACTAAGATTACAACTTCAGTGTGATAACTCCATTTTATTATACCTCTCGGTACTTTTTACGAATTATCTTGAGGGAACTTTTTCCCCACCAAACTTTCTTGATCGTATGTTGTACGATAATGTTGGACTTTGACAGTTAGTTTTTTTTTATTGAGGCCAAAAAAGGATATAAACTTTCTTGTTTCTTAAGACTGGCAATAGGAGTTGTGCTTGAATTTTTAACTATGGAAACAGAGAAACAGTATAAAAGCTTGTAAAAATATTACGGACTAGCTGCGCGCCCGCGGCTGCGCTCGCGTTGTGTACTTCGGTCGAATTCCGCGTCGAGTAGTGGAGTAATTTCCTAAAGAGGGAGGAAATGAACATAAATGTATAAATCACTAGCGGTCCGCCCGCAGCTACGCCCGCGTTATGTAAGATTTTCCCGTGGGAATAGGACTTTTCCCGTAAAAAGTATCCTATGTGTTAATCCAGGTTACAAACTATCTCCATCCTAATTTCATACAAATCCGTTGAATACTTGAAGCGTGAAGGCATCATCCAAATATATTTTCACGTTTATAATATTAGTGTGATTATCTTTGGTAATAAAGCACATTATGTACCATCATCGAGGTAAAAAGCAAAATGTAAAAATATTCTATCTTTAAAAATTGCAATTCAGAAACATCTTAAATCTAAAATGTGCTTGTAAATCGAGGAACCGTTCAAGAATTTCCACTTGCAAGACTATGGAAGTTTCCAGATTTCTCCGAGTAATAAAGTCTTAAAATATATGGGAGAACTGTTCGCGGCACGCTGTAAATCTAATTTACTTGAATTTTTACCAGAGAATATTCTTACAAACTTTCCAATTTCCTTGCAAAATCTGTTTTTGACGGTTCAGTGAAGGATTGCTCCTAGCGATTTTTTTTTATGTAGCCGTATTCGTGTCGCACTGCTAGTTGGCAAAGCCCTCCCCTTTCGCCAACTGTCTCGATCTTGAGCCTCCAAATGCCAAGCCTTGTGGAAACTGTCAATGTCGTCGTCTCGCCATCGTCTCCGAGGTCGGCCTCGACGGCGACGACCATCCTCCGGCACCCATGCGATAGGAAGAAATATTAGAAACATAGAAAGTAAATAAGGTGTGTGTCGACAGTAAAATATCTATTAAAACAACATGTAATGTGGCCTTGTGTGTTACAAAACTCACTAATAAATAAATAAATTAGTACACATTAATAAATTGATTAATCAATTAATTAATTAAGTTCACAGTCATATCGTGTTGTAAAGCAATAGAATAATAAAACTATAGGTATCCTTCTAAGCATCGCATGTATTCAACGTTACCTTTGTAACGTCGTGACAATTGACCACACAAACCCTGGTATCAGTGTAATAAAATCGTCACCTATTTTGGTGAAAAATCACTAACTTGGCTGGTACCCACGGCTTAACGTGTTTTCCGAAGCACGGAATCATTTTACTTTTCGGACAAAACGCCGAGCAAAACTTGATCGTCCAGGCCATCGTAACTTGGCTATAAGACTATTTGTCAATTGTCAATTGTCATATCGGGCTGGTTTCCGCAACTCGACGTCTAATGCGCCTATTTTGCGTGTGGGTGGGAATGCGGTGTCATTCGAGCCAACCCAACTCTTCCAGGAAACCCAGTAGGCCCTTTACATTACCGGTTATCCCTGGAAGGTCCCTCGCTTGACCGAGGTATTTAGCCCTGTAGTCCGCCACTCCCGTGCACTCCATGAGGACGTGAGCAGCCGTTTCTTCTGCCTCCAAGCAGGCTCTGCAAAGGGGGCTGTCAGTAAGACCTAGGACATATAGATGTTTGTTAAAAGAACCATGCATGACCAGTTAATGCTGCAGTCACCAAACGCAAGCGTGGTCTACTTAGCCAAATCAGGGTCTTAGCGAGCCTGGCACAGGGGGTTGGCAAGGCCAGCTTCGCCTGTCTACACTCTGTGGCTATAAGAATAAAGTTATGTTAAACTTATTTATTAAAATACGTGCGCATGTTATTTAAGAAAATTTTGCAAATGCCTTATCTAATACCTATACCTATATATCAATACATGATACTCATTGCCTCTAGAATACAGGTCACGGAGCAAAGACTATAATTATAATTCATGCTAATTCTGACCCTCTTGCGCCCACGTATAAATTAGATGTTCGCAGCGATACCACAAGATGGCTGAGGGCGCCCTCACATTAATTTAGACTAGGTATTGTGCTTCTGGACAAAAAGGTTATGCGATGTAGGAGTTTATGGACCAGAAATTATTACCAAGGTTCTTTTAGGTATAAGCTAAATTATAAAGCAAATGGATGGTAAAAGGCGTACAAGGTTGGCTTTTCCAGAAAATGTTATTATTACGGTTAAATTTAATTTATTATATTAAATTAATTGCCTAGTTAAGACCCTAGCAACAATATGTGTTTTATGTGTGGTCCGTAAAAAAAAAGTGTCATTACTTCGTTATTATTGGAAAATGGGCTCAGAAAAGAAGACCAACTACACACACACTTCAACGGTGGTTTATTGAATGAGAAGGCGAACAATAGGATGAACATATATAAATCAACCGAACAGAACATATACAATAAACTGTTATTATTATAACGGACTTGGATATTTGTAAAATACCCTCAGATGCCAACAGTACTTATTAAGATTTAGATATAACGATAACGCAAAGGCAATAAAACTAGTTGAGGTTTTTAACGCAAGTTATTCATTCAAACACAGCAGCGCATGCACCAGTGCGCTCAACAAAAACAAAGCCAGCAGCTTTCGAGAAAATCTACTTCGCTCAAGCAGCAATCAGGATTTCTCTTGCATTTTCTAACCATATTTGACTTTAGCCACCTTTAGCTTTATTAAACTCAACAGCGTGCCAAGCTTCATAGTAGTCTCGACTCTCGAAAGGATAGAACTATTGTCTATGGTTTCAGCTCTATCATCAACAGCCCATATACGTCCCCACCGAGGGGCTCGAGCCTACCCTGAATTGGAGCGATTAGGCCTTAGTCGACCACGCTGGCCCAGTGCGGATTGGTCGACTTCACACACAACCTTTCAGTTTCTTCGCAGGAGTGTGCAGATTTCATCACGATGTTTTCCTTCACCGTGAGAGCGTTGAATAAACATAATATGAATTCGAAATTCTAAAACACATTGGTATGTGGTGGGGATCGAGCCCGCGTCTATATATATAGTTATAGCGCTTACACAGGGTGTGTTCATAGTGACCGTTAACTAGTAATTGCTATACATGGTGATCTTAAACTTCAAGCGGGATGTACAGGCGGTACCCTTTGGGGAAAATATATTACAGCCGTTAGGCAAAATAATTTAGACTGAAGATGGGTAAATGTTAGTATTTCTGCCTGCTTTAGAAAGCATGACATAGTGTAAACTTTACTCATTTTCAAATAGTTCAAGTCCGCGCCCGCTATATTACCACTCTATTAGAAATTGCGATTAGTGCTTTAAATTAAAATAATTTTCAGTTAATATTTAAAACAAACAAAATATAAAAAAATTGTACGGTGCAAATTTCAAACTCCTTTATTCCACACGGTGCGCAGCATCTCTGAAATGATAAGATAAAGATAAAAAGATGAAAATATATTCGCTATTTCCACCAAATTGTGACACGAAGTAAGAACCTAAGAAGTAAGTAAATGTGGCAATCACTTCAAGACCTTTCTATATAAGTTTGATTCCCAGGTTGCGAGTTCTAACTTCTATCAGAGTAATAACTAATAAGTAATTTCGAGTTAGTAATATCGGTCCCCTGGAGAACGCACTCTGATTGGGTGGTCCTGTGTAAACTCCACTCCGATGACCGAATATGATTGGCTGTTCAGAAATTACGACAATTTCGGTACGTCAATATTGCTTCGTTTGTTTTAATCAAATTAATCTTACGGTAGATATTATTATTATCGAAGGTATAGAGATTGAAGTTAGATGAATAAGTATTAGATAAATATAACTGAGACACATCTTTTTTGTTTTGTTGGATTTACCCATATTTTATTTGAACCATCAAAATGTTCTTATTTGTATAAACATCACTATTATATTGCATCTATTTAAAATAGATCAAATTACCATAGCAGTTATATGCACTTGCCTTTTTTACATTTCAAAATAAAATAAACGTTCGTACGTAAAAACATAAAAAAATTCAAATTCATCAAAAGTGCAAGGCGTAGCAATAAACTAGAATTACCGAAAGCAAATTTGGAAATTGTTAAAAATGCCCTACTATAGCTGTCAAAATATATAACAAAATACCTGATGACATTCTATTTAGTAGTGTGCGACCCGTCAGGCGCACATAATCTTACTCTTAGATTAAGTGCTTGGCGTTTGTAATTAAAAAATTATGTTAAAAAAAAAAGAAATAAACAGTTTTAAATTTTAATTTTTTTTTTTTTTTTTACATAAAAAACGGAACTGAATACAAATCTTTTAATGCAAGACTAAAAACATTTTTACTTACAAAGTGTTATTATTCTGTTAACGAGTTCCTTCACAATCCAATCTAATGATTTGTTAGACATATTTCGCAAACGCATCAATTTGTTGCAGCGAATTTCAGATTCGTCAAAGCTCATAATAATTTTAATTAGGGTAAATAACTTACAAAACTAGTTAATTTTTTTATTTATAAGTTATTGAATTGATATTTTATTTTTTATATTATTGCTAATGATTATTTTATTGAAATTTGAATTTTATTTTTAGTATTTATATTGTATAATAACAATTTAATGTAATCACTTTGAAATTATGCATGTTAAATTATTATTTACTGTGCTTATCGTAATTGGCAAAACCTATTTTCTGTAAAACCTATTTGTCTTCCACTTGCATGCCTTATCTTATGCAATGCCCTGACAGAGTCATGTACTTATCTGCAACTTTTAAGCTTGTACATGTGAGCATAAATAAATAAATAAACTTGTAAGATTGTAAGCAGCATTGTAAGATTTTCAGCCATTCGGTTTCAGTCACTATTGGTATAAGTGTGATAATGCCAATATTGGTAACTTTAATTGCATCATTTCATTCTATTTCTATTCAAAATCGAATATAAAAATCGAAATAGAATTTATTCGAATTGAGATTTTTATAAAAAAATTTCGACGTGAAAATACCAAGGTGAAGGAAAGCTTGTTCACGGTTGGCACGCTTTGGTGTACGCTCACTGTGGAGAAGAACGGCCGGTAGAAACTCCACAGGATTCGCATCTTCTGTACTTTTTTAAAATATGTAAATATTCCATTGAGTTGGAATAAGAGTTGACCAGACGTTTGAATCATCTAAGTAATGATCTAAGAAATGTAGCAAGCTCAAGCGTTGGAACAGACGGGTTCTCGAATGGAGACCACGTCTTCGGAAACGTAGTGTGGGACGCCCCCCTGCCAGGTGGACTGATGACCTAAGGAAGGTCGCTGGTGATGGCTGGATGAGGAAAGCGGGTGATCGTGCGCTTTGGCGTGCCCTTGGGGAGGCCTACGTCCAGCAGTGGACTGAAATAGGCTGATTGATTGATTGATTGAAGTAATGATTTATCTTATAGTAGGGCTTAGAACATAAAATATTTTTTTATGTTAGTTTTTAATTGGCATTGGGAAAAATTTACAATATCATCTGGTATATAGAAGCTAATACAATTCCCCATGAATGAATTGTTAACCGTACACAATCTAAATTTTGGGTGCGCTATTTTATATTTATTTGTTGTATTAAAGGTATATTATGCATATCATTCTTTTGCGGACGCAATTTGTGTAAAATTATTTACAAGTATTTTCGCGACCTTTATTTTTCCTTTAACCCCTCGTTCAAACATAAAAGTTGATTGATCTATGTACGATATGAGTTACAACAGTTAAGTATGTTTCGTGTGATGTGTTCTAAATTGAATTGCGACTATAACCTCTTCCATAAAAAAAAGTACTTTGACAGTGACAGATCGTCTATCGTACGAAGGGTCGTTAGAGCTTGCCTCGAGTGCACTGGAATGAACTGGAATGAACTGAACTAATGACGTGTGCGCACATACAGTGGCATTTTGAACTCACTGTCAAATATATACTCCACGTCGCTTAAATTCTTTTCCTTTCCTATCCCCATCCTGTATCCTCTCCGACACGTGACATTGGCGGAATTGTGAATACACAAAAGCCACAAAAAAAAAAAAAAAAAACTCTAGACGTAGTGGATTTGTTTGATGTAATCTTCGGACCTGAGATTATGTAATCTTTCTGTTTCATATTTTAATGAAGTGGAACAAGGAAGTACTTAAATGCAATATTGGTTACTACTAAATAGGTACCTACGAGTATTTAAGTGGTAATAGTTTGTTATTGCTGATATAAAATTCTCAAGAGACAGGTATAAGGTTCTTAACATGTTTTAGGTATGCTTCACGAATGCTAACCAATCAAACCAGACAGAAAAAAGAAAAAAAAAATCAAAACTCATAAAAACTCTTTCCGACATACGACAAAACATTCAGTAACATGATTGAGAAACAAATTCTTTAGTAAGAACCACCCCGGAAGTATTAACCCAAAAAACGTAACAACTTTACCCCCAAAAAAAGAAAATGTTAGACATAGACAAAGACAACTTTCATTAGACATTAAACACAGCACAACACAACAACGAAAAGTATACAAGAACGAAAGTTTTCCTTTCTTCGCTAATGATAGTAAACTTTCTCTACTAAGGTAGCTGCACTAATTACGGCCCCTGCCTACACCTGTTGATTCCGAATCCGATCAGTGATGGCCACAACTGGGGCGTTTACCCGAAGGTTCTTCAGTCACAGCAACAAGTAGTCAGGACATTCGTCTCCATGCATTTGAAGACGAGGGATAGAGAGGGGAGGTGGGTAAGGTGACAGTAACCATGTTTTATGCAAATAAAGATATTTCTATTTCAGTATCAAACAAATTCGTCCTGTTCATTTCTTTTTACTAAACAAAAGTTAAAAGATAAGAATGTCTATATTCGAAATAAGATTTAACAAATTTTTTCAAAGCTTGGATATATCCTACGGAAGGATAAAAAAAGTTAGTCCCTGATCAGCATGTTTACAAGTTTACGCTTACTATGGAGAAGAACTGCCGCGCCGCCGCCGTAATAAAAATATTCAAAATCAAACGATATTAGAATGATATAATAAAAATATATTGTATGTAATAAGGTTCGAACCCTTGTGTGGAGAAACAAACGGGTTGATAATATCAAAGTCTTTATTAATTCCGGAAAAGTCACGAGTTTACAGGGTGCAAAAACAAAATAGGGGTATTTTTTTTAAGTCTCCATACTAACAGTGTCAGCTGATTTAACAATTTGTATAGGAAGTCAAAAAAGTTTTTTCAAAGTTTGACCCATTTTTCTTGGCCAAAGCGCACGGTCACCCGCTTTCCTCATCCAGCCACCACCAGCGACGTTCTTCAAGTCATCAGTGCACCTGGCAGGGGGGCGTCCCACACTAAGTTTCCCGAGACGTGGTCTCCATTCGAGAACCTGTCTGCTCCAACGCTCGTTGGTTCTGCGACAGACGTGGCCAGCCCACTGCTACTTCAGCTTGCTACACTTTTGGACGATATCAATTACCTTGGTCCTCTGCCGGATGATTTCGTTTCTGTATATTTGCGCAAATTTCTCAAGATACTCATTTGGCATAGGGTATTTGACTATTTATTATTTTATAAATCCCAACTTGTTAGTTTCTGCTATCGAACACTAAAATAATTTCTGCTCTGTCTTTGAAAATGGCCGAGTTATAAAGGTTTGACGTTCAAGGTTAGACAGAGAGTAGAAGTAGCGCCATACAATCTCAATACAAAAATTCGCTTTAGAAAAAGAAAGAAATACTGAAATAATCTGTGTAAATTCATTAACCAACCAATTCTGTTTTTTTCCTCCCGAATGGTCTGCTACTAATCAATATTTTTAAACCAATTCATAAAATATGGTAGGAACAGTCATATACCCAAATCAAAATTAAACCTCATATTCATACACTACAGTTCCCTTAAATTCAAAATTGAACTAAATTATCGCCAGAAGTGGTAGTTTAGTGATCGTACGCTGGAAAATATAAGTGTATCGTCATTTAATTTACCACGTAAAACTTTGAAACTGTTAGTTATGTTGTCGATTTCACCAATACTCGTTATAACTCCGCCGTATAACTGAGTAAATGAATAACATTAAGAATGTAATAATCTTGTAACATATTTATTATTAGCAAAGATTCAGCGCAAAAAAAGGATGTTTTAAAACTTCATTCGGCTTACCTTGCATTTTCAGTTTATGCCATGAGTCATGAGGGAAGAGCGGAGTTTTCCTGGCCCAGGCTCAACGAAGCGAAGTTTTTATATGTTTGCAGTTAGAACGTTTTCCTTCGCCGGAACGTAGATATAACTGTCCACGAATGAACTGAACGCGTTGTCACTTCAAAGCTCATGCACTATTCACAAGGCTAGATTGGCGGGCTTTCTTCACTCCCATACACTCACATGCATACCTGTGCGAACATTCTGCGCTGTGAATGTGAACCTTTTCAGCTTTAGACGACTATTTTCTTCTAAATCTATGTATTCAGTGGGAACATAAAGCCAAATGAGGTAGGAGAAATGTTTTGAATGAGCTTCGGTGGTGTACTGGCTGGGCCGCTGCGTACCGTCCGGGAAACGTGGGTTTGAATCCGACCACAAACCAAATCAAAACTCGAACTTACAAGTATGGACGACTAGCTTTCCACCCACGGCTACGCCCGCGTTGTGTAAGATTTTCCCGCGGGAAAAAGTTTTTTTCCGGTAAAAAGTATTCTATGTGTTAATCCAGGTACTACTTAACTATCTACATTCCAAATTTTATCCAAATCCGTTGAGTACTTTAAGTATGAAGGCGGAACAAACATCCAAACATCCAAATATATCTTCATATTTATAATATTAAGTGTGATGTGATTATCCGACGTTCTTACGGTGAAGGAAAACGGCATGAGGAAACCTGCAAACTCAAAAGTTTTTTGGTAGTAGGTAAGATTGGTAGTGGCTGAAGTGTTTGTGGGCTGGCCACGTCTGTCGCAGAACCCATGAGCGTTGGAGCAGACGGGTTCTCGAATGGAGACCACGTCTCGGGAAACGTAGTGTGGGATGCCCCCCTGCCTGGTGGACTGATGACCTGAGGAAGGTCGCTGGTGGTGGCTGGATGAGGAAAGCGGGTGATCGTGCGCTTTGGCGTGCCCGAGGGGAGGCAGTAGTCCAGCAGTGGACTGCAATAGGCTGATTGAATAGATTGGTAGTAACAAAGGCAACAAAGGTCTTTTAAAACATTGTACATATTTATCGCGAAAAGTGTCAGCAAATCTTTAGTTAGCTCGCCTTTAATTAATTTGCGTGTAAAAAAATATGAATCCAGGAATTAAGTAAAATGTGATACATACGCTAATTAACATCAAGCGTCTCCTCTAAAGGATTCCTCTACTGAATTTTGAAGTACAGTCAGGCATATTATCTACTATGCTTACGTCTTATAGTTCAACTGACAAAGTACTTAATTGATTAAGGTCCTATCAAGGAATCTCTGTGAGAATCTAATAAGAAGAAACGAGTCCTTCAAAATGGCATGCCTCCCACCTTCCTACTTCATTTGAGATTCCGCGGAGCGTGTATGATAATGAGGGTGTCACCTTTTTGCGGACCCCAGAATGTTGGGTATTCCAACGACCTCTACTTAGGGTTACCACCTGGTGAAATGAAAAGGGGCAATGGTATTAAAAAATATATGACACAGAAATGGACAGTGAAGTCGTAAATTGACACCCGTTATTATGATATAGGCCTGTTACCTGTTACACACTTTACGGTATATTGACCAAGATAAAATAAAAGAAAATATGATAAAAAAGTGAGATGCTATAACCCAGCAAATCGGCCATTAATTCTCGCAATGTTTATACAAGGTCTAACAAAAATGTACGTCAAACAAAAAGGATAAGGAGGAACATAGGCAAACAAAGTTGGCTATTTCATACAATATCGCACGGTCAGGAGAGATGCAATTTTCGTCTGATAACCCCTTCATGAAAGTTGTTCAGATTCATGGACCTTTAATAATTAACTATATTGTTACAAAGCAAGGACATTTTTGAAACGATTCACACTTAGAAATTTGACATTTAGAAATAATTTTATAGCTTTTCGGGTTTCATAGTTACTTATAGAAGTTGTAAAGAATACATAACTAGTGAGATTAGAATATTGATTGAAATATGCTGTCCTAGCAACTTAAATAAGAAGGAACATGTTAATCATGAGGGCAACAAAAGTACATAGATTGGTGCATTCTCATAGTAATTTTT
Source organism: Carpatolechia fugitivella (assembly GCA_951230895.1). NCBI lineage: Eukaryota > Metazoa > Arthropoda > Insecta > Lepidoptera > Gelechiidae > Carpatolechia > Carpatolechia fugitivella. Next base: position 568,901 of record OX579665.1, read on the forward strand.
AAAACCAAAATAAACAGCTATGTAATATATCTTTACTTTAAGATTGTCCAATTTATAAAATTTTCGCAATTAAAGATTATCTAACTATTTATACAGCTTTGGGGTTTAAGGTTAAACATCAGCTGCACTAGCGCCACCTATTGAATTAAATCATTTACTTAATTGTCAGTGACTAACGACGATAGAAGGGTTACAAGTATATTTTAGTTATTGTTTTATATCAATAAGTTACGCAGTCGCAACTGTTAAACTGTGTGGTTAATTTTGGCAGTTACGGTCACTGGCAATAAGTGCACCATGCCAATAAAAAATAAAAAATAAATGATTTGTTTCAATAGGGGATCGGGCTACTTGTTTCAATAGGGGATCGGGCTACTTGTTTCAATAGGGGATCGGGCTACTTGTTTCAATAGGGGATCGGGCTACTTGTTTCAATAGGGGATCGGGCTACTTGTTTCAATAGGGGATCGGGCTACTTTATTTGTTTAATAAATCCAAACTTCTTAATTTCTGCTATCGAACACTAAAAGGATTTTTGCTCTATCTTTAAAATTAACCGAGTTATAAAGGTTTGAAATTCAAGATTAGACAGAGAGGCACATACCCAGTTGTGACGTCATTAATTTGTTAGTAACGCCATAATATAATCTCCATACAAAAAATCGTTTTTGAAAGAGACAGACATATTGAAACTTTAAAAAAACACTGTAAATTCGTTTTTTTCTTCGCGAATCGTCTGCTACTAATCTATATTTTAAAAATAATTCATAAAATATCGTAAATTCATAAAATATGGTGAACAGTCCGATCCCCTGCAATTTAACCTTTTTTTTGACATTTTCTTAGTTCAATTTGCTAAATTAGTTCCTAAATATTTCCCCAATAAGGATTTTTTCCTACATCATCATACGTAGAGCTACTAGTATCCATCAATCATTGTAATTTTGGACACCGTTTTGTCCTGGGATGGGAGCCCTATTCTGCTTTGCTATTTACTTTTCATGGAGGTACGCTCGGTACGCTCTATTTGAGTGGGGTTATTGACGTCTGTCCATAAGGTTGCTGCGAGTTTATTAGGCAAACATATAATATATTATACGAGTGTAATACATGGGTACAATGCAAGGGTCAGCATCATTACCAGCTCATAAACGCAAGGATACTTTTAGGTAAAAAGTGTTTTACAGGTTGTGAATGATAAATAAATAATAATTTATGAATACTTGTCTTTGTAAACTTAACGAATGTCATTCAATGTTGCTTTAGGTGTTTTGAATTAATCATACCTGTCTTTGTAAATTTAACTCAATGTCATAAATTCGTTTCATATCTAAATAATCTATTTACTCAAAATATGTACTTTAAAATATCATTATAAATACTACAATTACCTTGTAACGTTTTGAATTGTATACCATTTGATAAATTATATAACTTCCATCTAGGTAATAGGCTTTTGATCATAATGTAAATCTTGCTCTGATTGGTCCAATATGGCCCAATGTTATCACAATAGGCATAGTAGGGGAAAAGGGTATTTAAAGCGATGTAATCGGGCAAACAGGGATCTTTTAAGTTCTGGAGGTCGGGCCGATGACACGTAAGTTAAGTACCTTTTACTGTTATATTATTTGCTATTGTTTTGTTAATTTTATTTTATGTGTAATGAGTAATAATAAGTAATGTAGTGTAATGTAGATTTGAATTAATATTTCTGGATAGATTTAGGTATTTGCACAATTAAGTTCTTTTATTATACTAAATAATGAATATTTTATTACCTATTCTATAACTATACTATAATATGTTATTTAAAACTATATTTAATGGTTATGATATAATTAACCCTGTAAAATTTTGTCAAAGCTGATTTTATATGTTTCTTTATTTTTTCCTTATTTTTGTTTGTTGATTTTCCTATACCCACAATTTATAAATACATAGTTTCGCTGATTTATAGGAAGGTACTCATAACAAACCTTAGTATTAAATAAACATTTGATAATTTCTATTTTTTAGAAAACAAAATTCTAACACGTACATACCTAGCGACCAATATTTTATTTTCAAATTATTTTATTGGTTTAAAGCAAATATACATGCTTAAAGAGCTTTATATTTAATACATGGATAATTTCTATTTAATATTTTTTTATTCTAACGGACCTAGTAGCTATTTCAACCAAACTTTAAATTAAAAATTCGAGTGAACTTTGCGTACTTTGCGATTTGTATACGTTTACGAAAATTATCTATAACCATCTGAAGTTTAATTCAAAAGTTGTTTCACACGCACGACCCCTTGCTTCGTAGCCTGCCTACCACCAACAAAGCTACGGAACTGATAATAAACATTCATCTACTATCTGTATGCACTAGTGCGGAAATGACGGACAACACTCGGCGTTCAGATTGTGCTCATTGGACGAACACTGGGTCCAATTCTCACTCTGAGTAGTAGGTGTGATGTTAGTGTAGTTAATTAATGTGTATAATAGGGAAGGTAATTAGCTGCAAGTAAAAAAAAAAAAAAATAAACACTTTATTTTCAAAACTTACTCTGCTAAGATTGTGACAGGGTATGCAGTGCTTTTCTGCCTCTATGGACCGCACGCCACTGTCACTGTCACGCTCTAATTCTTGATTTAAGTTCGTCCGTCCTTTTTATTATTACAAGCTTTTTATTAGCTTGCACTGTATGTTTGGGTTTGTGGGTATGTTCGGGCGAAATCTTGCAACTCAAATTTGAAGCACTTGCTGCCATTGGAATTTGCTAAAATTTGGTACACTTATGTAGCCACGATGACAATGCAATATTATGGTACCATGGAGCTGGTCTGATGATGGAGACGGAAGGTGGCCATAGGAGCTCCTTTAATACACACCACAACCTACTCGTGTTTGGGCGCGTTGGATTTGTCTTAACAAGGATACTCCACTACACGGCTTTAAAAGCTGTTTAAAAAGGATTTTTAATTAAACTTATCACCTTTTAAAGACTAGTGGCTCTGTGAGCTGTAGACCTTGCGAGTATTTTTTTTCGAAATGGTCAATTTACGATTTTTTACATTTTCAACCCTATTAACTCCGCATTTTTTGGAAATTTCCAAAAACTGACTCGACAAAAAATTCTATATATTTATCGAACCTGAGTACAAAATTTCACGAGAATCGGTTGAGAAACGCGACCTGTAGAGTGGAACAAACAGACAGACAGATGGACATGCTTAGATAGATAGATAGATAAAGAATTTATTTCTGTACTGCAGACACATACATAAGAAAACAAAATTAAACCTATTACTAAAAGTATCATAACCTGACACACCAGGTTATGCATGTGTGCTGCAGCAGCGCAAAAAGGTCGTAGCTCAGCCAAGATACATACTCAGGAGAGCAGATATCGCTGATTTTCAGCCACAACCCAAAGAAACACGGACGCGGCGACAAGTAAAATTGATCGTATCACATAAAATTAATGTTGTATAAAGAAACGCTGATACATTCTATACTATATAATATTATATATATCTATATATATATATATATATGGTAGTGTACACACATACTAATTAAATAATAATGTCTAATGCATGCAAACAAAATAAATAATAGAAGTTATATGTAGGTATAAGATGAAAGGTTTGATATGTTAGTAAAAACCGAATAGTTACTTATATATTATATATAGTTAGTAAGTACGCCAATATAATACAATAGACAAAATTAGACTTAGTATATTCATTCATTACATTATGTGCATTTATATCTTAACATAAAGAAACACACAAATTACATCCAAATTACATCCAGACTCCGCACAAATCAAAAATCACCTATCCATTTCCGTCTGACATTGATACAAAGTGCCTATAATATTCCCATTTTTTGAGATTGTAAGAGTATAACTTTAACCTTATCTCTAAAAGAACATTTTGCTTTAATCATCCTAACGGGTGGGGGAATATTATTCCAGCACTTTGTCGCATGATAGCGAAAGCTACCCCTGAAAGCCGCAGTACGATGGTGTTCCACTCTAAGGGGAGGCCGTGCTAATCTGGGCCTATTTTCACACAGTGTTTCGAAGAGGGGAAATTTTAATTTGGAAAATAAATAATCTGGGCATTTAAAATTTACAATGTCAAACATTAACGAAGCGAGATGCAATTGCCTACGACATTCCATATTAAGTATGGATGCGTTATTTAGAAACGGTGTAATATGACTTCTTGGTGGAACATCGAAAATAAATCTACAACACGCATTCTGCACACGTTGTATTAAGCGACTGGTTTTATAAAGGAGACGAGGCCCATAAACAAGATCTGCATAATTGAGTCGAGATAACACCAGCGACTCACATAAAGTTATTCTAACTCTTTCAGACAAGAAATTACGAATTTTGTATAAGACCTTTAGTCTATAAAAACAACTTCTAACAAGGTTTCCTACATGGTTTTCGAAACGTAGCTGGCTGTCAAATAAAACACCGAGATTTTTCGCTTCATCAACTTGACTGATACTCTGCCCCATAATATGTACTACCGGGGACTTGCTTACAATTTTTCTAATCTGGGCTTTTGTACCAAGTACCATAAATTTCGATTTGTTAGGGTTAAGAACTAACGCATTCCTCGTAGACCATTCAGCTATTCTGCCAAGATCACCATTAAGCTTCTCCAGCGCTTGTGATATCCTGTCAGGCGATTCAGATATGTACAATTGCACATCATCAGCGTAGATATGATATTTACAGTGTTGTATCACTTTAGCTAAATCAGCACTGTATATCACAAACAAAAGAGGGCCTAGTATGGACCCTTGAGGGACTCCACGTTGGATCTGACGAGGGTCAGAAATCAGGTAAGCTCCATCATGTTTTTTAAGTTTCACTGACTGTTGACGGTCATTCAAATAGCTACTGAACCACTTCACTGCCTGGGGGTCAAGGCCATAGTAAGCTAACTTAGTTATTAAAAGAGATATATTAATACTGTCAAAAGCGCGAGAAAAGTCTAGGAGAGCAAGGATCGTGCCATGGCCAACATCTTGTTCTGCTAGTATATTATCGGTCACATCTAATAATGCAGTAACCGTGCCACGACCCCTGCGAAAACCTGACTGAAGAGAAGGCAGAATATTGTTCTTTTCTACGTAGCCCATTAATTGATGATAAACAGCCTTCTCCAAGATCTTGGACAGAAAAGGTAAAATACTGATAGGTCTAAGATCTTTTAGTTCACTGGGGTTAGATATCTTTGGTAATGGAGTAACCAGAGCTTTCTTCCATTGACTGGGAACGACTGCTGTACGAATAGATTCATTAATAATTTTTGTGATTGTTGTTAGAGTTCTTGGAAGAGTTAAAATAATCATATCCCTACTAATATTGTCATAACCTATCGCATTTGATTTAATAGACATGATATACTTAGAAACTGTATATTCTGATACTGGTTGTAATGTGAAAGAAGTAGCACCAAACGTATTACTTTGAAATTTATTCTTTTCCATATTAGAAGCTATCACGTCACAGTCAGGAATGTTCAAAAAATTATCATTAATCTCATCGGGATCTTTAAAGCAAGGTGGAAGGCTATCTTCTTTACTAGGATCTAATACAATTTTACTTTTCAGATTTTTCCAAAACTTAACACTGTCATTAACGTTACTATTAACACAATGATTAAAATAGGCACGTTTTTCATTATAAATACTAGTTTTCACTAAACCTTTGAGATCTCTATAATACTGCTTATGCGTCTCTAGATTTGACTGGTTTTTCTTAGCTCGTGCTTTATTTCGCAGCTCCATCATAAATTTAATCGTGTCAGTGATCCATGGTAAAGAATTTTGACTTTTAATACGTAAAGTTTTAACGGGGGCATGTTTGTCAAAAAGCGCAAGAAGTAATGACTCAAACTTAGTGACCATAGCATCAACTGACGGTTCATTAGCTATAGATTCCCAATTGATGTTATTCAGGTCTATATTGAAACTATCCATATTTATGTTCTTTAGGGGCCTATACGAGACAATTTTTGGGGGTAACTTTATCTTTTTTAGTGTCAACGTTACATTAATCATTGAGTGTCCAACTGATCCAGTTATATTATCAACTGTGACTTCACGAACTGGACAGTTAGTGCACACAATATCAATAAGGGATTCAGAATCAGCAGTGAAGTGAGTCGGTTCAGATACTATCTGTCGCAAATCCACACAATGCAAAAACTGATGGAGCTTAACGGTTTTACTGTCGTTTACTTGGAGCATGTTAACATTGAAATCTCCCATTAGTATTATATAATCGTAATGAGAAAATCTTGATACCGAGTCAGTTATTGCATCGATGAATGTGTCAGTATTCATCCACTGAGGTCTATACGCTGTGCCTATCACTAGAGAGTATCCATTCGACTTGGTCGTTAGCCACATTTGTTCAATAGCGACGTCTGGGTTTTTCAAAAAAGAAACGCGAATATCATCCTTTACATAAAAGCCCACACCCCCACCCCGCCCACCGCGCATGTGGCGCGGGCGCGGGGTGCAGCGCAGTCGGTAGCCCGGCGGCGCCGGCGCACACGCCTCCTGGCCGGCAGACAGCCATGTCTCATTAATTGCGACGATATCGGCATCAAAACTGTTCATTGCTACAAGGAAGTCATCATGCCCAGTGTTTAGGGAGCCTGCATTATATAATCCCAACTTAATGTATTTAGTTTTAGGAGCCATTTGTAACATTTTGAAATATTAAAAAAATAGTAAAAATATTATGATTTAAATGTAAAGGTTCTTTCTCCAGATTAAAATTCAATTGACGTATAAAATCAGTATACAAATAAATAAAATTCATTAGTGTAAATATCATGCAAATATAATTAATAGAAATACACATCAAACCTCTAATTTCGACAAAATATAAAAGTTTAAAATTCATGTAAATAAATAGATAGACAAAAACACTCAGACAACAAATAAATAGTTTTATAACAATCCATGCTATCAGTAGTATAATTATAATTATCAAATCAATGCACAAAATTATATTCAAGTATAGTATCTTTCTTCCATACATATTGTTTCTCTGTGCTGAGTACCTACAATAAAACATAGCAACTATAAAAATACTTATGAATAAATAGCGTATTCTGCCGAGAGCTATTGCACTGATGCAGCACACTTTATTATACGAAAATGCCGCTACCAATAACAACTGTTCGTGCAGAAACATTTGACAAAATATGTAAAGTAAAAGCAAACAAGTAAAATTATGTAATTCATATATGCTCTTACATGCATGCACAATAAAAACTGTAATACTAATAAACAAAATAAAGACTACAAAATATTGAAAAAGTAAAAGTTTACAGAACCAAAACTTAATTCCTAACAGTTTCAATTTTAAAAACACGGGAGACATCATCCTCGGTGCGAAGACGGTGACGGGGCGCATCAGCACCCTGATGCTGTCGCGCGTACACACGGCCATCGCGCGACCACACGTAGCGCCAGTTAAGCTGTCCTGCCGCCTCACGAGCACGCCGAAATACGGCCCTATTGATGCGGGTCAGCCGCTCATTGACGTAGAATCGGCGCGGCGTTCCAGGCACGCCGGTGCCCTCGGTGGTGGCTCCGCGACGCACTCGGGCCGCCTGGAGAAACTGGTCGCGTACCGCGCGACGTGCCAGTCGAACCACAATAAGCCTCGGCCTCACAGCGGACGTCGTCGTCGTCGACACGTTTGATTCCTCTGGAGGACGCCCCACTCGAGTAGCAGACACGATCTCCTGCTCATTTAGACTCACACCAAGTATTTTTGCAAGTGTGATAATAATATGCGGCAAGCTTTCACCCTTTTGTTCCGGGACACATGAGATCTCAATGTCATTTAAAAGCAGCTCCTGATCACGCTCATTTAGTTCCACTTTCAGCTGTTCAACAGCCGCGTGCAGTGAGACATCAGAGCCTGTACTTTTAGTCTCAGGACGTCGCTCTAGGGCCATTATGCGTTCGTCGAGATTGCTCACGCGATTTTCACAGGCGTCCATCCTTAATGCAAGTGTGCGCATAGAATTATTGAGATCAGCCATCATACTTCTTGTAGTCACCAATTCCTCTCTAAACAGTCGCATTTCCACCACCAGATCATACGTGCAAGACTTATCTACAGTTACGTCATGACCAGTGTTGTTTAACGTAGTATCAAGTAGTGAGACATCCATTTCAACTGGTGGACTGGTCTTAGCGGGCGCTCCCCGGCGCAAAGTTACTCCATCCATCGCGGATCTCACTGGAGTGTTGGTATTGTCAGTACGTGGCTGTTTACCCAGACAAATCGCACACCGCCAAGCAGCTCTTTGTTCTCCAGATAGGTTATAAAACCGTTGCTCGGACACATTAGCACACTGTAAATCATAATTATTGCGACAAATGCTACAGCGCACATAACTTTTAGTATCTTTTATTGGTTGTAGACACCCAAAACAATCGCTGAGCTCACTGCTTTCTGCCATAATGCAATGTAATTATCAAACCAAACAGCTCGTCGGTATGCGCTTAGTGGGTACGTAGCGCTTGCACAGCTGCCTCACAAGGCCAAGGTCGCACGGCACAGTTAAGTGTTCACCACACAGTTAAAAATCACTCTTTTGCTTCGTGCTCGCTCGGTCAACAAAAAAGAAAGGAGACGGCAATCCTAATAATAAAGCTGTCAAACATCGAATTTAAACCTTATTGAAGCGTCGATTGCACAATAATAATTGTTCCTTATTTTTTTTGGCAGGGCTGACGTGTTTTTAATTTTGGGATTAGAACATGACTGTGTGGATCGGCACTACTACTTATTTAGTAGGTCCGTGCTCACTCGACCACCAAGCTCTGCATAAATGTAACATACTCGTAGTTTATGTTCCTATAACAACTGTTTAATATGTGCATTCGCTTGAATGCTTTGATAGTGCGTTTCAATATTTCAATATTCTGTGCAGTTTAACTTAATCTCAATGTTCCTGCGACGTAAGCGAAGCGTCATTTTGAGTAGAGGTTATAGTTTCATGACTAGTGGCTCTGTGAGCTGTAGAAATGGCTAAAGTGTAAAGTGAGTTTTTTTTACGTTTTCGGCTCCCATATCTTCTAAGTTTTGAAAAAGTGAATTAACAAAAAAAAACATTAAAATTATCGCACCTGTTAACAAAATCTTAAGAAAATTGGTTGAGAAATTCGCCCTGTGGAGGAGAACAGCCGGACATCCACCAGACATCAGAAAGCATTTTTGCCCGAACTAAATCAGACGCTTCTCTCACGCGGTCAATTATGACTCCGCCGTAAAAGTAGTAATAAAAAGATACTAAAATACTTTATTCCACTCACAGTACTTTAAACATTTTTGTAAAAATAAAAAAATCAACGGCCCGTTACAGTCCACTGCTGGACTATGAGCCTCCTCCACTTAAGTGTGCCATAATCTCCACGCTTGGCAGGCGGGTTGGAGATCGCTGTATCAGAGAGCGCTGCGGCCCGTTCCCTGTTCAATGTGTAGTCCCTAAGTCGCCTCTTACGACACCCACGGGAAGAGTAGGGGTTGGTGACAAAATGTATTCTACTCTGCCGTCACCACACGGCAAACATTTTTGTAACCAGGCTCATAATTATTTATTTATTTCTTATTTAATTTTTATTTTCTTTTTAGCTCAAGCTTAGAATCAAGACGATTGGGCCTCCCAGAGTAGATTGGTTGATGCCACACACAACAACCTGATTTTTTCAGCTTACATTATTTTTAAAACACATCAGTACAGATTTCAAACCGCGACCTCTTTTTCAAAAATAATCGCCTTTATCCTTACATTTACACTATAGAAGTCTTTACAGGACAATAATTATACAAATTGGTTTGTCTGTAAGATAGAGTAAGCTTGTATGCAGTTAAGTTACGGGAAGGAGTGAATTCTGTGTGAAAATGCACCGAGAAAAATACATTTGTAAAATGTACCAAGACATTTGAGCAAAGACAAACTTGTTTACTAGAGAGTGAACTTTCAGACAAACAAAATCATACTTCTTACAACCGCCAACTACTGCTTCATGTCACCTAATACTATTTTGAACTGAAATAATATTACTTATGAACTAACTTTTCTGTCCGAATTTAAGAATTATCCAATTGCAACGATGGTGTTTTGATATTGTTAAAAAAATAACTGCCCACATTGGTAGCAAAGTATTTTTTAATAAAATATGAGTACCTGGATAAAGGGAATGCGGAATGCTACAACAGATTTTACAGTAGTACTGAGTTCAATAGTTTATTGCACACACACTTTGGAACACTGAACGTATCTAAACGTTAATTAAAGGTCTTTATATAAAAGCACACCACATTTGACAATATATTTTTCCGAACAAGTAAAAATAACAGATTGGTAGCATAGCAACCATAGTCCATAGAGTCTACAGTTTTGCTCTACTGTTGCTACCAACCTTGACACTTTCCCTCAACAGCTAGGGTAAAACTTGCAGCCCCAAATCAGCTCTAATCTTGATGAGCCTGGGCTTTGGCACTGCCTTAGTCAAGATATCAGCGAATTGTTCTGCGGAGCTTGTTTTCAACATCAACGAGTCCTTCTTGAACTGTTTCTCGCACAAAGAAATGTCTGACTCGGATATGTTTAGTCCGCTTGTGAAACTCCGGATTGTGGGCAAGGCGTATAGCTGCTTCATTGTCCACTTTAAGTGTGGGTATTCCTGTCAAAGTTGTTAACTGTTCAAACACTCTTTGAAGCCACACAAGTTCACGAGCGCCTTCGCTCGCTGCAACAATCTCAGCTTCGGTAGTTGAAATCGCAACTGAAGCTTGACGCTGACTAAACCAGGATACAACTCCTCCAGCAAATAAACAAACAACGCCTGTAGTGGAACGACCAGTTAGATCATCACCAGCGTGATCTGCATCACTGTAGCCTTCCAATATAGCTCTGGCGCAGTTTGCATTGTATCTGATACCTAGGGAAGTAGTCCCTTTCAGATACCGGAATATCCTTTTGACCTTTAGCCAGTCAGTCTCTGTCGGATTTTCTAGTTTCCGTGACACTATCCCAACGGCATAGGCTATGTCAGGACGCGTGCCTGTCATGAGGTATGCTAGGGCACCTACGGCCTCTCGATACGGGTACTTATTCTTAGAGACTTCGTTTTCAACTTTCCCTGTTTCAGCAGTCGGATTCTTCTCTATTGGAGTCGAAACTGCATTGCAATCGGACATTTTGAAGCGATCCAAAATCTTTAAGGCGTATGACTCTTGATTGATAAACACAGAACCATCCTTAGATCGTGTGATTTGCAGTCCCAAGTAGTAGCATGCCCGTTTGGTCGTGATCTTGAGAGTTTCACCTAGTTCTTTAAGAAACTGGTTTGACAATTCTTCATCTGTCGTGGCCACGAGACCATCATCCACGTACAGAGTAATCAAGATTTTCTTCTCTTCTACATTCTTGGTGAAGAGACAGCAGTCGGCACTATTCTGCACAAAGCCTTTTTCTATAAGAATCTCCTCAAAACAAGAATTCCAACATCTCGGAGCTTGTTTGAGTCCGTAGAGACTTCTCTGCAGTCGGCATACTCTTGATGTGCCGTCACTGTTTCCATCTGGTTGCTGCATGTATATTTCTTCCTCTAGTTTTCCGTTCAGAAAGGCTGTTGAGACATCGAATTGTGTCAGATGCAGCTTTTCTTTGGCGCTGACACTTAGCAAGGCTCTAACGGTGGCCATGCGTGCAACTGGGCTGTAAGTTTCTTCATAATCAATTCCCTTTCTTTGCCTGAAGCCTTTAACCACCAGCCTGGCTTTATATTTGTCAATCGAACCATCTGGGTTCCGTTTAATTCTGAAAACCCATTTACAAGGAAGTGCCTTCCTGCCAGCTGGAAGATCACACAGTTGCCAGACGTTATTTTCTTTGAGAGACTTTAATTCGCTGGCCATGGCTGTCTGCCATTCGTCTCTGTCCTCTCGGCTCATAGCGTCTTTAAAGGTTTCCGGGAAGCTTTCCGTTCGGACAAAGCAAACGAAGTCGTCGAGCTTCTTGGGACGAGCTATGTTTGCCCTGTCCCTCAAGTTGTATCGAGGCTCCACTGCTGTAAGGGGCTCAACTACAATAAGGGATTCTCCTTCAGCATCGATAAAGTCGTCATCATTGTCTCCAACTTCCTGGGCAAGATCTCTCACTTCCGATCCTTCTCCCTCTAGAGCTTGTTCAAGGAAGCCCTCATTTTGTTCCGTATTAGGATCTAATCCCAAGTGATTATCTACTCTATCTCCCTCTACTGCCGAATTATTATCTGTAGCTTCAGCATCAGGACTGACTTGAGTTGATATTGACACTCTGAATTCAACATCCGTCTCGAATGTGATGTCTCTGGACTTAATGGTTTGAGTGCCTGTCCAGACTCGATAACCATCATCATTTTCGTAACCGATCAGTACACCTTTGATCGCCTTTTTTTCCATTTTCCTTCGCTTTTGCTTGGGAATATGCGCATAGCAGGTACTGCCTATTACCCTCAGATGAGTAATTCTAGGTTTCTTTCCCGTCCATAGCTCGGAAGGAGATTTATCAGGTACTGGTGTACGAGCACTACGATTTAATACATATGCGGCGGTATTCACTAGTTCTGCCCATAGTGTCTGCGGTAAGTCCCCTCTTGAATACATCATGGCTCTTGCAGCCTCGACGAGCGTACGGTTCTCTCGTTCACTACAGCCATTCTGTTCAGGGGTATACGGCATCGTTAGCCTTTGTTGTATCCCAAACTTGTTCAAGATCTGTCGAACGTCTTTGTTGTCAAACTCTCCGCCATTGTCACTGAGAATGCATTTGACTGAGTGACCGACCGTTCTGGCTTCATTCAGCATTTGTGTTAACTTCATCTTGACCTCAGACTTGTTTTTAATGAAGTAAACCATGCGATATTTCGTGAAGTCATCTTTGAACAGGACATAGTATCGGCATTTCGATAAACTTGGCTCGAAAGGGCCACAGACGTCAGCGTGAATTAACTCGCCAGGAAAGTTTGCTCTTTCCCTTGTCCCAAAGGGCTGTCGATGTGACTTCCCGTAGATGCAGCCTTCACATTTTATCTGGTCTGGTTTAAGTGTGATGCCTAATTCTCTCTTGACCACACGAATCACATGTCGCTTGTCCTGGTGCGCTAAACGCTCGTGATACAGTTGCAACAAGTTAGATCCAGTTAAATGACTTACTACAATCGGGTGTCTCGACTGCGATGACAAGACTGACTTCAAGTCCAACTTGTAAAGTCCTCCTTGCGGGACTCTCCTGCCTACAACTCTAGTCGTGCCTTCGATATCTAGTTTGCACTCTCTAGCTGTAGCAGTAAAGATGCTATTCTGCATCCTGTCTTGCGCTGCCAATGGTGAAAAGAGGTTCTTAGTTAAGGACGGTACAAGCCACACATCATTCAGAGTGATTTTCTCCATATTCCCATTGACATTTGATTCAACCACCACGGTACCCATTCCTAATGCAGGTATGGTAGTTCCGTCTGCCGTAGACACGGTGTGATCCGAGTCAAACTCATGAAACTCATTGAAGATGTTCCTCCTTACTGCAATGTGGGTTGTTGCTCCATTATCAACATACCAGCTTTCTCTATCCTGAACGTGGCAAGTGGAACAAGCATTGACCATGAGAGAGATCTGTTGCACTTGTTTGGTTTTCGAGTTAGTAGCTGCCGTGCTAGAAGATGGCTTTGGTGGCCTCCCATCCTTTATCCATTTCTTGCATTTGCGCACTCTGTGTCCTCTACCAGAACAATAGTTGCAGATCAGGTTCTCCTCCTTGGATCTTCGCTCAGCAGGCATTGCCACTAGAGCTTCCTGTTGTGAGCTCCCTTGACTGCCCAGATCCCGTTCGAAAGCGCAGAGATGGCTCGTTAGACTGTCTATTGTCTTTTCAGAACGTTTCAGCATCAGCCAACTTGACTTGAAGTTAAAGTACCGGTCGTCAAGTGTGTCCAAGACCTTACAAATCAGGAACAAGTCAGGGAGCTTGGCGGTTGGGTCTAGTTTGGAAATTTCTGCAGTCAGATCGTTCCATAAATTCTTCAGTTTAGACATATGGGTTGGTACATCATCCTCCTTATTATGTTTAAATCCGAAAAATTCTAAACACAAATTATAGGCCCTGTCCTCTGTTTGTCCGTCATATAGTCTATGCAGCTCTTGCCAAACTTCGTGGGCGGTTCTATAACGCATAACTTTCTTCAGTGTTTCTTCGGTCATATTAGTTGTAAGCATGAGCAAAGTGCTGCTTTCAGTCCTCCTATATTTAGCTAATGCTGTATTATAAGCGCTGATTGCAGCGTCACCTGCACCCGCTGCAAGAGTTGGTCTTTGGAGTGTACCCTCCACTGCCTCTGAGGCACCGTCCGTACCTTCTAGCATTATGGAAATTTTGTACTTCCAGGTCGACCAATTTTCCTTGCCAACTAACTTGCCTATTTCCAACTTAGTTGAGAAATCCATTGTAGTCTTCTTCCGGTGCTGGCCCGATCACCTAATAAAATATGAGTACCTGGATAAAGGGAATGCGGAATGCTACAACAGATTTTACAGTAGTACTGAGTTCAATAGTTTATTGCACACACACTTTGGAACACTGAACGTATCTAAACGTTAATTAAAGTCTTTTTATAAAAGCACACCACATTTGACAATATATTTTTCCGAACAAGTAAAAATAACAGATTGGTAGCATAGCAACCATAGTCCATAGAGTCTACAGTTTTGCTCTACTGTTGCTACCAACCTTGACATTTTTAGGGTTCCGTAAATCAAATTCATGTCACCTAATACTATTTTGAACTGAAATAATATTACTTAAGAACTAACTTTTCTGTCCGAATTTAAGAATTATCCAATTGCAACGATGGTGTTTTGATATTGTTAAAAAAATAACTGCCCACATTGGTAGCAAAGTATTTTTAGGGTTCCGTAAATCAAAAGTAAAAACAAAAATCTCTTTTTGGATTAATTTGTTGTCAGTCTGTCTGTTTCTCAGGATCGCTTGAGGTATCAAGTTGAATTTAATACCAATCACTAAGGTCTATGGTTCTTTTTTTTCCTCCGAGTTTGGAACTGTAAAAACACGAGCTTATACGCGCTTTTGCGTGCTTCTTCTTTTATACTTGCGGATTAGAGATGATGTCTGGGTAAAGAAAATCAATTTGGTCCGTCAGTCAGGTAATTCAAAAATATTATACATGTATCTTTTGTTTTATCAAATTACCAAAAAATTACTTGGTACTATTGTACGCTGGGTTTTTTGTGTGAATAGTGACATTTATTATTATTATTATAAACCACTTTAAAGTTGGAGAGTGGGGGTTAACTACGTCATAACTAGATACAATATCGACTCAAGCGTGACGTCATACGCTTTTTCAACTCAATATATCCCCGTAATTTATTGATTACGTGAAAAAATAAAAAAATATGTGTCCAATACTTTTTAATAATCTACCTGATAGACAAATAAAAAAAGTAGCATTATCCCTAGTTTTATGCGTTATCATCAGGCACCGGACTACCCGTTGAAAAACCCCTTCAGTCGTCAGGGTTTTAAATATTTACAGAATGATAATTAAAATAAATATATGTTTATCAGATTCCTTGATAGGGTTACCCTGTTGGACTTGCAAATGTTGTAATTATAGCATAATAAGAGTAGGAGATATCGTTGATCAAAATCGTAAGGGTTCCAGTCCCTGGTTATCATTTCGTCTAAAAATACACTCATGGACCTGTTGCATAAATAAATCTAACCGAAGCTTATAACACGATCCCATTATACGACGTCTAAACCCCGTTTTACGTGGCATTACAACTTATAGCTTTCCGATAACGCGTAGAGCGGTTTAGTGGCTAGCACCCCGCTGTTTTCCGTCCGGGAGATGCGGGTTCGATCCCCACCACGTACCAATGTATTTTCGAATTTCGAATTCATATGTATGTTTATTCGACGCTCTTACTGTGACGGAAAACATCGTGAGGAAGCCTTCACACTCATGCGAAGAAATTCAAAGGTTGTATGTGAAGTCGACCAACCCCTCAGTGGGGACGTTTATGAGCTGTTGATGAGTACGTGGTAGGGATCTAGCACTGTGCCAGGGTGAGGCAGTCAGTACCCATTACACCGCCAAAACTATCTTTAAACTCTTTATATGCACAGCAAACTATACCATATCCATATGAAAGAAATAACTTTCCTAACACACCGGTTGCCTAGAAAACAAAAAAATAAAAATAAAAAGTTTATTGTTACCTACTTACAAGTATTTGATTACTCTGAAAACAGCCAGCCAATCATTTTGTTTACAAACACCACGATAATTTAACAGCCTCCGTGGCCGAGTGGTTGAGAATTCGACGCCCATTACGGAGATTCTAGGTTCGATTCCCGGTAGGGACACTGTCAGGCAAAAATATCTTTGTGAGACTTTCCCCAGTTTGGTTCGGACATTAGGCTCCTGATTGTCCGAAAAGAAAGATGATTCCGTGCTTCCGTAGGCACGTTAAGCTGTTGGTCCCGGCTACTATACTGTCTAGTCTAGTCGTTACATGACCCAAGTCAGTGGCCTTTGGCGGCTCTATAACCCTGACACCAGGGTTTGTAAGGTCGGTTGTCGACCTTACAACCCACACGATGATGATGATGACTCTGAAAACATATTTCCTGCCACTGAAATTGCGTCAAATCTGTCAAATCAGGCCAACAGCTGATGAAGTTTGTTATTAAAAAAAATCTTCCAGGTGGACGAAGTACAGCTGCAAATAGTCTTGGTATTCATTAAAGTGAAGGTTTGTTATAGGTACATACAGTTTATATAGTTGATAACGACAATCGGTCTTTGTAGCGAGGATTGGCTAGTCACGAACAGATGAAGCCATTTGTAACAGTCGTCGCCGAGAAAAAACAAAAGGCGACGCGGCGAGTTGCGGCGAGAAAAATAATTGCTCTGGAAATAATTACATTATTTTTGAGACAAGTTCTAGTATCTTTTTTTTTTTTTTTAGTTTTTTTTTATTTACTTACATAATACACTTATTTGCACATAAGAATATGTAACAATTATTTATTATTATGCATGAATGACAGAAAAGCTGACAAGAAATAGATTGTATAGATACATAGCCTCATTACTAAATAGCTAAAATGTTTATTCGAAGAAGGATAGTAATTTTATTGTCTATTTACCACATTTTCTGTTTACTAACTAGTAGGGATTTTCAAAAATTTATTTTTGTAGTTTTTTCTCCCTTTATTTTTAGAAATTCTGGAGGACAGTTAGAAAAGTTTGAACAGATCTTAACTTCTGAAAGTAGTGACTTTTATCACAAAAATAAATGCTCAGAACTCACAGCTTTATTAAGTTAATAGAAAGAAGCTTCTTCTATAGAAGTACATAAATAAGATAAGATAAGATTATAATAATGATCTCATTATGAGTCATCAATTAGAAACACGACGACGTGGCAGACCTCGGTGGAGATGGCAGGACGAGCTAAAAAATTTTCCAAGCAGTTTTACACTCCCAGCACGTACCTACATTTTTCCAATTGGCATCAGGAATTATATTCTGGTTTTCTCCCCAAGAAATATTATTGTGAAAGAAGAAAGACTATTACTTACTTATCGGGAAACCAATTAGGAAGAAGATAAGGCTCTATTCAGTATTGTTTGCGTCGATCGGCCGCCAATTACGAGATAAGATAATGAACATTTTCCTGTGCCTTTTCATAATAATCATCAAAAAACATTATGAAATAACCCTCCTTCTGAAGCAGTCGGGTTAGTATTAAAATGAGTGAATGAATGAATGACTGAATGGAATATCATAACTGATAACATACAGCATTATCTATAAACGTAGAGATACAACCTATATAGTTACAAGCACGTCACATAGATGGCGTTTTTAGTAATCTTGAAGTGCTAAAATGTGGGAACATGGGAAATGTGGGAACAGGGCATTTTTCCACGATAAAAGTAGGCTATGTCCGTCATATATATGAAGAAATTTTTGTACCCAATTTCAACAAATAAGCCGTAAAAGCATCACGGACATTAATTACTTGTGCATCTAAGATATATTATTAGAAAGAAAGAAAAAGTTTTTGTTTTGTGCAATTCATAAAATACTTACATTAACTTAGACTAAAAAAAAAGTAATAAAATTAAAATGTGAAATGCCAAAATAGGCCTCCACTCAGCAATTCGCGGTCAGTAGTGGTTCGTAAGGATTAATTCAATATTTTTCTACTTTATGTTAACCTATGACTCTTAT
Organism: Carpatolechia fugitivella; assembly: GCA_951230895.1. Lineage (NCBI taxonomy): Eukaryota > Metazoa > Arthropoda > Insecta > Lepidoptera > Gelechiidae > Carpatolechia > Carpatolechia fugitivella. The sequence goes on from OX579665.1 coordinate 587,267, forward strand.
GAGGAAACCAGGTTGCGTTACTCAATTATTCATTTGGCAATTTTTTTGTGATTGATTAGCTGTTTTAAAAAACAGCGTTTAGAGGAATGAACCCATGATTCTGAATCATATTCTAACGGAATGAATCATTTTATTTGAACTTATATTATTATAGATTATTATTATTATGGATCTGTTAATGAAATATCTAATAATTATAAAGCAGAAAAAAAAAAAAATCCTGCATTATAATTTTATTATTTGAACTTATTATTGGCTACGATATCGCTACGCTGTAGCTATTTCGTAGCTCAATCCATGAGCACACGTACTTTTTATTATTATTTAGATTAGGCGGGAAAGGGACAGCGAATAATAATAGAGTACAAGGCGGGAAGGGTAAAGTGTGATTGGTTTCCAATCGAGTTAATTTGCTGGACCCATTTACTTATCTATGGTTGAACCCTCGTTGAACCCGACTGGACAGAGTTTTTGTACCCTAGTGATTGAATATACTTAACTAAATTCTCCTTGCAGGACGTTGTCTGTAAAAGGTAAATGCTTTTTATTGTTGTCTGTATCATAATTTTCATTATTATTGATTATGTAGTTTAACCAGAATATAATGAAAACGTAACGACATACTTTTGCTCGAACTCAACACATGTTATGTATGTATGTATGTATTTAAGTGGATTCATGATCGATCTTCAAGGGGCTGCCCTATTGGAACAGTAGCGCCACATCGTTAGTGAAAACACTAAATATCAAAACCCTGAACGATCAAATCGTTTTATAAGTCTTGTTGTATTTTTGTAATTGTTCAGTAAACTCTGGTTAATTTGTAGTCACAGATAGCGAAAGTTCTAAAACGGCAGTTTTTTTGGACGTTTGCTATCTTTTACTACAGCGTGTAAGGTAATATAAAATTTTTAAAAATACTAAAATACCTGTACTTGGTAGGCAGTCTTTATAGATTGCATTCTAATTTCAGTATTTTTTGAGTGTTCCATTCTAAAGTATAATAATATCATAAAAAATTTACTGAAATTATGATTGAACAACACATAAATAAATAACAAATAAAATGGTTCTTTGTCTACACTTTACGAAAATGAATAATTCCATTAAAAGAAAATACAAATCGAATTAAATCACTCAATTAAAATGCAGTGGAACTCGACTCGAGTTATCTATTACAGTAATTGAATTCAAACATCTACCTATATAGACAAGTTTAGGTCATAGCTTTATCTGGCATTTGCGGAGATAGTTCAGAAGTTTTAGGAAATTAAGAGGCGTCACAATCACTGAACAAGGACTAACTTCAGACTTGACAAACCATAGCGACAAACTGTTTGGCACAGCGCAGCCTTCGAATGATCGAAAGAAAAAGCTACTAACTACATAGAGGCAAAAGAAAGAGCACGCAATAATTTTGGGTAGGCCTAAGCCTGGTGGACGGAAAGGAAGACCAATGAGGAAGTTCTGAGGATGGCAGGAGAAAGGCGAAGTTTGATTGGGACCATGGAAAATAGAAGAGGATAAATGTTGGGGCACCTGATGAGACATGACAACCTTTTTAAGACAATAAAGGAGGGAAAAACAGAAGGCAAAAGAGGACGTGGAAGACCGAGACGTACATTTATGGATCAAGTGAAGGAAAAAGTTGATGTCGTGTCGTACCAGGAAGTCAAGAGACTAGCTATGGACAGAGAGAGGTGGCGTTTACTCCACGGACAAGAGCCTTGCTCTTAAAAATAACAAGCCTTGTGGGAACGTATTTATGAGCTGTCAACAACAAGACATTATTTATTTTATTATTTATTGTACACAATAAATTGGACAGAAAACAAATACATAGAAAAACGACACAACATGCACTGATTATTTCTAAAGAAATGTCTTACAGGCCAGCAGACCTTGGAAGTGAAGCAAAGAAGCGGATAGAAACGACATTTAGTAGGTATTATAGTTATTTCCTTGGACAATTTATTGCAGACTGCACTCGTTTTCAAGCGTCATAATGAAGATGTCGGAGATTCAAACTAATAATATTCCAAGTGCTGTAAAACTAAACGAATTCTAGCTCCTTAACCCAAAGTCCTATTGTTACAAGTTTGCTATGATTATCTGGGTTCGGGACACAACTATAAGGCGTACAATCTCGCTTCCTTACAATCGTCTGGCTATATCGCGGCGAGGTTGAGTTGCTAATAAGTTTATAATAGTTTGCTTAGCGTTTTGGGAATATATAGACCCACATACCAAATCTTAGCATTAAACTGTCTGTTTTTTTAGCAGAACAGTAAAGTTATTGTTGTATTTTTACGCTTATTCTACTCAAATAACTTATAACCTAATAAATACATAACAGTATCCAAAAATTACAACCTACTACCCCGTAGATTGCTAAATATAGAAGCAGGTGCTCGTGGTAATAATTTATTGAAAAAAATAAAATAATAAACAGTTTTCCAGTTCTGGTGTTGAATTTTTCAATGGCGAAATATTTTCTTAAAGAAGGGTCTTACGGTTTTTTTTAACTTTTGTGTTTGATAAGTAAGACTGACCCCACATTGGGAATGCGCGTTTTTCGGCCGCGACTACGTGTGAGCTCAGCGTGCACTCGGCGGGCGGCGGCGGCGTGCGCGCCCTATGTGGGGTCAGCTTAAGTCGCAACCCAGATTACATAGATTTTGAAGAACAAGCTCGACTATCCATAAAGTATACGAACAAGATTTCGAAAAGCATGTTTGTTTTTATCTTCCGACGACTAAAGGACCAAATCATATCGTTGGTCGTGTTTCCCTGCGGCTCCAACAGCTCTGTATATGACCGTATCAAGTTTTCATATGAACATAACAGCTCTGCTAATCTTTGAAACCAGTAAACTTTAATTAAAGTGGGATTTGTAGAGGCTTTGTCCCTCGGTGGTCTATTATATTGTGTTTCGTGCTATCGATACCCACTTACGGTACACAAAAGCATTTTAAAAGGGTTGGCTTCTCAGATATTTTGTTTTCAAGTAATGTAAATTAAAACAGTCAAATAGTTTTATAGTTAATTTACCTCTAGATCCTGTAAAAAGTATCAAACGAACGATCATGACTTTAAATAACCTAGACCTGCTAGGAGTAAGACAAAAAAGCAGTAAGATAGGTGAAGCTAGACGACAAATCCGCTATTAAGAACGTTCCTTGGGGAAAGTTGATAGGTAAACCAATTAAATTGCATGGTGTAGGTATAACTATAGCCACAGAGTACAAAACAAGAACCCTATATTAACAAAATTCCCACGGGATTTATGAGTGGAGTTATATTTATATTATAGGTCTATTGTAAAGGTACTCGTGAAAACAATGAGTCATGATTACTGTGATCTGATTACAGGAGAAGGGAGTCTTCCGTCCGGGAGACGCGGCGGGTTCGATCCCCACCACTTTTCAATGTGTTTTTGAATTTCGAATTCACATTACGTTTATTCGAGGAAATTCAAAAGTTGTGTGTGAAGTCGATCAATTCGCACTGGCCCAGCGTGGTCGTCTAGGCCTGATCGCCCTAATTGCTCCACGGTGGGGATTAAATGAGCTGTTAATAATGTAATCAGCATTTTTATTTATGTGACTAAAAGAGTAAATGAATAAAGTTTATGAAATAAAAATTCATATTTCATCCGTTCTAGAGTAGATCCTATTTGAAACCCCGAAAGTGAACAGTAACAAACAACGAGTACGTTCGAAAATTAAGGCAGAAGCTAAAATATCGTATTTTCTCTGAAACAAATAATACTCCATACCTCTCAAGGGGCTCTATTACTCGTATTATTCGCCGCAGTCCCGCCCAGTTTTAACAAGTTTCCTAAAAGGTTTTCAACCAGCGCAATATTCGATATTATTATGTTATGCCTCTTTTACATTAGGCGGCGATAAACCGGTGTTTTTACTGCTACTTTTAATGTAAATACTCGCAAGTCTAGTGGTACTGTTTTCTGTATTGTTCACTTATGTGGCCCGATCACCCATCTCCGCATTGTTTTGTCTTGGAGGGAATAAAGAGATATTCAACGTAGAGCTACTTGCTGTGCCCGGAATCGTCGTGGAAGGACTCGACGCTACAGGAACGATTTATCGGCTGGTCCAACCAGCCCTGTTTTAAACTTGCTATCAACGGCAGTAGCTAGAACTAAATGCATTTTTGAGAGAAAGCTGAAAAGGATGAAAAAGAGTACGCGTGTTATACGAGACAATGAAAAAATAAAATTAATCAAAGGCCTGACTATTTACATACACATGAAATAAAAATGTGATAGCTTTGCTGAATAAGTTTGGGTTTTAATTTATGAACTCACAGATCTTAGTGTCGGAGCCATTAACGCCAAATGCATAAACAAGTGAACTTTACTCTTCAAACAAAAGAAAATATATACACGTAAATACCTAAACCGTGGAAAAGGGTTCTAAACGGTCCACTATCGTCATTGTACTGCAATTGGATCTGATACAATCGAAATCGATAGCATTACGAGAGTTGCCTTTAGAAGTTTTTAACAAGTCCTCCTTTGTCGCTCGCCGGCAGCGCAAGACGGAAGATTTTCATTCATACATACAGATCACACTGCTATCCCCGAACGGTAAGCAACATTATTTATATATATTTTTCTCGTAGAGGGGAATGAACAGAAGAATGTATAACTTGGTCGCAAATATTTTTTCCTCGGGCGATGTACTTTGAATCCCTCACTGCACTCAGCATTCAAAATAGCGCCCACACCGTAAAAATGTCCCTTTGCGTCCTTGTCATAAAATCTACTACCTATTGTGTTTCAACATTCAAGGGCAAATTAAATATGATATTTTTTTTTCAATAAATAAAATCGATCGCTTCGGGTTTCGCAAGTTATTTAAAACAGTTAATTTCCCCAGATTAGTTATTTTTTTGTCTGGTTGGAAATTGTCTGTCGAAGCAAGATAGTAATGAAAAACTAAACTCAATTAATTAATTTATACATTAATACATTCTTTCAGTCGATTTTTTCCTCGTAAGATTATAAACTAACGAGAAATAATACGTAAAATTGTGAATGGTTGGTTTCAGTTCACAATTTTTCGTAAGTTTATAATATCGCGAGTACTAACGGTGTTCACAATCTTACGGTGACATTTAATATTGAACAAAATGGTTAGTCCAATAGTTCCACTAGGTTCCCTTCTTACCCACCGTACACCTTCCGAGACCACCAGAGTGAACCGTAGAAAGTTTTTTTACTACCATTCACCTTTGTCCACCTGGGAGCACCATAGGAAATTTTTAATTTCCACCGTACACTTTGTTATCAAGAATTAGGAATCAAGTTTTATGCGACATATTTGATCCAAACTTTGTCAGCGATGAATTACTCTTATATTTGTTCTCCAACATACCTTTAATAAAAGCACCACGCAGGCCCAGTGCGAATAAAATATGAAAGATTTTATAGACATATTTAACGAACAGCCATCTCACCAATTCTTCGGAGACGGCCATTATCTGCAAAGCGAAGGCCGGAGCACAAAGGCCCTCAAACCCAATAAAACACAAAATGGAATTGACGTAATTAAGCCGTTGAGGTTCTGGTTCTCAGTACTTTCTTCATGGAACTCCAATCTCGACAAGCCGAAACACAAAAGTGTATACTTAATGATAGGTCTAAGAACGAGAGAAGTCTATTAATTACTGATTTTAATCTCATTTAATCTCATACCGATATATTTTGTAATAAATATAATGTAATGTGAATGCAATAAAAAAATCAATACTGTTGTTCTTGTTAGGGTAATTTTTATATTAGACTTACTATTTGCTTTTTCATTTCTATGTGGAAACTTATTGCCTTATTTACTAATTATTTATTTTTTGTGTTGTTAATGCTGTTTGTTTCCCATTGCAATAAAATAAAAATAAATAAATAAATAGTTATTTGTTAGGTAAGAGAGGAATGTTGATTTTTCCTCAGAGAACTGATATTGAATCCAGAGCATGGGAAGGAGTCTATAATAGAAGCACGAGCGAAGCGAGTGTTTCTAAAAAAGACTCCTGAAGCTCGCGAGGGATTCTAAAGTTCGAGGAGAGAATTAGATTCCTCTCAAACCCAACACATTATTTTTCACCTGTTTCGGCAAGGAAATCATTAACTATTTACTTACCTACGTAAATATTACTCAAAAATGTAAAAGAGTTCTCTTATTTTCGATATAATTCTATAGGTTGAGATTTAATTACTGTATTTCATCATAATACTTTTAAATTTTTAGTTAATAAGATAAAAATAAACAACCAAAACAATAAACAAACTTATAGGTTATAATTTTTTAGGGTGCGTTCCAAAATTGTATGAAAACCTATCCCTGCGTTCCGAGACGCGCTTAAATCGATTTTAGCGCACTCAAAGGCAGGCGAAACCCATACAATCTTTTGGTATTCTGATCGCTGCTGACAGCGCTGACAGTTTGATTCGGAATACACCGCGGATATATGAAAACTTTTTTCCTGTGTAAGATAATGTTCGAAATTCAAACTAATTTTCCTCTCTAGACATGAGAATGGTTTGCATGTCTAGAAATGAATAAGCGATTTTCGGCCCTATTTTCAGGCATTAAAAGTCAATTTTCCGAGGTGGAGAGGTGAAAAATAATTTATGTCGTATAATTGAAAGCAAAATGACTTAAGAATTGGATTAAGAGATGTAGCAGCATGTCAAGTTAAACTGGAAAACGTAACCCACGTTAGAGGTGCTGATGAACTGTGTTAGGTATGAGTACATACCTACGCCTCTTTGCCTCTTTGGCTGTTACTGGCCGCTCATATTTGAATTATTTTTAGAATGAAAGCTTGTCAGAAGAAAAAGTAGCACATTCTGTTTAGATCTCGGGTTGTACATGATAAAACTTATAACTAAAATATATCTAAAATATCATAAAACAACCAGACGTTTCAGTTATAACCCGCTCCACCGCCGCAAACTGTAATGTCGTTTCAGAAATAACTCAACTTAGAAAACAAAGATTTTTTTAAATTGACAAACAATTTCTAGTAATAGTATTACATATCATAACTGGTAAAAGAATGCCTGTCCGCATGTAACTGTGGACAGATTCTAGGTGGACACTTTATCCACTGAGAATTTAAATTTTAGAGTCCAACCTACTTACATTTAGGCTTATAAAACATTAATTTAAAAGGACAAAACCCTTTGAGTTAGTTTAGTGAACCTTAGTGTAAAGGTAGTGTAATCAGTGCTCTGTGGTGCTTACTCATAAAGAACACACGAACAAAGTGTCTTCCCCTTAATAGAGACAATAAGAAAAGTGTTGATGGACACGTTCTTAGCTAAAACCTACATAGCAATTTAAGTTAAAGTAAAATTACTCATTAGTCTTCAGGCTAGATTGTAATGTTATTTTAGGGTGCCTCATTAGGTACAATAAAACTGACGGAAAAAAATAATTTGGCAACCACATCGTTAAGATGAGACAAAATGGCTTTGTCACTGCGCTGCGTAACAGTATTGAGAATTCCTTTTGTTTATTTTAGCGCGTCATTTGAGCCCTATTCAGCGACTTGCTTTTGCGACCGGAGGAGAAAACTTTCCGGGCAATACCGCTCTGATAAAGCGCAATATATAACCCAATTTTTATAACTGTGCATCTGTCAACGTCATAATATTTGCATGTTGGTAGGTTTGGTATCCGTTTTGATACGCGTCGGAGGAGGTGAGGAAGTAAGCGGGCGGGTGAATTCAATGCCACCAACATGACGATTTTGACAGCTCGAAGTGCACAGTTAAAATAATTGAGTTATACCAAACTATTCTAAAGGTACCAAATTTTAATAAACATTTGGCGCGTTTATGTACCCCACTTGAAGCGGTCTATTTGACACAGCTAGGTACACGGGCCACCGAAGGGATACGTCATCTGCGAAAAAGGTGGGAATTACATCAAGTATACACAAGGACAGTGTTTTAGATCTTACCTACGTAGTATGGTAATAGTATTGTAATTTATCATAGATATTGCGTCAAGATTTTTCAAATCTACAAATTATAATATGAACTGCAATACAATTTATATAATGTGTCAATATAATGACTTATTCTAGGGTTAGTAAATAAACTCAAGACAAGTAACCTTAACCTAATAAATTAAATAAAAAACCTGCACCGCGCTGAGAGCCCGCTGCATGCAGCCTGCATCCATTTTAATTAATAGTAAAATACATAAAAAAAATCTCCTTTGTTGAGAATATTTTATTCTGAATATTCATATTTTAAATTTGATTGTGTTTTAATTAGTATCGACTAATTCAGTAGCTTTTATAAAGTTCACTATGGCACACAATGGTGGTAAGTTTGTCTGATTTACGAGCGGCCTATTATAGTTCTCTGACCAAAGTTTGGCTATTTCTGACCCAAAGGCACTGAAAGTTGGGCGACCTTTGGCGGAGTGCCAAAACGCACTTAGACTGTAGCTATTCATAACATTCGGTTTTGTTTTCACAGTACTAAAGCCGGAAAATATACCGAACAATTTTCAAGGAAGTAAATCTGCGCAGTATAGGTTTTTAACAAATAAACGTGATCGGCTTCGTGAGGTGGGATCTCGACCTTATAGCCCATACGATAAACAGAGACTGGATAAGATTACAGTTTACGAGTACTATTAGACGATGATGACGTAGGAGATGGGAAGATGTGCTAGTCGCTTTTAAAATGATCTGTTCAATCAATCAATTAGCCTATTGCAGTCCACTGCTGGACTGCTGCCTCCCCCCAAGGGCACGCCAAAGCGCACGATCACCCGCTTTCCTCATCCAGCCACCACCACGGAAAACGTAGTGTGGGAGTCCCCCCTGGCAGGTGGACTGATGACCTGAGGAAGATAGCTGGTGGTGGCTGAATGATCTGTTAGCAGGTTAAAATTACAGTTCAGACAAGGAAAATAAGCCTATAGTCTGGCCACATGAACTGTTTTGTTTTTTAAGAAAATTATGAACTTTTCCGATAGATTTTAGTTTTTTTTGTTGTATACTATTTTTTTTAATACATACTTGTTTACATTCCACTTTCTTGACGCTACATAAATTACGTTTACCTCAAGGATTTTTCGTTATCAAAAAAAGAAAAATGTTAGTTTACATCAGTAAAAAAGTGTTAGTGGACATCAGTCCAATATAAAGTAAGTCCATATTCGCCGTCACCGCTATCTATCTCGCTATGCGGGAAATCCCGGCAAATCCCGCGAAACCCGGGAATCCCACGGGACCGGGGATCTCGTCGGCTTTAACTCTTGTTTTACATATCGCACCCTCATCCACAGCAATTGGATTTTTATTACCTAGAGATGACAAGTTTATGTTAAAATTGTGTAAGAGTGTGATAATGTGTTTGTAAATACAAGCGGTCCGCCCGCGGCTACACTCGGATGTTTGTTCCGCTTTCACGCCTAAACTACTCGACGGATTTGGACGAAATTTGGAATGAAGATAGTTTGTAACCTGGATTAATACCTTTTACCGGGAAAAGTCTTCTTCCGACGGGAAAATCTTACATAGCGCGAGCGTAGCCGCGGGCGGACCTCTAGTATAAAATATTGTTTATTCAGTTTCTCGAAATTTTTCGAAATGGCGGAGTTTTAAGTGTTGAAAACGTTGAAGAAAAATATTTCTGTCATTAAAAAAATATATAACTCATGAGGTCACAAAGTCACTAGTATCCTTTCATACATGCATACAATGTTAGCTAAATAACGTTAGACCCCCACTCAGGTGGTCACCCCATTAACTTTTTGTTCCTATATAATAGATAGATCGCGTTGTTATGGGCTGTACTCAAATAAGTACAAAATAACTATCAGAATTTCCTTTTTGCATACGTTGGGAATTTGGGATAAAAGTTCTCAGTTAAATAATTTCGGATGAGTTCCAAAAAATACCCCAAAAACGATAGAAGAGAGGCCAACTTTTCTGTTTTTTTGCAGGCACTTAATCAGGCATAGAAAAAACAACACTTTTGTTGGGTAAAATACATCACTCGCTCGTTATCAACTTATACGTAAGAACTGGCGGTTTTGGTAGCAGTAGACGTCTCAAGTTAAAAAGAACTAGATGGCTGAAATATGTTTTTTTACGTTTCCATCCCCCATATCTCCGCCATTTTTAAAATTTTTAAAAAAGTTATGGACAAAATTTCATATAATTATCGAACCTGCTTACAAAATTTTATGAGAATTGGTTGTGAAATGCGGCTTGTAGAGGAGATCAGCCGGCCATCCGCTGGACATCTACACACACGAAAGCATTTTTGCTTAAGCTGAAACGCAGATGTTTCGCTCGGTCAATTTATTCCATTTCTATATTCTTATGTTCTAGTTCTGTGTCTGTTGATGTACACTTGTTTCTTCGGAACTACACTAGACATTTTTATTTTTTCCTCTATTGGAATGAGATTTGCGTCTTAAGATAATAGAACTTTACTGGCTGTGCGCGTATTTTTTCGTTTTAGCAAGGACGTTTTGAATATTCGATGACTTGTAAATATACAGGGTGTCCCAAATAAAATTATAGTATACATGGTGAATAAAACTGAACAATTTCGTCCATGAAACAAAAATAAAGACCATGAATTTGAATTTGTATTGTATTGTAAAAACTTCTCATGCTTCTTGTATGAAAATTGTTGTTTTAACAACTATGTACTTTTTGAATTATTTTCGACATCAGCTGGCATTTTATATATCTATCTATCTTTAGGAAAAGTAACCTGTAGACACTTTATTCTCTACATGTCAGATTCACCTATTGAAACTAGTTTTTACCGACCGAGCGAGCGTGTAGAAGCTACAAAGCTTGGGCAAAAATGCTTTCGTATGTCCGGCTGTTCTTCTCCAAGTCGCATTTCTCAACCGATTCTCGTGAAACATTGTGAGCAGGTTCGATAATTACATAGTTTTTTTGTCAATTCTATTTTCAGTCCTTAGATAAATGAAAGGCTTGCGGGCGCGCGAGCCTTTCATTTATCTAAGTTTCAGTCATTGATTTGTGATTCAGAGAAAAAAAATATAATGACGGATCTAAGTGATGTAATAACATCCTATGGAAATAAATAATTTTGACTTTGACTTTGCCTTAGATATTGTTCAAAACGTAAAAAGAAATAATTTCGAAGTTTTAAGTTTTTAGCTACACCAAAACAGACTCATGAGGTCTGCGGTGCATCTCACGGAGTTAATAGTAATATTTTTAATATAATTACCAAACTAATTAAATGAAAGAAGAGGCCGTAACTTCTTCATCACTGTGTCACGTCATAATAATCTTGTGTTTCACGCCGCAAGTGAACAAGAAAAGATATAAACCTCAGTTAATAATAAATTATATTTTATTACACACACAGTAATATTTCAATAATGAATGATTATACAATAGAAAATTAACAGTACTGTCAGGTGGCCTTATTAATACATATCAATTTCTTCCAGACAATCTTTGACCATTTTGCACTACAAAGCAAATAAAATTACTCTTATGTGAAATAAAATATTAGCTCACTTAGTTTTAAGACGAAGTAAAAAGTTAAAAATGACACCAATATAAATCTAGGTTATAAAAACTTACAAATCATACGATAAAAGGTGCAGTAAATTAATCGTACAATTTGGAAATGTAACGTAATAATACTTCCGATAAGAATCATTCCATTTTGCCATTTTGCCCCACCAAGCGCCTCACTGCGCACTGGCAGGGCAAAATGGAATGTTTAAAAGTATCTCCTCTCTCTATACTCTCGAGTAAGACACCACAGATTTTTCCTCTACAGGTCGCATTTCTTAATTGATTCTCATAAAATTTAGCAAGCAGGTTTGGTTTGTCAATTTAGTTTTTTAAACTTTTTAAAGTGGCGGCAATCATAAATAGAAATAAGCCATTTCGAAAAAAATACTCGCGAAGTGTACAGCTCACGGAGCCACTAGTACACAAGTTACTTCGTTCGTATTACACTGCACAGCTGATGCAAGAGTCAGGGCAACAAAAAGTCTAAAGGCTCATTTACATTGGTCGTTGCAGCGCGGGTGCGAGAGATTTCCGTAAAGCATCGCATGCGTTTTCATTAGTCGTTAGGGAACGAGCGGCATGCGAGAGAATATACGGCGCACTACCAAGTGGCTTTCAGAAAGTGCAGACGTTCTCAGCATGGATCAACAACTACCTAATGTTGTGTCATCAAAAAAATTAAACTCACTGAAGAAAAAGAAAAAATATTTTGTTGCGAACTTTACTTAGTTGCGTGGTGCTGTGTCAGAGACTCTGTGTATGCAAGTCTAAGCATTTGCTTATCAGTAAAACTAACAACCATTTTGAACACACACAGCGAACTTATAAAACAAACGACAGGTGCAGTGCGTGCGTGAAACAGCAGAGTCTGGCGGCAAATGAACAATTTCATTGGTCGATACGCGGCATGTTGGGGAATCCTCGTGTGTGGTGTATCCGACTCGACACTTTCACTAGTCATTGGCCCCGATTCACACTGTCACGCTCTAATCCTTAATAAATTCTTCCCTTTCAATCCCTTTTCAATCTTTAAAAGGTAAAAAAGACAAAATAAGAGCATAGCTGTCAGCTTAAGAGATTTTTAAGCGACATGTTTTAAGTGCTCTCTAAAATTTATTCTGCTAACTTAAAAGTCTGTCTTTTTTACCTTTTAAAGATTGAAAAGG